>ML661885.1:35782085-36209585 GCA_007570785.1 Antilocapra americana
CAGTACAGGTATCCCTTGCTGTTCAAAAGTTTGCTTGAGGCCACTGTGCTTTTACAAAAGATTTACATCACTCCCTGTTTTTTTCTTTTCTTTTTTTCTTTTTTTAATTGTTTTTGCCATACAATGTCATGATATCACCATGGGTTTACATATGCTTCCCCTCCAGAACCCCCCTCCCTCCTCCCTCCCCCCCAGGAAATCTCGCTGCACCAGCCCCGAGCATCAATCCTGGGCTGGCGATTGATTAGACATATGATAATTAACTTGTTTCAATGCCCTTCTCCCATATCATCCCACCCTTACCCTCATCCACAAAGTCCACGAGTCTATTCTATACATCTGCGTTCCTTTTGCTGTCTCGCATGTTGGGTTCTCGTTACTGTCTTTCTAAATTCCATATATATGTGTTAATATACTGTATTGTTGTTTTTGCTTCTGGCTTACTTCACTCTGGATAATGGGCTCCAGTTTCGTCCATCTGAGTAGAATTGCTTCAAATGAATTTTTTTTTAATGCTGAGTAATATTCCATTGTGTATATGTACCACAGCTTTCTTATCCATTTGTCAGTTGATGGGCATCTAGGTTGCTTCCATGTCCTGGCTATTGTAAACAAAGCGGCGATGAACACTGGGGTACACGTGGCTCTTTCAATTCTGGTTTCCTCGGTGTATATGCCCAGCAGTGGGATTGCTGGGTCATATGGCAGGACTATTTGCAGCTTTTTAAGGAACCTCCACACTGTTTTCCATAGTGGCTGTACTAGTTTGCTCCCTGTTTTTTTCTAACTGAAAGAAACCTGAAGAGGATTTTCATTTTTATGAAAAAAAGTGGAAAATGAAAATAGCATTTGGTGTTTGTTTTGCAGTGTTTAGTTTCTGCTAAATTACAGAGGCACTATGCACCCTGAGCAGCTAGCGTGGCACTGCCAAGCTCCTTCCCCAGGAACTAGACTCGGCATCTCAGCATTCAGCCTCCATAGCTTTGAACTGTGCAAACAACTGTGCTTTATCTTGATTTTATTTTGTGCATCTGTTAGTAAGATGTGTGCTAAAGTAATTGATTCTTTACTCCCATTTTGGTTTGCCAAAGACTTCATAGGCACTCTCTACTTTCGGATAGCAGGACAAATTTGTATATGTATGTGTGTATGTAAATATATATACATGCCAACATATATATGCGGGCTTCCCTGGTAGCTCAGCGATAAATAATCCACCTGCCAATGCAAGAGATGCAGGTTTGATTCCTGGGATGGAAAGACCCCTAGAGAAGGAAATGGCAACCCACTCCAGCATTCTTGCCTAGGAAATCTCATGGACAGAGGAGCCTGGTGGGCTACAGTCCATGGGGTCGCAAAAGTGTCAGACATGACTTAGTGACTGAACAACAACAATATACATATGTACAGGAATAACAATATGCATAATGAGAAAAAAGCTTCACTTGGAAGAACCCCAAGTTGCACTTTGACAATGGACAGATAGGTCAGTAAAGATGAAGTGAAGTTGGATTAATCACGAGGAGAACTCTCATGACAATGAGTCCTAGGAGAAAAGTTTGGGGAACATAAGAATCTAGCTATACTAGGCCAAAAGGTGAAGGCCATTTATTGAAGCTCTTAGTGAGGAATTTAAAGCAGATCAGTATGGCAACATAGGGGCTACTAAACACTTCAGAATAATGTAATCAAAGTAGCTTTATAGTTATGGCTTTAATATAAGGGAAATGTAGGACATTGTAAAGGAACTGATGATTTACTAAAACTCAATACTATTACCATGTTGAAAACAGTAAAGCATTGTAAAGATGGCTCAAAGAAAATTACAAATCATTAAATTTTCCTTGGAAAACTGCATCCCCATTTTAAGTACTTCTTAGTTATAAGATGGACTTCCTTGGTGGCTCAAATGGTAAAGAATCTGCCTGCACTGCAGTAGACCTGTGTTTGATCCTTGGGTCAGGAAGATCTGGAGAAGGGAATAGCTACCCACTCCAGTATTCTTGCCTGGAGAGTTCCATGGACAGAGGAGCCTGGTGGGCTACAGTCCATGGGGTCGCAAAAAGTCAGACACGACTGAGCGACTGAGCACTAGCTATAAGATAAATATTACTGCATTTCACGCAGACATATAACTACCTAGAGAAACAAAACCTCAATAAGTATGTCAAATGAATAATTTAAAATGAATGTTTTATTTAAATTAAGTAATTGCTTAAAATATTCACTTTCAAATCTCTTTAACAATTCCATGAGAACATCAGATATATGATACTGTGGGTCCCTTAAAAACAACCTTATTACACTTACTAGTGATATGTTCTCAGACAGGCACCTAAGCTCTCAGAGCCTTCTTATCTAACACATGCTGCCCAGTTCTGCAAATTAAATGAGACAATGCACTTGAAAACACTGAGCACAGCACCCTGGCACACAGCTGTTTTATGAACTTTAACAAAGGGTGGGAGAAGCAAAGGAGTTTTACAATTTTAAATGAGTTTTAAAGATATACCTCTACTTATAGTAGAAGGGTCTCTCTAGCAAATCAGCACAGCAGGGACCTCATCTTGACGATTCCACTCAAGTACAAAATAGAAATGAATTATTGAAGAAATCTCAAGTTTTGAGATGGATTTGGGGTATGGTTTGGTGATACAGACTGGACCTCTGGTAGCTCATGAGTTTCCTGTCTCTCTCAAGGACAATAGGGAACTTCCCTGCCTCCCTGATGGGCTGTCCGGGGAGCTTGCTTCGGCCAGTGAAAGGTGTGCAGAACTGCTATGTGTCAATTCTTGTTGGAAGGTGGAAAAACCAGCCTGTGCCTGAGCACAATCTTTTCCCTCTCTTACATATTTCACATGGGGGTTCTACCAGCTGGGGTCATGAACTAAAGATATCATGGGGTAGTTCTAGGGCTCACTTTTTTTCTTTTTTTTTAAAAAAAGATTTATTTTTGGCTCTACTGGGTCTTTGTTGCTTGGTGCAGGCTTTCTCTAGTTGCAACAAGTGGGGGCTACTCTTCTTTGCCTTATGCGTACTTAATGAGGTGGCTTCTCTTGTTACAGAGCATGGGCTTCCACAATCATGGCACAGGCTTAGCTGCTCCTCAGCATGTGGAATCTTCCCAGAAGAGGGATCCAACCCGCGCCCCCTGCATTGGCAGGCAGGTTCTTTTCCATGCCCCACCAGGGTAGTCCCTAGGGCTCACTTACGATGGATATGGAACAGCGTTTGTTTAAGACACTGAGATTTTAGAATCCTTTGTTATTGCAGCTTAACCCAGTCTATTCAGAGCCTGATATGCTGCAGTCCACAGTGTCCCAGAGAGTTGGACACAACTTAGGGACTGAACAACAACACACTCTGAGTGATACATTAATATCTACGCTCTTGAAACTGTTGGGAATAAAAAGTCTCTAGGTTCTATAAATTCTAGTAGAGACTAAATTTTTAGCCAGTTCAGAACTTACGACATATTTTCAATAAATTTATTCTCTTCTTTAATATGAGTACTATTGTAATTTTTTATGAAAATCATACAAAAATTTATCTACACACTTGTTCAAGAAGTGGTTTGAGCTCTTCACAGTCTGATTCCAAGCTTATCTTTTTTTTTTTTTTTGGTCGTACTGCACAGCGTGTAGAACCTCCCTTACCAGGGATTGAGTGTACATGGAGACCTAACCACTGATCCACCAGGGAAGTCCCCAAATCTGTCTTTCTGATCTCATCTCTCATGACATCTCCCCATGAATCTAACACTTCGGCCACACAGACTGCTTGATTTAAAAAAAAAAAATTATTGAAGCATAGTTGACTTACAATGTGTGTTAATTTCTGCTGTACAAAGTGGCTCAGTTATACATATGTATGCATTCTTTTTCATATATTTTCCATTATGGTTTATGCTTGATTTTGGTTAACATACCAGGATCTATTCGGATTCCTTGCTTTTTATCTTGGTATTTATCTACTGTAGCTTCTTTCCTTTTTCCTGGAAGTTCCTGCTGTTGAATTTCCACTTGTCTTGACTGCTCTATGATTCTGACTTTCTGTCCTCTTTTCAACTAGAAGCCACACTGCAATGAGGTAAGTGCTATAAATAGTTTGTAACCTGAGCAAAGTACTAAGTAGGGATGGTTACTGATTTATTCATTCATTAAATATTTTGTGTTGATTTACTCACAGCTGACAAAATTTTGAACACCTTTTGCTGAGAGAACAGGTCAAAACTATTTGATTCCTTAAATAGAAAATAAAAAAGTTTTGCAACTTTTTTTTAAAGCGTTAGTTTCAGAAGTGTCAGAAAAGAATTGAACAGCCACCCAAGAGTCCCCACAGTCCATGGTTTCGTTAGATGTTTCTTTAAGAAAAAACAGAAAGTCGACCAAAATCTCAGACAACAAAGGCACTTGCACAGTGAACATTTTAAAACCTAAATGCTATAATTAAAGATCATTTTGAGGATGATTCAACATTTCTAGAGATTTATTATTTTCACATTAGCCTGGCATTTAGAGGCCCTACAAACCGATTCAACTTTATTATCACTCATGTAACCAAATTTGTCTGTTGCCATTCCTTTATATAACCCCTGTCTACTTTCCAAACTCTTCTGTCCTCTGAACGTCCTACACACATTCCTACCCTAGTGTTTACTCAGAGTTCCCTGCTAAAGTCCTTCCCTAACTTATCAGAGGGCTCCTGTCCTGCCAGATCTTAATCCACATATTCCTTTTATCATGATGCTTTCCAGGAGCCCACATGGGCAGCTTCTCCCTAGGTCCTTGTTGCAGCTATCATCTGAATCCTTTATTTATTGGATGCTTAGGATGTGATATTCTGCTAATTTTATTATTACTATAAACTCATTTATGATCAGGAATACTACCTTTAGGTTTCTGATCCTCATCACCTAGACTTGTACTCATACAAGGCAGACCTTGACACTAAAAAATAAAGCTTCTGCTGGCTATTTAATAATGGGTCCTATCCGTGAAGGTACCAAGAGAGAACTCCTTGACAGGGCTGAGTAGCTTAGAAGATTCTTGGGATTAGCTGTTCTTTGTTGAACCACTTCTTTACACAATACAAAAACTAATTCTCCTCTTTATCACTACAAATCTGGACTATTAACCATCAGGCTAGGGAGAAGAAAGAAGATTTCAATTTTATAGGATGCTAAGTATTATGTAGGAGCCAATGATAAAAATTAAAATCTAATGTCACTGGTAATCATGATGTAGCCTCTGCAATTTTTATTAAAATATTCAAGCAAGAACCAGAAGATGAAAAAAAAAATCATAGCATCCTTGAGACATCCAAAAGTTAACTGTTGGAAACTGATGAAACTTCCCCAGGTGAAAGGCCACTGAAATGATACTAAATAAAGCAATTAATGGCTAGGCAAGCAGAAAAATAGAAGCAATCTATATAGTCCAAAAGTAAGCAATTTTACTTCTCTCTTTCCTGTAAACTGCTTCTACAGTATCTTGGGATATTTTGCCTCTACTTTTTGACATGATCAGGATACTGTTTTCTACCTCTATTCATAAGAACCTATGTCTATTCAAGGACCTAACTACCCCTTTCCCTAAAATTAATTACCAGGAAAGAAAGCTACTTGGAGAGATGATGTGTGAAAAGAATAAATAGAAGAGATTTGCTTAGGGCACTGCATCCTTTGGAGGTAAGGACAAGGAGAAGCCTTCTTAGTGCAGCATATATAATCTACCGAACACTGGTAAATCATAGAAACTGGGTTCTGAGTTCTGAGCTGTGTCTCCAACCTTCCTGCTATATAGATCTGAAAAGGACCAACTGGACCACTGTTTATGCAACAGAGCGTGAGGTTAAGGTAGAGTAATCCTGCCTCCCGATTTATGTCTCTAGTATTGGTACAATTGTGAATAATACTCCCTTTCCCTAAAAAGTATTCTAGTTGATGGAGAGCAATCACCTTGGTCTCCTGGGAAAAAACAGTTCTGGAATTTCCAATTCTTTCTTCTCATTCAAGGATGAGGAAATTTGAATATCCTAGAAAATTTACAAAAAAGAAGGAAAAGTGTACACTGTCTGACTTAGAGGAACCATATAGTTTTAAAAATGACTTGCAATGTGCAACTTTTTCAGAAAGTAAATTATATCAACAATAAAAGATAGGAAGACATGGAAGTATAGGACAGAGGGGGGAAAAGCCACAAGGATATATCAGTTGATGTGCAAAGGTGTCTGGATAGGACTGAAAGGAATCATTTTAGGGAAACAACTGTAAAAGAAAAATAAGATTTCTTGGAGGCTAGACAACAGAACTGACACTGCAGGAAGTTAAATCAGTTACGCATGTGCACATTTAAAAATTTCCCCATTAGGAAAACAAGGCAAAGAGGTTTTTAGACGGTGCAATGCAAAAGTAGAGAAAGAAATCTTATCTAAAAATATAGTTATATCCAAGGAAGAAAATGAAACAATTAAAAATAACAGAAATAAAGATCCAAAGAATTTACCACATTTCAATAAACAGAAATATAGACCAGACTAGTCTAAAAAATATTTTGGTAGACAGGAAATAAAGTTTTTTGCAAGCAGAGGGGAAAATAAAGAGAAAAACTTCAAAGGGACAGGGATAAACATTAGGCTTTTGTATCCAACAAGTCCAGCAACATCTATAGACAAATATTGTTAGCCTTATATGTAATTTTAAATTTTGTACTAGCTGTACTCAAATAATAAAAACAAACAGGTAAAATGACTTTTAATATATCTAGAACATTGTCAGATTATATAATTATACATAAATTTTAATGAGATATCATATACATTATCTCACTTATATAGTATAAAATATAATGTGTTTTATAGTACAGAATATTTATATGTTGTACAAAATTGAGAAGACATGCAATCTCATTAATTTTATGCTATATAATCTGTCAGTTAAATTCATATGAAATATATTTATAGCTATCTATCTATAGATAAATATATATGGATATAAATATAGTAGTAAAGAACCTGCCTGCCAGTGCAGGAGACATGAGAGACATGGGTTTGATCTCTGGATTGGGAAGAGCCCCTGAAGAAGAGAATGGCAACCCACTCCAGTATTCTTGCCTGGGGAATCCTATGGACAAGAGGAGCCTGGTGGGCTACAGTCCATGGGATCACAAAGAGTCGGACATGACTGAAGTGACTTAGCATGCATGTATACAAAATAGAAGGCTAAATAAATAGTGGTGAAATCCAGTCATTCCATACGTACTTACTGAATGCCAAGTTTGTATCATGCTCTGTGTCTTGGGGCAGCTGTCTCTTAACTGGGGTATGTGAACTGCTCAAAATACCAGGAGATATTCCAGGATTTTGCCTGCATAGGTGATTCAAGGGAATAATTTTCTAAGTTCTCAGCAGTTTCATTTTCACTAGTTCTCTTTTGCCCTTCCATTCACAGAAGTCTATTTCTGTCTTTACAAATAAAAGGCACAACCCATTTTTACAGAGCCTAACAGCAAAGTGTTAAAAACCCTCAGCTTGCCAAAACAAAGGGAAAGCTCTAGGATACAGCCTCTGTTAACGGCATGTGTGTGTGTGTGTGTGTGTGTGTGTGTGTGTGTGTGTGTGTGCATGTGCATGTGCGTTGTGTGCACGCTAAGCTGCTTCAGTCGTGCCCAACTCTGGCACAATCCGATGGACTATGCCTGCCAGGCTTCTCTGTCCATGGGACTCCCCAGGCAAGACTACTGCAGTGTGTTGCCATGCCTTCCTCCAGGAGATCTTCCCAACCCAGGGGCTGAACCCAGGACTCTTCAGTCTCCTGCATCGACAGGTGGGTTCTTTACTGCTAGTGCCACTTGGGAAGCACCTCTGTTAAAGGAAAGTGCTTTAAAAGCACATCTGAAATACTGAAGTAGGCTGGGGCTTTTTCCCTCCAGGTGACACAACTTTTGGTAAGGGTTTGTGCTTTCTCTCTGTATCTATTTAAGGATCAAATTCAGAAGAGAGAATATGGTTCTGGGGACATGAATTAACATGCTTAATTTAATTGGAAAACAAAGTCAGACTTTCTCCTTAAAGAAAATAAGAGTGATCTGGATGACGGGCAGGGCAGTGAGATGTTCTTTGGCAATTAGGTTACCTGGAGATACTTTTCATGAAATGACCGAGCTTGATCTGCAGCTCCAAGGTTTTAACAAAACTATGATGGGGGTACCCGAACAATATAATGAATATGAGCTATTACTAGTATTTAATAGTGATTAATTAATAATAAATTAATCATAGATAAAATTAATCATAAATAAGAGTAAGTAGTCATAAATAAATAAGAAAACTCTGTAAACTTAGGATTAAAGTTTTAGAAAACAAGGGAATTTATTCTATTTCAACATTCATTTATGGGAAACTTGAGAGTTAAGTCTTGTGAACTGCATAAAACATGGAAAAGTGAATCTTGAAAAAGGACATTGATAGAACAGGGGTGACTCAAAATGGAAGGCATATAGGACAGCTCCTAAGAACACCAGCAGAGTGATGTAGATAATAAATTGACTTTCTGCCCATTTGTTTTCATCCCTAGATGGTCATTAGTTCAACTTACAATCACTGACTATGGCCAGGTTACTGGAGGTCCTAATTACATCTTTCAAATAAATGTATGTGCTGTGTAAGGTAAACGTGACATGTAAATTGGGGAAAGTTCTCTCTGCATGTTAAGGATGGCTGTAGCTCCAGTGAAGTCAGTCATTTAAACTAGTCACCCATTACTTCTAACAGAAAATTATCCAATGAGATGACTCAGTATTTCAGTATTGACCTCTGCATAGCTATCAAGGCTGTTAAATTTAATTTGAAAATGGAATCCATCATAAAATACTAATCACAAAGGACTGCTGGTATGGAGACACTTATCAGTCTATTAATTATATCATTCATTCCAACTGGCTTTGATCCTACCCAGATAATCAGGCACAATGAAGGGTGTAATGCCTAATAATAGTAATAACATTGCTAAATATAATAACAATAATAACTAATATATAATGAGTCTTACTGCTTACAATAAATTGTGGTAAGCACTCTGTATATGTATTAATATTACTTAAAACTCTTCTTTCTAAATATTTTATGATAAAGCTTCTGCAATTATGGTAGTTGGAGGTGGCTTAGTTGCTCAGTTGTGTCTGACTCTTGTGACCCCATGGACTGTAGTCTACCAGGCTCCTCTGTCCATGGGATTTTCCAGGCAAGAATACTGGAGCGGATTGTCATTGCCTTCTTCAGGCGAACGTCCCAACCCAGGGATTGAACCTGAAGCTCCTGCACTGCAGGCAGATCTTTACCATTGAACCACTAGGGAGGCCCTCTGCAATTATAATCATCCCCATTTTACATAAGACAACACTGAGGTTCAGGGAGATTAGGTAATATGCTCAAGGTGACAAGTTAATAAATGGCTATGAGAGGAAACAAACCCAAGTCTGTCCAAGTTACATTATATGATTATAATATATAATACAGCTTGCCTAATCAGCTTGTTTTGTTTATGGTTACACTTTTGTTTTATTTAGCACCGAAGTGTCTATGGTATGTGTGCATGTGTGTATATTTTTCTTTTGTATCACTTACAAGACCAGTGAAAAGGCATGGTGATTCTAGCTACCACATAATTAACACAGTACATTTATACTGTGAAACATCTCAATTACTATTAGCGCAATTTAACTGGTGATTGGGACGATGGTAGTGCTGAGCCAGACATCACCATCTCTTCGGTTTTGTAAGTATATAAACTTTACAGACGACAGCTTGTAAAATCTTTCAACTTTGAAAAAGGCATATCTATGCAGAAGAATAAGGGGCTGAAGATGAACTTGGAACAGTAGTTTGGGGTAAGATCATACAGAACCACAAATATCAGACAAAGGAAGAAGCAGTGGAAAAGAGTAATATAATAGGAGCCAGTGGACTTTGAGTTAGAGGATCAAATCTGACATTTAATAAATGGATGACCTTTAATAAGTCATCTCTCTACAACTGGGCCTCATTTGTTAAATGGAATTGCTGCGGAGGCTAAATAAGGAAATATATGTAAAAAGGGGGGGTACATAAACACAGCAAAATAAGGCATTGGAATTGTGTTTTAATAACAAGCAATGAGGGGTTTGGGGAAGTATGAATTATTGAAGAGTTTTTGAACTAGGGATCAGTCGACTTTGTTTTTCAGAATTCTTTTGAAGACAGAATCAGGGCAAGGACAAATCAGAGCAACAGAATGTATGGACTTAAAATGAAAAAAATGCATATTTTGTCATATTTGTTATTAACATCGGACAATTTTCTCTAAAGGAATTACCAATTTATGATAATCCCTTGCACTCTGTTAGCGCCTTAAACTTTGCAAAAGCCCTTTTCAAAGACATTATCTCACTTGATTTTTAGCACAAGAATTCAAAGTACAATTACATCTTGCAATAATGTGCCTGATGTTTATATAAATTCAGATATAATCTGACTGGTGAATAACTTCTATTCTCCATCCAGCCACTGTTTAAAAATAAAAGTATACTGAAGTTCTCATTTTCTCATGAAGGCTGAGGGTTATTCTCCAGGATTAATTTTTTTTTTTGCACCACGCAGAAGTAATTGGCATTAATGAACCCAGAGATTCTTGGAACTACTGTTCCTATTCTAGATGTTCTAGCATCCATCACATGCATAATCATTCCCATTTGATGTTTGAGCCAGGCCGAACAATTGCCACCAGGTGGCGCTACATTGCAGCCAGGGATCTTTCCTTCCAGAAGCCAGGCCTTAGAAGTTCCAGGTAGCTCAGGATGGCTGTGACCAATGACTACATCCTAACACGACCTCATATTTTAGATGACTAAATTTGGGGGCCCTAGTTATTTTATTTTATTGTTGATGTAAGAGCTTTTTAGTGAGGTTTCATGACTTAAGGTCACACAGTGCTTTACTGACAAAGACAAGGATTCAGTCTCTAGACAGTAGGTACCGTACTAACTGGAGTTGAATGACTTGCGTTCAAGTCCCATCCTAGCTACTTCCTAACCATAAGATGACAGGTAAGCTATTTATCATTTCTGAGTCTGCTTCTGCCCCTAGAACTTGGGGCTACCCCTCTGGGATGTGGAAGAATAATGCCTGTGAAGATTCCATAGGAAGCCACAGCACACTATGTGAGTATAAATGCGATTTGCTTCTCTCTGCCCTCAAATATTAATAATTTTCATTCTGTTGTTATTCTAAATGATAAGGATGGAAAAAGAAAATACTTCATAAGTGAAGCCGTAACTTTCAAGTGAATCCCTTTTTTAAATACAAAAATACATTATCAAAGTCAGAGAACAATATCATTCCCTTTAATATGTCAACCAACCAGAATTTCTTAAGTATCTACTATGTGCTCAATACTGCAGAGGCCATAGAAAAAGCTATGGCATATTTCTAGTCTAAAAGACCTAAACAGTCCATCAGAGAAGTGCATATAAGGAAATGCCAATAATGTAAGATAAGTATTAGTAAACACTGCAAGCAGTGACAGTGTGGTGGTGATCAGAGAACCAGCAAGACAGCACGAACAGGGCAAGGGACAAACTCTCTGTAGTGATGGGGAAAACCCTGCAAAGAGTTAAGAATTTGCTTTTGCCCTGAAGGTTGGATATGATATAAACTGGCAAAAAAGCCAGAGATGTTAGCTTCTCTGATTCATCTCTCTGCTTTTCTCTGACTCAGTGGTTCCATTTTGGTTAACATGATCCTAGAAGCACCCAGCAGATTCTTATCAGTAGTTTTGTAATAACTGCTGACCTATCAGTAGGGAATATTGAAAGACAGGCATGGAGTATAATTTTTCAGCAACTTCTGGGCAGGTGCTGCTGGAGAAGCAGCTCCCTTTTAAATGTATCAGCACTTCCTCCTTTGCAGTGCTTACAAGTTACTCACAGTTTGTATGTGTGCCAGTAAGATGAAGGTAATGCCGGCCCCACACACCAGTGGTAAGATGTGTGATTTCACCCTTGGAGAATTTGACGGAATAATCGACTTTGATGATTAATCCATTCCAACAGGAGGCTCCGCATTGGTGAAGACGCATTTTCTGCCTTAAGTGACTACCCTGTAGTGCTGTATTCTTTAAAATCCTTTGGAAGTTGATATACTATAGGAAGGAATAAGGTTCAGACCTTGGGGAATCCCTCCGATTCTTTTAGACTGGCAAAAAGCATATGAGGTAGCTGGCTGTTTTCTTTTGCTATCTGGCTTTGACTAAATCAGGAGGATCTTACAGAATATACCCCTCCTGAGAAATCCTTGATAATAAGAGCACATGATCGCTCAACAAGGTTTGGGGAGCATTAGAGTGGCTCTGTGAAGTTATGATTGTGCCATTTTAACATAATTGACCAAGATTATCATATACAGTATGAATCACACACATATACACATCCATGTACATACAATACACAAGCATATATCTAAGTAAATATAGACGTGTATATAGATAGATAGACAGATATAGATAGATAAAGCATGTCCACTAAACTTTCTTTCCAATAATAATTTAGCCAAAGAAGTAAAGAAAAATCATTTTTCCTGCAAGTACCTCTTCTTTCTGTACTCTGTCTCTCAAAATCACAATTTATTTCAGATGATGGAATCTTATTGTTTAGAAAGATAATGTTCGAGAGAAAATATGATGAAGAACAAATGGTTCTCTTATTTTAGAAAGAGCATGTAAAAAGCCTGTAATGAATAAGAAATTTCCAGGTTCTTTGGCGCAAGCTCCAGATATTCTGAATCAGGAGCTTTGGTTCAAGATCCAAGAATCTCTAGTGTTTATCTCCTGCCAGGGGATCTGATACAGACTATCTAAGAACCACGATTTGAGAAGCGGAAGGATAGGCAGATTGGAGTCAGTGAGATGTGTAAGTTGGACTTCTGGCTCTGTGACTTGCTAATGACGTGGTATGGAGCTGAGTGCACCCCATTATAGCATGTCTACCATCGGGATATAAATGATATGAATAATCTCAATAGCAGAGCTAATAGTAAAGAGTAGTAAAATGATAAGGATGTGATAGGTTTGGAGTATTTGTATGTGTTCTCAGCCATGGGGACTGAATCATGGGGACTCTCTGAGACCCCATGGACTGTAGCCTGCCAGACTCCTCTGTCCGTGGGATCTTCCAGGCTGAAATACTGAAGTGGGTTGCCGTTTCCTCCTCCAGGGGATCTTCCCAACCGAGGGATTGAAACTGCATCTCTGGTGACTATTTGGTTTTTTTCACCATCATGTCCCATGTCTATAGCGATGTTTTTGCAATATGGGATTATTAAATATGTGTAGAAAGAATGAATGAATACCTCTCTGAATACCCTGTGATCCTCACTCTCCTCTCTGGCTCCGTTACTTATTCCTTACTTTTTCTTTTTTTCTGTTCCAACAACTTACCTTTCTCTCCTGGCTCCTCCCCAGGTTTTTTTTTCCATCTTAAAAGAGAAATTCTCCTCAGGTAGTGACCAAATTATCAATTCTGCTCTAAGAAGCTTCTCTGTTAACTAACTATTAACTAACTTAATCTGATGCTCAGAAAAGAATCCAGTAAATATTTACCATTGCTAAATTAACTTAGGAATAAAATCAAGTAGAAAATGTCCTTGTCCTGACCACTTGTCCTTCAGGCAGAAATCTCAGGTGTGAAAGTTGGGTTAAGTGTGTATTGGGAAGTCAACCAGGACCAGAAAATGAGATGAGGAGTAAGATAGCAATGGAATAAATGCAGTTGTCAGTTGTGAAAAGAGGCCACAGCTACAAGGCTTTAGAGTAGTGACTGGCAAGCTTTTGTGTACAGGGTCATACAGTGAATATTTCAGGTTGTGCATCACAATTATTCTTGTTGCTGTTTTTTACAATCCTTTAAAAATATGGAAACTATTCTCTGCTCACAGGACCATAAGTTTGCTGATGCCTACATTAAAGGAATTAATTTCAAGGCATTGATGACCACATAAGTTTATGGAGTGAAGGACAAGATTCAAAGAGACAAAAACGACACTAAGATTCTAAATAGACTGAGTGGATTCAAAAGGAGGAAATAAAAACAGTGCCACAATAAAATGCATTGAGTGCCCATTCTGTGGCAGGACCTGGCTTAGTCCCTTGCATGCATTTTCTCTCTAAATTCTCACAATGGCCTTATAAACTGGTGACTATTATTAGAACCACTTTAGAGATGAAACACAAAGATGTTAAGCAAGATGCCTGAGGTCACCAATCTAGTAAGTGAAAGACCTAAGCTTTGGCTTGGGAGTATGCTCTGATAACCACTTTACACCCACACCCACACCCACACCCCCCCACACACTGAAAGATCGTTGTGTACATATAGATATGTTGAGTGTGAAACTCCAATATTTAAAATAAAATATATTTTCTAGGAAGTTTTGAAACAGTAAAATTGAATACTAAGATAATTTATTTCTGTATGCCTCTCAACTTGAAGATAGAATACAGGAATGCTCACAGCTGGTACAGTTCTTCTGTCCTTCCATGCATATGCAAGGATGAAAGGATGGCCTTCAGATGAAAAGACTGTCCTTTGCCACCCACTTTCAAACTAGGCAAGCTTATGCGACGTGCTTTGGCCAATGGCATATGACAGACATGATATGCCTAGCAAAAGCTCATTACCAAAGGTCACTCATCATATCCACTTCCTCCTGCAAGTTCCACAGTCCAGGATTCTTGAGTGAATACAGTGGACAGAACTGCCCTGATGACCACAAGACAGGCTGTATCACTGCAAATCAAAACTTGGTTTTTCAGACCACTGAGATTTGGAGTTGTTTGTAACTCCAGTATAACTCAGCCTTGGCCAATTACTACACAAATGTCAAGAACTATTTTCTATTGTTTAGGAATGCTTCATCCTCAGAAAAATGGCTCATACTGAATAATGTCTAAAGATCTTTGGCAGTCTTACAGTAACAACATATAATTCTGCTACTGTTGATTCACAAAAGTATGTGACCTACCAAGAGGTAGGCAGACTTAAAATATAAGGCCCCAAGTTCCTGTAATGGATAAAAAGGTTAGCATAGATTGAAAGCCTGTGAAATGCCTAGATGTAGCCAATGTCTGCAAACCCTCCAAAATGGGGCTGAGTTTTGAGTTTCATAACGAAATCCAAAACCATAGAAAAGAGTTTCACATTTCACCCTGAAAGTTTCATACAGCTTAAACTTTCATATCTTTTTCAGGTATCATACTACAAAAAGTTCCTAAAAATCTCCCTTAAATAAATAATGACTATAGTCCCATCTATTAAATTCAGTATACTCTGCTGTTCTTTGTGTACAGAGATAATATCACTGACTTACTCTCAGTTAAGTATGCACTCCCAATTAATATTTATTCATGATTGGTTCCACCCCATACTTTATTCTCCCCCAAATTTTAAGAATTGTATACATAATTACATACATTTTTGAAAAACATGGTTGGGTTGATTCTCTTGGATCTGAAGAAGCTAAGATATCTCTGTTGTATGAATCTCTTGATTACAGCACCATTAGCTCCATGTTCTTAACTAACCAGGTGACTTTTAGAAGAAAAAAGAAAACAGAGAATACCAGTATAACCCTGTGAAGAACTCCATTAAACTATACATAAGGGCATGTAATATAGAATATCATTAAAATGAACAAAAATTAACTAAGTTTTTAAACTTTCATGATGTTATATTTGATGAGTAAAAATGCTGTGTTTTTTTTTTTTACTTCAACTCAAGGGCAAAAACTCCTGAGTCATGTCTCCTCAGGAATAACATTCTATGCCTCTCTCTTAACTTTTATAATATGTACCACACTGGAGAGGCCAGCCTTGTTCTGGTTCTTCCCTTTTTCACCAAAAATGGCACAACTATTTGATCAGCCATGACACTCATACTCTGAGCCCCAAATTTTGTAATAAAGTACAATTCCAATTAAAATATATCCCTACTATCACATAGAAGCTGTTCTTTATGACAACAGTATGAAAAGGGAAGTAAGTAAACCTAGATTTTACTTTTCTTTCATCCTTGTTTCAACCCATGGCATATGCTTGGAATGTAGTAGGTATTAATTATTCTTTGCCCAATAAATGACTTTCAGCAAAGTTTTTTGATTCTTCTTGTTCCATAGTTTCAATATATGCAAAATGGATATAAAAGCACATGTCTCACAAAATTACTATGCCATTAAAGGACATAAAGAACAAGAGCAATGCAGCTCTTTTTAATTGGTAAAATATAAAATTAGATATCTTTATCACACAAAATCCTAAAATGACTAGGCCTGAACTAGTATATACTATTTTATAATATATTCTACAACAACTCTTTAATTATTATAGTTATGTGAAGTTCGACAACACAGTTATACTCTTAAAAACCTAAATGAGCCCAGTTTATCCAATTTTTACTTCTCGTGGATTGTAAATGTGATTCATAAAGTGTTGTCCAGATTGTCTAACTATTCCTAATGTTTAAACTAATTGACTCACTAGACGACTACTTTTCCCAGCCTCTATTATAGCTAGATTGGATCCATGTGACTAGTTCTGGCCAATGAGCAGCAAGCTGAAGAGGTGACTATTACCTCCAGGCTAGCTTCTACAACTTTATCCAAGAGCTTCATCTTTGAGTAAAGCATCATTCCAAGATAGAAGAAGACTTACTCCCTGAATGTCTTTGAGGTAAAGAGCCTCTGTCTCTCGCCACTGCTGGTGAAATACATTTGATTGTGGCAAAGTGTCAGTTTGCAGGGGGTGAGAAATCAGTGCTGTGGACATAGAGAACAGACAGTAGTTGCCAAGAGTGGAGAGCGGAGTGGGAGGTTGGGCTTAGCTCATGTAAGCTTTTATATATAGAATGGATAAACAACAAGGTCCTTCCGGAGAGCACACAGAACTATATTCAATATCCTATGATAAACCATAATGGAAAAGGCTATTTTAAAAGTATACATATATATTTATGCATAACTGAATCACTTTGCTGCATGGAAATAATTAACACAACATTGTAAATCGACTATAATTCAATTAAAAAAAAACTTCTTTGAAAATGTTAAAAAAAAAAAGTTAGTGCCAGAGTATTAATCATGATATAACTTGACTCATTGTTTCCTCTTTGAGAGGCAGGCTATAAAACAATGCCACGTGACTATATCTATTTTTAGTAACAGTACATTTACATTTTTGGAGAAGAATTCTAGGATTCTTGCCTGGAGAACCTCATGGACAGAGGAGCCTGGAGGGTCCATGGTGTCACAAAGAGTTGGACACGACTTAACGACTGAACATTTACATTTTAATACAAGTTCCTTAACTTGTTACAGATGGGTAACAAGCAGGTCACCAAATGGCAGGAGTCCAAGACCACACCCTGGATAGCACTGATGTAACCACTCCTGACCAATGGGAGAGTTGCAGCTTGTAAGTACAGGTTATATGTTCCCGAAACAAAGGTCATGCTAAATGAGGTACATCAAATCACTTCTTTATAATTCAGTATTTTTCTTAGTATGTGCCAGTTTATGCTTGTTGTCTCAGACTAACTTAATCAAACTCCCTTTCACTCTCAAATTGTACCATTTTATATGTTACATTATTTGGCCAAGTTTACTGAAAAGAACTTCTTTTCTATGCAGACATAAGAACTCTGGGTAAGAAAAGATGATAAATAATTTTTGTTCACACTACTAGCTAGTATTTTTCATAAGAATCACTTATTAAGTAGGTGATTAAAACCAAGAGGAATCAGTAATTTATTTCTGCTGCACTTAGTACCAGGGGCATAAAAAGTGAAAAACACACCTTTGGAACATTTGCAAATATCACAGCTCCACAGATAAAATAAAATGAGAAATATTTATATTGTTTCAAAGTCATCCCTTGGGCATTTTAATCATGTTGACTAAAATGTGATTTTACACAATGGTCTTCATTTTACTGTTATATACTTTATGCATTGATTCCGATTTCTGTGTTTTAGGTACTATTAATAATCTTGAAGCTGCCAAATTCACCTTTCTCAGGGATTTCAACTTTTCAGAATTCCTATGTATGCTTAGATTGCAAATCTTCTAGAATTTTTGAGGGCAGTATACCAGTTGGTCACTGGACTTCTGTGTCTTGGCTTTGCCTTTTTCTCTTATCTAGGCCATAGTGCCTAATATTTTGAACATTTAATTAAATTATTTGATTGGCCACCCTAGTGAATAAAATGGGAGATAACTACACATGCACACTCATACACACACACACACACACACACACACACAGGATTTCTGAAGATTAAATGAAGCAATACGTGTTAAGGTGATATGTGACCTGCATGGTACATACAAAAGTGAAGGCTGCATGTAAAATAATTCATTACTAGATTTGAAGTCACTATGTCACAGTCTGATGAAAGGGGTATCTAACAGGAAAACAGGCCTGAATGTCTATGTGCAGTTCATGCTCAGTCATTTCTGACTCTTTGTATCCCCATGGACTGTAGCCTACCAGGCTCCTCTGTCCATGGTCCACAGGATTGCCTACACAAGAATATTGGACTAGGTTACTTTTTCCTTCTCCAGCAGATCTTCCTGGCCAAGGGATCGAACTTGAGTCTCCTGGGTCTTCTGCACTTGGTAGGCAGGTTCTTTACCCCTTATTGCTCCCCAGGGGGAAAAAAGTGACTTCTCTGGTTGGTGAATTTCAGACAAGAAACTGGGTTCTGCCCCTCCCATTCCTTCTTCTCTTGAGAGCCAGCGGGCCCTCAGAGAGCAGACCTCCAGGGTCCCTTCATTTCCAGGATGATCAGCAGTTGTTCAGTGCTTCGTGTAGTTCCAAGGTAAATCCACCTAAGTCTTGGATGCATTCTGAGGCAGCCCAATTGGCTAACACACCTCCACCATTATCTTCAATCATGTTATCACATTAAAGCTGCTATTCTGATTTTCATCTACCAAATACCATATCTACCTCTCAAAAGGAAAGGGGGAAAGACGTGCTATTTGATTGTCCCTGCAAATGCCAACAGAAATAAGAGACTGAGTAGAAAATGTAGATGTCATACACTACAGATTAATACCTTTTTATAGTTACTGATTTATTTTGTACACACAAAATAATCCTAAAGTTAATCTTATTTGTATGTTGCACAAACATAATGCTTTCATTCGATTTTCTATTAAAAATTTATGATGTCTCCAAACATATATGGCACTGAATTAAATATCTTCATATAATTTATTAATTTTAGATTCAGAATGCATCAGTTTGGAAAACACATAAACAGGTAATTATACTGATTTAATATGGCAACATGCTTGGACCAGCTCTCCAATATTATTATCATGATTAAAATGTAATCTCTTAATTGAATACTGGCTTAGAGTTCAGATACACTTTCTCATCCATGATCGTTTGATCCTGTCATTTGTCTTCCATTGGACCAGGTTGCCTGTGGTAAACGGCTGCAGCCAAAAGAGAGACCACTGGCTCTCAGGAGAACCCAGCATACAACCTGAGCTGCCCCAGTTTTATGTACTAACCAGTGGGCTAAATGGTCAAGAAGGAGACCTCATCAGAAGATAAAGTGGGATTCATACAAGGAGTACAGGGCCTCGTGGAGTTGAATTGTAGTCCACTTTCCCAGATGAGACAGCACATCTTATCTAAGTATTGCAGATGTTTCTCAAATGACCCAATAAATATTAGAATATCATCTAGGTAAATGAGGTAAATATGTCATTGGAATCCTGCAGCCTTCCATAATTAAATGCAACACACCAGCTACCTATTTTCTTTCTAGCAAGCTAAACTTGGCCAGCTTGAATTGCCAACATATTCTAATCATGTTCTTTCCTAAGGAAACTGGGATGTGTTCACCTTGGCAGGGGTGGAAGTATGAAGGGAGAAGGCAGTTACCTAATTAACATGATATAACTTAATTAATTCTGCATCCTTAGAGCATGGATGGAACTGTGGATTTCAAATGTAAGACATCAGATCAATCAGGTTAGAACTCTAGAGCACATGACGTTTCATATATCCTTTATGCCCTTTAAGCTACATTTAATTTCCTGACATATTCAGGATTTAGAAAAGATGTGTGCTCAGTTGCTCAGTCATGTCTAACTCTTTGTGACCACATGGATTGCAGCCCATCAGGCTTTTTTGCCCATGGAAATTTCCAGCCAAGAATACTGGAGCAGGTAGCCATTCCATCCTCCAGGGGATCTTCCTGACCCAGGGATTGAACCCACATCTCCTGCATTGGCAAGTGGATTCTTTACTACTGGGCCACCAGGGAAGCCCTTAGAAAAGATAGTTCCTATAAATTTTGTGGATGCTCAGATGGTAAAGAATCTGCTTACAATGCGGGAAACCTGGGTTTGGTCCCTGGGTTGGGAAGATCCCCTGGAGAAGAGGATTCTTAACTGGAGAATTCCATGGACTAGCCTGTAGAACTCCAGGCTCCAGGGAGGAGCCTGGTGCACTAAGAGTAAATATGCACAGGTTTATTTCTGCCAATTCTGTAGTGGTGTGGAACCCATGTAAAACCAATTCAACAAACAATTTTAGGATCTTCATTAGCTTTAGAACCAGGCTATCTAATTGAATATATTTGTGATTGTCCAGTCACTCAGTTGTGTCTGACTCTTTGCAACCCCATGGACTATAGCACTCCAGGCTTCCCTGTCCTTCACCATCTCCCAGAGCTTGCTCAAATTCATGTCCATTGAGTCCATGATGCCATCCAACCATCTTGTTCTCTGTCATCTCCTTCTCCTCCTGCTTTCAATCTTTCCCAGTTCAGGGTTTTTTCCAATGAGTTGACTCTTCATGTTAGGTAGCCAAAGTATTGGAGTTTCAGCTTCAGCATCACTCCTTCTAATGAAAATATTTAGAACTGATTTCCTTAGGATTGAATGGTTTGATCTCCTTGCAGTCCAAGGGACTCTCAAGAGTCTTATCCAACACCACAGTTCAAAAGCATCAATTCTTCGGTGTTCAGCCTTCTTTATGTTCCAACTCTCAGATCCATAAACTACTGGAAACACCATAGCTTTGACTATGCAGACATTTGTCTCTGCTTTTTAATATGCTGTCTAGGTTTGTCATAGCTTTTCTTCCAAGGAGCAAGCATCTTTTAATTTCATAGCAGCAGTCACCATCTGCAGTGATTTTGGAACCCCCCAAAATAAAGCCTGTCACTTTTTCCATTGTTTCCCCATCTATCTGCCATGCAGTGATGGGACCAGATGCCATGATCGTAGTTTTTTGAATGTTGAGTTTTAAGCCAGCTTTTTCACTCTCCTCTTTTACCTTCATCAAGAGACTTTTTAGTTCCTCTTCGCTTTCTGCTATAAGGCTGGTGTCATCTGCATATCTGAGGTTACTGATATTTCTCCCAGCATTCTTGATTCCAGCTTGTGTTTCATCCAGCCCAGCATTTCACATGATATACTCTGCATAGAAGTTAAATAAGCAGGGTAAAAACATATAGCCTTGATGTACTCCTTTCCCAATCTGGAACCAGTCCATTGTTCCATGTGTGGTTCTAACTGTTGCTCTTTGACCTGCATACAGGTTTCACAGGAGGCAGTTAAGGTGGTCTGGCATTCCCATCTTTTTAAGAATTTTCCACAATTTGCTGTGATCCACAGACAAAAGCTTTAGCACAGCCTATGAAGCAGGTGTTTTTCTGGAATTCTCTTGATTTTTCTATAGTCTAACAGATGTTGGCAATTTGATCTCTGGTTCCTCTGCCTTTTCTAAATCAGCTTGAACATTTGGAAGTTCTTGGTTCACATAATATTGAAGCCTAGCTTGAAGGATTTTGAGCATGACCTTGCTAGCATGTGAAATGAGCACAAATGCTTAAATTGCAGGGTTTTGTTGACCCATGTTTTATAGTAAAACTAGGTTAAGACTGTGGAGAAAAATGTCCAGATTGTCAGAATTTGTAATGATGGGCCATCTGCATCTGTGTGTAGTGTATTTCTCCAACATGTTAGTTAATCCATATCACACCCTCTCTTTCTTTGCCACACACAAATTGAGCTTCTGCCCATTCTCTGGGCATCAAGGACCATATAAAACTCTGTGTCTTTGTATCTGAAATGTCCTTCCCTGCCATCTACATCTAGCAAATGCTCTTTATTTAACCACCGCCAAACCCTAGGGGCTTCCCAGGTGGTGTAAAGAATCTGCCTGCCAATGCAGAAGACTTAAGAGATGCGGATTTGACACCTGAGTCTGGATGACTCCCTGGAAATCCTTCCTGGAGAAGGGAATGGCAACACTCCAGTAGTCCTGCCTAGAAAGTTCCATAGACAGAGGCGCCGGGTGGGCTACAGTCCATGGGGTCGCAACGAGTCAGACACAACTGAGCACACAAACTAAAACCCTTCAAAGCAGTTACTCCCCTCTCCCCTTGGTTTCTATACTACCAATTTTCTCCCCAACATGCTCCACTGTAATTTGTATTTTCATATGTTTGTGCCCACTCTTAATTTCAATGTTATTCCCTTTTATGCATTCATAAAAGTCACCAATAAAATTTAAATATGATTCTTCCCATTTACTCATTCTTTTACATACTATTTGCCCACTGATCAAACCTTATATGTTTTTCCCTCAGAATAACTGATTCATCTTCTAGTGCCTACTGAAAAACCTGGGAAACATGAGGAATTCATGTTCTAGTATTTATGAATAACACTGTTTTTTTCCTGATCTGAAGGGGACAGCTTTCCCTCTCTGTATTCCATTCTCATTAGCACTTAGCATTAGGCTAACAGTTGGTTCTAATACATTTCACAGAATGTGAGGTATTTGGGGGATAAAGTGAAGTCCCAGTATTACCCCATTCTTTCAGTATTCATTAGGCTGTTGTTTGCTTGTTTTCCCTTTGGAGAAATGTTACAGAGCTGGAGTAATTATTTTAGATAATACTAGGTTTCCTGTGAGTCCTGCCTGTCCTAACCTTCTGTTCTAACATTTGTTCCTTTTGGCTCAACTATGTCAAAGAGAAACAAAAAGCAAGGGAGTTACCTTCACTTTCTATTCTCCTGCTGCTGACCTGGTTGTCAGAAGAGAGAGCAAGGCACAAAGCCAAAACACAAGGCTGTTCTCAAATTCATGACCTGGATTTTTCCAGCGTCAGGACAAATAGTTAGGGGAACTGATGTGGCTCCCAAAGCACCCTGTACATATGTGAACCCTTCTGGGGTCAAGGGGTGAGCGACCAACTGCTTCATGCACCACATTGAAACACCTGACTCCCAGTGCAAGACGAGGAGATACTTTTGTCATTAACGCACCTTATTTCCCTTTAAAAACATTCTCCCAAGAAAAGCTCTGATCTTAACATCTGAGAGGAAAAAGCTGCAAACAAAAAAATTGCACTGAAACATGCCTTGGAAAAGATAGACGTGGAAAATCTATCCCAGGTCACTACTATTTACACTACACTGTTAGGACCACTCCAACTCACATGGCAGCATAAGAATTTGTATTTTACTTATATTTGATAACCAAGATCAACCTCCCTATAATACAGGTGATGACTATTGCGGGAAGACTTGACACATGCTGCAGTATGTATTATGACTAGCGCTTTAGCTATTACTTGTTGAAATTCATCTCTTAAAATTACTGCACAGAACATGCAGAGAGATGGAAACTTGCTTGTTCTTCAAAATAAAACAAAGAAGCAAACACAAAACAAACAAATAGAAACAGCCCTTGAAGAAGCTGAGCAGACACTTCTGTCAAATAATGAACAACATTGTAGGACTGATTTATTCATACTACAGCTGTGATTTGATAACCAACTCTGTGTGGAATTTATTTGTGAAATGTCACACAATCCAAGATGTTTTAATTATGTTACATTTTATCTGAGACTGCTGATTATAAACTGAGTGAATCAGAATTAAAACCGAAGTCTAGAAAAGATGTATAAAGACTGCTCTAGTGAAAGTAATTCAAACCTGGAATGTCTGACTGGTGATTTCTGTTTATCCTTAACAAAAACTTTAACAAAAAATACACTTCACTTAAAAAAACAATTGCAGTTTTTGGCTGACACGATTCTTCATTGTTAAAAACTCTACAATCACCACCATGAAGACTATGTTTTCAGATACTATTCACATATCCTTGAGGAACAAACTTGTAGACATATATTTCATACCACTAAATGATGCATGTTTTAACCACCATCCTGCTGCTGTTTACATGCGACACTGATCATATATTTGATGTTGGCAGGGTAGATACCAACTTTTGCTTAGCAGGTTTGTTTGACTGTTTTGGCCACTGTGATTTAAGTGCTTTTTAAAAAAATTTTCATTTAATTATATAATGTTACTTTACACAAAGTAGTTAAGTTTACTTTTAGCCTAAATTATTCAAAGAGAGGATTATATTATACTTTTAGAATAACTCTAGCTTAGCTCATCCATTAACAGCAGATAGAAACAGTAAATAAAAAGTAAGAAATTTCACATACTAGATCAAATGTTTGGTGAAGCTCCACTAAGTCAAAAAAATGTCAACTGAACTGACTTCATAATATCATTTCAGAGTTTTCTATCTTTTGCCAAACAGAAAATCCTAACAATGTGACTTCTGCTTGTTAAATGTCTAAAAATATACTTCAAGCATTAGTTATAGCCAACTCTTCTGTTGTTTTGCTTCTTTCATTCCAGGCTAAACCTAGGAAAAACAAAATGCAGAAATGAGAAATACTTTCTATTTCCCTATTCAATCTGAGATGTGGTTTATTTAGGTGGACTTAGAGATTATCATACCAAGTGAAGTAAGCCAGACAAAGACAAATATCATAGGGCATCGCTTATATGTGGGATCTTTAAAAAAAATAAAAAGGATATAAATGAACTTATTTACAAAACAGAAATAGACCCACAGACATAAAAAGCAAACTTGTGGTTGCTGGTGCCTGGGAGGGATGGATTAGGAGTTTGGAATTAGAATATACACACTCCTATGTGTGTAGTAGATGGCCAACTTTGATGTGCGGTGTGGTGCAGGGAATTATGCTTAGTTTCTTGTAATAACCTATGATGGAGGAGAATTGAAAGAAAGAATATATTTGAGTATATATGTGTGTGTGTGTGTGTATGACTGAGTAACTTTGTTGTACACCTGAAGCTGGCATGACACTGTGAATCAACTATATATCAATAAAAAACTTTAAAAACATGGTTGATTTAATAAACTTCATTCTCATTTAACTACCCCAGACAACAAAACAACAACAAAAGAAAATCACTATTTACTATATGAAAGGATCATATAAGGAAATGGCAGGATATAGCAAAAATAAAATATCAAGGAAAAATGTAGACAGTGCTGTAATATCAGAACTGACTGTGATGAGGTTAATAAGAAATCATTTGAAAGTCAGCTGCATTGAAATTCTGGACAATAACCAGCTTTTACAAAAGTTACAGGATGTAACAAATCTATTAGCAGGTGTCTAATACATATCATTAATCAAAATAACTAGGAAACCAGTAATAGGTGTTAATTTGTGAACCAGACATATATACATGTATTTCCAAATTGTAGAAATATAGAAAATGCCTGTTAAAATAATTTTTGAATACCTGATTAATTCTGAAATTACTAAAATCGATTCAGGCTAAGTCTTTCTTCATCGAAGGCGGATAAAGTAACTTCAAAATCCACAGCCACTGGTTGCCATGCAACCTACTGTAGTATTATGTCAGAATAAGCCAGGCTTGAATTTTCCAGGACCTCTTGCTTTGCAGGCCTGATGTTTTGATACTCTAATGCGTCTCAGCTAACTTCCATTAAGTAGTGTTTCGTTGGGTAGTATTCCAAGGTTAAAATGATTAAATAACTTTTATGGTTGATCAAATATAAGCCCTTATTATACAGTAGGCAAAACCATACATTTTAATTACTTTGTTATCAAATATCTAAGTATTTACATTTCATTTTTCAATAATAGTTCTGAATTTAGTAGACCCTTCAAAAATATGTAAAGTTATTGCTATTTTAAAATATTTATCATAAGCAGTAATAAAATTAATATAGGACAGTAATAAATAACACAGAATATCAGGTGTTGGTATTTTTATTTTATGCCTTTGTGGAACTAGTTTAATTTTTTCAATGTAATGGAATTAATTATGTGAGGGTTTGCATTATATTTCTCACTTTGCAACCATGCACAAAATAAAGAAAACTGATCAATATTTGATCACAGTTACAGTGCATTAATTCAAAGTTAATTTTCAGTGGAATCACTGCCATTATTCACTTTTGAGAGGTGTTAAATGATTATGAAGAAAAACACCAAATCTTTGTAGAAAGAAAGAAATGATATATTTAAAAATAGAGGCTTAACAAAAGAATCACATTATTAAGAAAGAGAAAATCCTTTCAAAATAATATTCATAACTATATGTTTAGAAAAATACTGATTAAGCTTCATATTTTACATCTGAGTTTGTGCAAATATGAACTATTCTCTTATAAAGAGGGAATCAGAGTGAGTAAAATCTCCTTAATAAAATCATCTCTCTTGGAAATCCACTTATTATCAAAATGGAAAGCAATTTAAAATCTAGCCATTAACCTCTAGCACTTATGTAAAAACAGATTTATTAGAATAGAAGAGAAATACCATTTTGGTAATTTACACTATAAATATTTCAAAATAAAAATATTACCTTTCATTTATTACAAAGGAAAGTGAATATGTCAAAATTCACTCACACTTAATTTTAATGGCAAGATGTTCAGATAATTACACCTTATAGAAAGACTGAAATTTGCAATTAAATCCAAATAGATTTAGTATTGCTTATGTTTGACATTAGGTAAATTAAACTGCATTTCTCTTTTAAATAACTTATGGGTTCATTTTTACTTGCATAGACCTAAAATCCATTGGCTTAGATCAACGTATTAAAATACCATCTTGCCCACCTCCTCCAGGTCCTCAAAAGACTCTGACAAGGAGAGAAGAAAATGGAACAGATTTTGATTGCATGGGGAATAGAATAAAGTGAAAATACTCATGATGGAAAAGATATTTTAAATAAAAATATTAATGTGCATGTTATCTAAGCAACATTGAAACTGAAGCTTTATAATCTAGTGAAAATAACAGAGTCATATGATTTTTATTCTTTTTATTACATAGTAAGGATGGTCAAGGAACTATTTAATTTTTCCTTTATAACTCAATTCCTCAAACATATTTTTGTTTTAGTTTTTGTATAATCTATGAATTTTATCAATAATATAGGTAAAAGTTGTCAAAAGCTAAACCAAGTTTTTCCAGTTTGGGAATATTTCATTTTATACTGATTATAGCATTGGCTTTTCTGTTGTCTAGGACATAATAATAAAAATTCTAATATTATTTCTCATAACAAATGACTCATGAACTTAAGCAACTGAAAGGAGATTTATTTGATATAAGGTATCATGAAGCTTTAAAGGTGTTTATATAAAATTTGAAATCCCAAATGGCATCCATCAAATGTATTTATGGTCAACACCCCTTCCACCTCCTCCCCTGTCACCTTCTCTAATATCTCTCTTACTTTGAGAGCCACTGGCTTAGAATACAAGAAACATAGGAATCAAGAACAGATTACTGAATGAAAACTTGGCAAGGATATCCTGGATCATGATCAAGGGAAAGGTAGAATTCATACTCAAAGGTATTTAGAAATGGTTTCAATTCAAGCCAGGTCAATAACTGAGACTGAGTAAGTTAGGCATTGTGTGAAAGACACTAAGGGAATACAAGAGAAAATCCGTGTTTTCAGACTACATAATAGTCCAGCAAAGAATGTGACTCAGATTTGAAAATAAATTTAGGACCAGATTAATCTTCCCCTTCTTGTTTGAAGATAAAATATAAACTTAGAACTATCAGAGACTAAGATGAGACATTCTTCAAGACAGTTCTTAATCTAGCTCTCAACAGTAGATAAAATTATGTAGTCTAAAATTAGTCTGAAATTACTTTAGCCCTTCACATTTAAAAATGTTAAAGCACATGAAGTCTGGGTTGCTACTCTGAAGTAATCTGAGCCACTATCAAGGAAAAAGACAATTTTTAAAATCACAAAGTCAGAATATAAATGCTAAGAAAAATATATCTAATTCTTAATATGCAAACTCTAGGGTTACTAGAAAAATTACATTATATAGCATGAAATAACAGAATTGTAATGGAGTAAATAAAAACCTAAAAAGAGCTTGAAGCAAAAGTTTAAAGGATATATCATCAAACTTTAAATATGTCTTTCCTGGCCTAGCTAAATTACTACATTTCTTGATGCTGTTTGCTCCTCATAGCAATTGAAAGCATATGTAATTTAACAGCAGGCCTCAATCCTTTAATAAGCTGTCTTTAAAATACCTTACATGGATTACCTATCTGTAAATCTGCTTCCCATGCAGAATGTGACAGCATTATGGAAATTGTTAGTTCAGGAGAGATGGCATGTACCAAAGGGAACCACATCTGCACCCTGTAAGATTATACCAAACATTGGAAGTAATCTTTCAGCATTCATAATACTGTAAAATGTATAATTAAGATTAAGGGCTCACTCTAATCTTTATTATGGTCTGCGTATTTCAAATTTGGGAGGTAGGTGAGACATAAGTGGGACTATAAAGTGTCACTGTAAGATTGCATCTTTTAAATTATATGAAGTAGGTTCTATCTTATAGACTCAGATTATCCACTACATTTGTCAGATTAGCAGATAACTGTGTGTTCACTGAAAAGAAAGCAGACAATTTCAGATCCAAAAGTTGTTTGCTACTGTAAAAACTGGATATATATGTGGTTTAATTTCTTCATCCTAATTTTGAATCATCAGATTTTTGGTAACCAATCATTAATTGCCAGATCATCATAGGTCATCTCTGTCCCAATGTATTTACCTATTTTGTAGATTTAGCACTCTCCAGATTCAGGTGAGCTAGATCATTAACTAGAACAATAAACCTACAAAAAATTTAACAGTGGGTGTGATTCACTAAGGTGAATTTCTGGAAACATACCACAAAATTCAAGTAGATTCCTCATGCAGCTAACCTGAGAAAAAGGCCTTGCTGGTATCTAACACCTGAATCATTTTGGAGATGAAAAGCTTCAGAGTTTAATTAATATTCATAAAGCACATATTGGGCTGATTTATTTTTATTATGTTTCAAACTAAGCCTGGTTCAAAACTACATGCAGAAATTGCTTGAAATGATGTTACTTATTGCTTATCAATACAATGAAATGAAGTTTAAAAGAATATAATGTTAGATTATCTTTCCAAGATTGTTATGAAGTTAGAGAATACAAATATATTTGTATTTTCTGATAATAAAGGAGGATTCAAAAAAAAAAGAGTCAGCTAAGTAAATGCTATTGGTTTTTTAATGTATGTTTGGTGAAAGAACACTACCTAGTATACAAGTGACTTTCTAATTTTTAATAAATTTAGTGGCAAATGAAAGGAAGTGAGTCTATAGGTGAGTGTTCAGAAACAAAGTTGTCTCCTGGTCAGGATTTTCATTTTCAAACTAGTATTATACAAAATGAAAATGCTTAAAATTTCTGCTGAATGTCCATGTTGGCGAGTCTTCACTTATCATGCAGGGATCAGAGGCAGGGGATTACGGAAGAAGACTAGTCATAGTCAGGTAAAGATAAAATAGGTTTTCTTACAGGTTTACTGACTTAGGCAACCTCTCCTCCTCACTGCTCCAGACATGACCTAAGATAGCTCCATATGTCCTGTGTCTCCACTGTGCACCCCAGGATGGTGCACGGCAAAGATCAAAGGTGAAAGACCTAGTAGATCCTAATCTACTCATTGTGTTCAGCACAGGCTCTTATAAAGAAGAATAGCCAATGAAGCAACGGACAAACAATTAATCTCAAAAATATACAAGCAACTCCTGCAGCTCCATTCCAGAAAAATAAACGACCCAATCAAAAAGTGGGCCAAAGAACTTCACAGACATTTCTCCAAAGAAGACATAAAAATGGCTAACAAACACATGAAAAGATGCTCAACATCACTCATTATCAGAGAAATGCAAATCAAAACCACAATGAGGTACCACTTTACACCAGTCAGAATGGCTGCCATCCAAAAGTCTACAAGCAATAAATGCTGGAGAGGATGTGGAGAAAAGGGAACCCTCTTACACTGTTGGTGGGAATGCAAACTAGTACAGCCACTATGGAAAACAGTGTGGAGATTCCTTAAAAAACTGCAAATAGACCTGCCATATGACCCAGCAATCCCACTGCTGGGCATACACACCGAGGAAACCAGAATTGAAAGAGCCACGTGTACCCCAATGTTCATCGCTGCATTGTTTACAATAGCCAGGACATGGAAGCAACCTAGATGCCCATCAACTGACAAATGGATAAGAAAGCTGTGGTACATATACACAATGGACTATTACTCAGCATTAAAAAAAAATTCATTTGAAGCAATTCTACTCAGATGGACGAAACTGGAGCCCATTATCCAGAGTGAAGTAAGCCAGAAGGAAAAACAACAATACAGTATACTAACCCATATATATGGAATTTAGAAAGATGGCAGTGAGAACCCTGCATGCGAGACAGCAAAAGGAACGCAGATGTATAGAACAAACTTGTGGAGTCTGTGGAAGAGGGCAAGGGTGGGATGTTATGGGAGAATGGCATTGAAACATGTTAATTATCATATGTGAAGTCAATCGCCAGCCCAGGTTTGATGCTCGGGGCTGGTGCACCGGGATGACCCAGGGGGAGGGAATCGGGAGGGAGGAGGGAGGCGGGTTCTGGAGGGGGAGCATATGTGTACCCATGGCGGATTCATGTCAATGTATGGCAAAACCAACACAATAAAGTAAAGAAAATTAAAAAAAAAAAAAAAAAGAAGAGTAGATCTATGCTTGCCTTATGTTCACAGCTATTAGCATCAAACCAGGAAAGATGAAACCTAATTGATCTATTAATAACAAGAGTCATACATTAGCAGAAATAAAGTGGGAAAAATATAATCTAGGCCTCTAAATTAAAGATGAAAAATAAACTAAGGTTTCTCCAGCAGGAAAGAAAATTGCATTTTTAAAGGTTATTTCTTCATTTTGATTCCTAATTATTTTATGTGAAGAATTCTTTTTATTTCCATAGTGGAAACATTTATACTCAGAAAAGAGAGCAAAAATTGGGAAGTAACCTAACTTCGGTGCAGAGATGACTTAAAAGTAAAAATGTATGCTATATATTTCTAGTACAGGAACTTATTTTCTACACATCACCTTTCAGCTCTCTGAAATCAAGCCAGCAGAAATACTGTCTTAAGCACCCTTCATTATGGCTTTGATTGATGTGTCATCCTCATCATACATAGTCACTCAGATTTCGTCAAGTGTGGTTGGTATGTAAGCTTAACAAGACATTGAAATGTGAGAAAAGGAAATCCAACTCCCATCAACATCCAGATGTAACTCAACTCTAAACATCAACCTCCAAACGAGGCTACTATTGCCTTCCTGATGCTTATTATTTAATTAGTTGATTTCCATCAGTTAAACAAAAAAGAATATGAGTTAAGTTTAAAAACCAATTCTGGAGACAACAAAATAAAACATTAGCCACTCTTGCCTGACTCAGATATTCTGGTGTAATATAGACTGAGCCTTATTTATGGAAGGCTTCCCCAGTGGCTCAGTGATAGTCTGCCTGCCAACGCAGGAGTCACAGGAGATACAGGTTTCACCCCAGGAAGATGCCCTGGTGAAGGAAATGACAGCCCACTCCAACATTCTTGCCTGGAGAATCCCATGGACAGAGGAACCTGGAAGGCTATAGTCCATGGGGTCCCAAAGAGCCGGACACAGTTTAAAACAAAATAATGATTTTGACTCTGAGAACACGTGCACACACACGGCCCTTTTCTGTGGAGAGATTCTTGTACATACAATTTCTCTTCCTCTCCAGATCAGCACTCACAATTACATATTTTCTTAAAAAAATTAATTCGCAGATGTATAGAATAGACTTGTGGACTTTGTGGATGAGGGTAAGGGTGGGATGATATGGGAGAAGGGCATTGAAGCATGTTAATGTCATGTGTCTAATCAATCGCCAGCCTAGGATTGATGCTCGGGACTGGTGCAGCGAGATTTCCCGGGGGGGAGGGAGGAGGGAGGGGGGACCCGGAGGGGAAGCATATGTAAACCCATGGTGATATCATAACAATGTATGGCAAAAACAATAATAAAAAAAAATTAATTCGATCTAAAACATTAAAGGGAAATAGAAGATAGAGGAATAATAGGAATCTTCATTTCTTAAAACATTATCCTATCCTCTGTTAAAACAGATGCCCTGGCCACATTAAATTTACAAAATATGACAATACAGCTAATGATTCAGCTCTATTCACAGCTGATCCTGTGAATAAAAACAGATCTGGATTCAAATTCTGATTCCATTCAGAGAGGTTCCTCATGGGTTAAGTAGCAATAAAAATGTCTCTTTTGGAGGACTGTCTTAGCAACTAAATGAGATATAATACACATGATCCACTTGGCCTTCCCGATTCAAAGTCAATCCTCAGTAAAAGTTAGATAGTTTGTCATTATTAATATGACAGAATATCACTTATAAATAGAGATCTTTGGAATTTGTTCTGAACTCAAGGATATAGGGAAATATTTTTTATAAACTATAATTTTATATTAATTTATTGGAGTTAAGTCCAACTTCTCCAATGGAAATTAAATCATATTACTTGGTAAAATTATTTAATTCATTTAACTATAAAGAAAGGGAGACCTAAAGGCACTGAGTAATTTTAATCATAGGCTCAGAAATATTATGGGTAATACCAAACACTGATTGAAACTTCATCAACCATCAAGCACTGTGAAAAGAACTTTACATGAAATATTTCATTTAATTTTCATACAACATTTATAAAAGAGTTGCTATTATAATTTTCATATTCCAGACAGGAGATATAAGTGTCTAAGAAATATTATTGGTAATACTAAACATGGATTGAATGTTCTTCAACTATGAAGCACTGTAATAAGAACTGAAATATTTCATTTAATTTTCACACAATACTTATAAAGGAGTACTTACAATTTTCAACTTACAGATGGGAGATGTGAGTCTCTAGGAAGTAAAATAAGTTGCCTAATATTTTTATTTTTTAAACTTTTTATTTTGTATTGAGGTATAGACAATGTTGTGATAGTTTCAGGTGAACAGTGAAGGGACTCGGCTATATATATATATATATATATATATAATGTATTCATTCTCCCCTAAGCTCCCCACCAATTCAGGCTGCAATATAACACTGAGCAGAGGTCCATGTGCTATATAGTAGGTTTTTATTGGTTATCCATTTTTAAATACAGCAGTGTGTACATGTCCATCCCAAACTCTCTAGCTTTCCCTTGCTCCCACCTTTCCCCCAAGAAACCATAAGTTTGTTCTCTAAGTCTGTGAATCTGTTTTTAAAGTAACTTTATTTGAATCATTTCTTTTTAGACTCCACATATAAAGGAAGTCATACAATATTTCTCCTGCTCTGACTTATTTTACTCAGTATGACAATCTCTATGGCCATCCATGTTGCTGCAAATGGCCTTATTTCATTCTTTTTGATGCCCAAGTAATATCCCATTGTATATAACTACCCTATGACCTTGCAATCCCATTCCTGGGCACAAATTTGGAGGAAAAAGAGCCAGGACAGGCTCTTATAAACACACACGTGTGTGTGCTCAATCACGTCTGACGTAGATGCACCCTAAATGTCCGTCAACAGAGGAAGGGATAAAGAAGATGCAGCATAAGGTGCCCGACATTTTTAATGGTGGAACAATTCTAGAACATTTCACCACATTTACTAAGTGGAGACTTAAAAAATTATCATGCTTCTTATTCTCTTCCTCATGTATCTCTTAAACCTCAAGAAAACAGCAAAGTGTTTGATTCACTAAAAAAGAATACTGAGATTTTAAAAAATTTGTATAATTAACTTATAGATATTTTAAAAATAAATTGTGGTTAGATTTAGTGGCAACAAATAAATGCTATAGATATCTATTTAGAGAACATATTGTCAACTGTTTGAATTCAGATAAAAATAGAAAACAAAACTAGATTTATGACTATTATATATAATTTATTCTTGATTTTCAATATTTTTTATATGTAAACAGGTTTCATCTGGGTCTCAGCGCTTTAGTTATGCTTTGTTAGGTATACTTTACTAAATGTTGGACATGTGGTCTACTGGAGCAAAGGAAAAAAATGGTTGAGCCCTTAGACTAACAGTGTCATTAACAAATTCCTCTTCCTCCATCCTCTCTTGGGAAAGGAGTACATCAAGGCTGTATTTTGTCACCCTGCTTATTTAACTTATATGCAAAGTATAAGTTATCATGCAAAATGCTAGACTTAATGAATCACAGGCTGGAATTAAGACTGCCAGGAGAAATATAAACAACACTCTAATGGCTGAAAGTGAAGAAGAGCTGAAGAGCCTCTTGCTGAGGGTGAAAGAGAAGACTGGAAAAGCTGGCTTAAAACTTAACATTCAAAAAACAAAGATTATGGTATCCCATCACTTTATGGAAAATAGAAGAGGAGAGAGTGGAAACAGTGAGATTTTTCTTTTCTTGGGATCCAAAATCACTGCTGACAGTGACTGCAACCACAAAGTTAAAAGATGCTTACTTTTTGGAAGAAAAGCTATGACAAACCTAGACGGTGTATTAAAAAGTGGAGACATCATTTTGCTGGCAAAAGTCTGTATAGCCAAAGCTATGGTTTTTCCAGTAGTCATGTATGGAAGTAAGAGTTGGACCATGGGGAAGGCTGAGCACTGAAAAACTGATGCTTTCAGGCTGTGTTGCTGGAGAAGACTCTTGAATGTCCCTTGGACAGCAAGGAGATCAAACCAGTTCATCCTCAAGGAAATTAACCCTGCATATTCACTGGAAGGACTGACGCTGAAGCTGAAACTCCAATATTTTGGACACCTGATGCGAAGAACTGACTCATCTGAAAAGACCCTGATGCTGGGAAAGATTGCAGACGGAAGGAGAAGGGGATGACAGAGGATGAGATGGTTGGATGGCATCACTGACTCAATGTGAGTAAACTCCAGGAGTTGGTGATGGACAGGGAAGCCTGGCATGCTGCAGTCCATGGGATCGCAAAGAGTTGGAAACAACTGAGTGACTGAACTGGCTGATTCACTGGAAGGGCTAAAGGTGAAGCTCCAGTACTTTAGCTATCTGATGTGAAGAGCTGACTCATACAAGACCTTGATGCTGGGAAACATTGAGGGCAGGAAGAGAAGGAGGCAACAGAGGATGAGATGGTTGGATGCATCACCGACCCAATGGACATGAGCTTGAGCAAACTCAGGGAGATAGTGAAGAACAGGGAAGCCTGGCATGCTGTAGTTCATGGGGTCACAAAGAGTCGAACACGACTTAGTGACTGAACAATGACAAAATGTAATTTAGAAAAGGACCACCTCCAGAGGTTCTAATGCTCCTGAATGGAGGAATAGAAAATAAAAACTCTGCAGCATCACTTGCAGACAAATGTATCTTACTATGAGCATTTAGTCATAAATAGCCTTCAGTACATGCTAAGCTTACAAAGTTGCTAAGAGCTGCCCAAGGCATGTAACATTCGTTGACTCTCCCAGAGTAATGCCATTATCCACAGGACTTTGCAGTTTCTTCACTGACGTAATTGCTCATCCAAGATGCGCTGGTTCTGTCACTGGGCAGCTAGATTAGCATTCTTTTTCCAGCACACATTTCTTCTGCTCCAAACTGCATGTTTACATTTATGATGCAAACATATAATCCATAAAGTACATCTCCGTCTAATATCCCCACTTTTGTGTGTTTATTCCAACACAAGAGAAGGGCACTGCATCCACCAGAGTTCAGGTCCTTCTCAAGTCACACTAAGGCCATTTGCAGTCGTTGCCTAACTGGCACCTGTGTCTCTGGTCTTTCTATTTTCCAGCCAGTCCTGCACGTGGCTAACATTCTGTTTTGCTCAAAAATTATTTTGAAAATATCACTATTTTGTGCAAATCACCTTTAGCTTTGTACTCTTTGTTGTTAAATTAAAAAAAAAATCTTTAGCCTTGCATTCACACTTCCTAAAACTCTTCCCATTGTTCTTCTTTACTCTCCTGTTCATAAACCTCCTCCTCCATACTGGACAATTTACTATTTCACATGGTGCGAGTGGTAAAGAACAGCCTGTCAGTGCAGGAGATATAAGAGATGAGGGTTCAATCCTTGAGTAGGGAAGATGTCCTGAAGAAGGGCATGGCAAGCCACTCCAGTATTCTTGCCTGGTGAATCCCATGGAAGGAAAAGTCTAGTGAGTTGCAGTCCATTGGGTTGCAGAGTCGGACAGGACTGATGCGACTTAGCATGAACGCAGGAGGCTTCCAACAGATCCCAGAATGAACATCCTCCCTGTCTGGACCTCAGTAAGCCGTATTCATATTTCAAAGGAAAATGCCCGTTCCAAACTTTTGGCTTTCTACTGGCAGAAGTTATCTTTTCTTCATCCATATTCCAATGGAAGGTGTTCTGCTGCCTTCCTAAAGCATTTAACATACACTTAACTTAATACATACTTGTGCACATTGCATCTGCAGGAATCCGATCATATAATTCACTTGTAAAACAATAATAAAATATTGAGGACCTGTTATGTGTCTGAATATTCCATTACAATGGTCTTTAAAAAAATTTTTTTTATCCCATAAGGATTTCAGCATGCACCTTAACATATATTTGTAATTAAAAATATTTTTAAAAATATAGATATAAAAGTGAATAGAAATAGAAGTTCTAAAAATCTATTTCACTCCATGGATCTGATTTTTGAGACTACACTAGCAGTATAAAAATTCATTAAACTGTTTATATGCCAGGTGCAGAGAAACTGTGAAAAATTAAATGAAATGCAATTTGATAAATGCATAATAGGTTCATGATTTTATTTCTTTGGAATCCATTACAAACCCTAAAACAGCATGACTTGTACATAACCAACATGTAATAAAATGTTTTTAAATGAATGAAGATTAAGCTGTTGCCTTGATGTTTTGCCTAAAAGCAGTTTATAGTTTCTTGCCTGGGCAGAATTACAATTCATATTTTTATACTTTTTATAAATAAACAACATGTTTGGATACGTTCCTCTGAATTTCACAAAAGTTGTATGTGATACACTAGGTGGGAGAGCATTGTTTTTCAATCAATCATTCTGTGTTTATCACATGCCAGAAACTAGTTTTCCAGTACTACTGAAGCAGCACTGAACAAGTAACTCAGATGACTAGTCTTGTGGGATTTACATCTTTGTGAGGAGAAGCAGACAATAAACAAATAGAAAACAAACACGGTATTTTCAGAGTGAAGTGTTAGCAAGGAAACAAAACATTGTGATACAACAGACAATTATAAGGGAATCCTGGGGAAGGAAAGGATGGTCCAAAAAAAAGTGAGTGTTCAAAGGGGAGGGCACATTTGAACCCACCTGAATGATGAGATGGAAGCAACACTATGAACAGCAGGGGGAAGGATATTCGTAGGAGAGAACAAATAAATTAAGGAAATAGGAATCAGCTTCAAACGTTTGAGGAAGCAAGTCTAGTGGTAGAGCTGTGAGCAAGGTGATACTCTAGAGTTGGACTGGGGTCAACTAACGGGTCCTCTGTTGTCAGCTCCGTGACTTTGGAAAAGTGACTTGTAGGCAAAAAATGATTAAAACCTCCCTTTTTTCATGTGAAGTGAACTTGAGTTTAACTCTCTACATAGGATCTCTGGTAAACTGATAAAAGTTGAAATGTAAACAATATTACTAGTTAATATTGCCAATTATAAAAATGACTCCTGATTGGTAAACTGCAACTAAGCTGGAAGGACTATAATTAATTCCTGATGCCAAAAGCTTCTCAGAGTTTGGGGTCTCTGTAACTGACATGTTCCTGGAAACTCCAAACATGAATTATTATAAGAGAGATATTGGTTTCTGTGGATCCAGAGGCTTTGGACTCAGGGCTATTCTCATACGTGGCCAAAGTGAGTCTCACCTCCTTGTGCCTGAGTTGCCACATGGAGAGATGACAGGTTGAACTGGTGAATGAACTGCAAGGACTCCCACTGAACAGGAACTCACGGCTGGTACCAGGTATGGCCTAGCTTCGGACCCTGAAGCTACCTGAAGACCCTGAAGGTCTGGTCACTGGTGACCATGCTTAAACTCTGTTTCCTTAACTGTTCAGTGGGATGATGACAGCACTGATTCATTCTGAGGATTAAATAAGGTATATCAATTTGGCACAGTGCTCTAGGTTGCACAGCATCAATCATATAATTGCAAACTGTGAGTTATTTTTTATTATTAACCTTATTATGTTTTATAGATGAAGAAGCTTAAACCTACAGAGAACTGTCTTAAGGGTGAGCTAGCTGGGCACTGTCAAAGTGAAGGATATGAAGATGGTTATGTGGGTTTCCCTGGTGGCTCAGAGGGCAAACAATCTGCCTGCAATGCAGGAGACCCAGATTCGATCACTGGGTTGGGAAGATACCCTGGAGAAGGGAATTGGCCTCCTACTCCAGTGGATTTCCTGAGAAATCCCATGGACAGAGGAGCCTGGTGGGCTACAGTCCATGGGATTGCAATGAGCTGGACATGATTGAGCAAATTTCCCTTTCACTTTCCAAAGCTTAGAGGTGCTCTTGCCTGCTAATCTCAAGTTGACCTAAAAATGGCTCCCTGGCATGGGGAGAGTAAATTTAAGGAAGACAAAGGTGATGGGATGAATCATCTATTTCACCTTTTCTTTCTTTCAACCTGCATCCTCTAGATCACTGGCACGCTGCCTGCTGCTCCACCTAACATGCACTCAAGTTTCCAGATTAAAGATGAAAATATGTCTCTTGGTGGTGTAATTTAGTCAGCTACATGCAGTCTTGAAATGTTGAAATTAAAACACAAATAAACAAACAAAAGAAGTCCAACCAGAACAGTGTATTCAGTTTCCACCTAGTCACTGTTTCAAAAAATGCTCTGCTTAAGAATCCATGAGAGTGTTCAATACAATCACCATCTTCACTCTTCCTTATCACCACCACCACTAACAACAACTCAATCATGCCTCTGATTGAAGTTTTCAACTTGGTTAGCCAGCGATAATGACAGAGCTGTGACTAATTGTTTGCCAAAGAACTGCTTTGTTATGAACATCTTAGTAACCAAATCTTAATAACCCAGTTATTTCCATCAATGAAGAAAAACTGAATTGTATATAATATGTCCTGGGCATCAGTCACAATGCTTATGCGAATTCAATGTGCAAGCTCTGGGAGTTGGTGATGGACAAGGAAGCCTGGCATGCAGTCCATGGGGCCGCAAAGAGTTGGACACAACTGAACTGAACTGGTAACTGATGAGACAGTTGGATAGCATCACTGACTCAATGGACATGAGTTTGAGCAGACTCCAGGAGATAGTAAAAGATAGGGAAGCCTGGAGTGCTGCAGTTCATGGGGTCACAAAGAATCTGACATGACTTAGTGACTGAATAATAACAGTAACCGATGAAGCTCTTTTAACTGGTGAGCATATTGTATAAATATCTATAAAGAAACTTAACAGACAGAAAAATACTGCAACATTTGAGATTAAAATGCATTAAAGTTTCAGGTCCCATTCAGTTGCAACAATGATATCAACATGTATGTCTTACTTAAAAAACAAGGTCAACGTGTGTCTTGATGTAATGCAGGTTAAGAGGTACAGAGTGAACTGACCTGGCTGAAGTCATCGAGAGGGCTTCCAGGAGAAAGGCGTGCTTTGCCTGAGATGTAAAGAAGCACAGGAAATGCTTGGGTAAAGGAGAGAGTGAAGGTGAATGATGACTGAAATGGAAGTATTGGGTTGGCCAAAAAGTTCAGATTTTTCCACCCAAGGTAACAGAAAAACCTGCATGAAATTGTTGGTCAACCTGCTACACAGGGTTGAACAGCATGTGTAAAAGCTCTGGGCAGAACAAAGCAAGACCCTTACAAAGACTAGATGAAGGTCAGTGCAGGGGAGGTGGTACAAAGACACCATGTAGGGAACCCATTTCAATACTGATGAATAACTGGTTATGCATATGCTTCTTTTTAAAATCGTTCCATTTTAAAGTTTATAGCTTAATAAAATATTTCTTAAAAGTAATTTATATTTGCTATATACATAATAGACAATTGGAATAGTGTCACATATTTATGAAGACCTAGGTTTATTGCTTGAACTTAGAAAATAAGGTCAATTCAAAAATGTGTCTTGAAAAAAATGTATATATAAGAATCTAACCCCTTTTTTCTGATGAGCTCCAGATGATTTTATATACTAATGAAATTTATTTTTAACAAAAGAAACTATGAGCTGCAGAGCACTCAAATAAAGTTCTAGAAAATATAAATGTCATACTCAAATTTTACATTGTTTTCTCATCAAATATTTCATCTTTGCCACCAAAAACAATTTGCTTAGTTCATATGGCTCAGACAGTAAAGCATCTGCCTACAATGTGGGAGACCCGGGTTCGATCCCTGGGTCGGGAAGGTCCTCTGGAGAAGGAAATGGCACACCACTCCAGTACTCTTGCCTGGAAAATCCCGTGGATGGACGAGCCTGGTGGGCTGCAGTCCACGGGGTCACGAAGAGTCAGACATGACTGGCGACTTTGCTTTATTATTTTTCACTTGGTCAAAATGAGCTGTCATAATTTTCCTGATTGATATAAATACTCTGCATTTTTAGGACTCTATAGTGTTTATTTTTCCCTCTTACCTTTTGCTAGTCCTTCATAATCTATGACTTAGAAAAAAATAAGTCACAAGAGTCTGGTAAATTCATTAGTAAAATCTCTTTGGCCCACAAGATACAAATCATCAGAATTCCTGATCAACTCCTACTTATTCATTCCAATATTCTTTTATTGAATTTTACCTTTAGTCATATTTATAGGCTCTTCATAACTTAATAATTTTCTATAACTTTCATTATTTTAGTTAAAACATTTTAAAGTTGAGTAGTTCAACCATTTAAACATTATTGATTTCATCCACTTTTCAGGTTATTTATGGACCCACTTTCTTTCTAATGTTTCTCTTTCACCTGATATAACTGTTAGAGCTCCTTTTGATTCCACTTACTCCTTTTAGCCAACATTAATTCACTCAGCTTTATTTTCTTTTTTGCCCTCTCTGGCCTTTAGAGCTTAAAAATTTATATTCGATATACTATGTGTTCTTCTTTTATTTCTTTCGCATCTCCATTTCCATAATGTGTCCTTTTACGTTTCTAATCCTTGATTGATCCTCACATGTCACACCCTTCATGCAGCTAAAATTTCCACATATTTCTGCTTCAACATGGCACTTATAAGCTTATTCTAATTTCCTTCCTGTTCAGGAACTCCAGTTCAGGGTCTAATTTTCTTCTGATGTTCTCATTTCACTGCTTCAGATTTTAATATCTATTTTTCATATTTTACCTTTTGTTTTCACTTATATACAGTCCAAATAAGGGTCTACAAAAACCTAAATGTTAACTAAGATATTTGGGTAAAGGTTGACACCACCTGGACACAAACTATGGAAAAACTAGAACTAGAAATTTTATCTATACATATAGGTTTGGGTCTTATTTATGAAGTTTACATCTTACAAGTTTTGAGGCAATTTCAACCTAATAAATAATCCATTGGCTTCTTAGTATTTTATTCTCTTCTGATAGTTTGTGGTCAATGAGATTTATTTCAATAAATGTTTTCATTAGTTCTATATATCTACCTTAACTTATTAACCTCCTTCTGCGTATTTATATTTTTGTAGTAAAACAATGATATCATAGTTATTACATGTTAACTGCTGTAACAAATAGACCCCAAATGTATAAATGGCCAAAACCCAACAGACTTCATGTTCACTGTACTGCATGGGCCAGTGTGATCTTCCTCCATGCAGCCATGCTTTCGACGGAGATGCTAATGTCTTCACTGTGTGGCCTCCAAAGACATCTTGAATTGATCTCCATTTCAGTCAGGCAGAGAGAAAAATAACATGAAGGAGCAAGTAGCCTGGGGTTAGTACACTGCCCCTGTGTACATTCCATTGGTAAAAACAGTCACTTGCCTGCATTTAATGAAGAAGGAGACTGGGAAATCTGATCCAGCTTTGTGCATAGGAAGAAGAAGGGAACCATGGCTTTACCAAACAGCAATTTCTGTCACACAATTGAAGGAAGTGTTTTTTCCTAGTTACTGGTATTGGTTATAAATTATTAATATATGGTATGATAATTTTTTTGTAGAAAAAAGTAAAAGGCTAAATCTTTTTATAATCATTGCCTATATGATTTAAAATTTTTTTACATCAGCATTATACGTAAACATGAAAGTGAAATGCTACAGAAGAGTCATTAAGGAAATTTCACAAAAGGAAGTGTCCCAAAACACTGTTCCCAAGACATATTATCACTAGAGTAGAACATTAAAATTATAGAAGATGCAGTATTTGTCTGAGAGAAAATGGAGAGGAAGTTACAGAAAAATCAAGTAATTGGTACATTGATAAGTGAAATGACTGCTTAATTGTCTTGGCCGGCAGGTTGAATAGGTTCCAGTTTAATGAGTTTCCACAACAATGGAAAACTGACACATCTAATCTTTAATTACGGTTGCCCCCTTCCTACATTATTGGAATGTTGTGAGGACAAATGATATAAAACACAGGAAGTGCTTGGAGTACCTCTGTACAAAACTATAGAAACCCAGTAAAGCTTAAGGCACATAATAATTTTACCATCACTATGATAGTCCGGTTTCCCAGCTGGCTCAGTCTGAGTTTCAGTGTAGCTCCAAATCAAAACTTTATTTTGACATTAATACTTGCAAAAATATATAGTCACATGAAGTTGCCTAGAAATTATACTGTCTTTGAAAATAATAGAATTCTCTGTATTATTTCAAGTATGATGAGTTCATTCAGTCTGAATTTGTTCTGGTTGGTTTTGAGGCAACAGTGAATCTTAAAGTGCTAGATTAAACCCTTCTTTATTTTTTTAATAGATGCAGTTCTAGATATATATCATGCCCTTGTAATCTGTGACAATAAATGTATGTTTTTAAAAAAATGTGTCTTGTGTCAGACTGTATAAACCAACTTTTCAAAAGTGGCATGCAAAATTTTCAATCTGCCCTCCTCCAGGTTTCAAAACATGATAGAAAAGTTTCCACAAGACTGGTTAAACTACCAAGGCATTGTTGGAAAAAAACATCATTTGTTCTTCATAAGTTTGCCATAAAAGTATCACTTGTGATTAAAAAAAGAAAACTTTTTTTGAGCAGAAAATATGATTGAAAATGGAACACAGGTAAGAACCTACAGGTGCATCATCAAGCAGGACATAAAAAGTTTAAATAAGTTTCATGAGGACAGTGTGGTCTCCTTCCTAACTTTATATTTCTACATGATACCTATTACCACCCAACATGTTTTCTGTTTTACTTATTTGTTTAATAAACTAACTTGCTAGAAGTTAGGGCTAATATGAAAGCCACTAATCATGTGTGGCTAACTCAATTCAAATTAATTAAAATTAAAAGTTGAGCTCCTTAATCTCATTAGCTACATGTCAAGTGATCAGTTAACACACGGTGCTCGTGGCTACCACACTGGACATGCAGAATAGCACGCTGCTATTGTTGCAGAAAACTGCTAAACAATGCTTTTAGTTAATAACATCTTTACTCAAACAAATTCATTTTACTTTAATTCTTTAAAAAACCATAAAATATAGATCACTTAGAAAAGAGATTCAAATGGTAGGATAATGCTGAAATTATTTTTTCCCACCCAATGCATGTTTATATATACTTCATAATCAATAGTGCAAATGATAAAGATACTATTAAATAAAGGATTCCTGAGTAACTTTCGCAATAAAGAACAGCAAACTTGTTTGCTGACCTCAGCAGGTAATTTGGGAATGCTGGAGAATATCAGATAGAATATAAAATTTTGGCTACTGTATATTTGGACTTGTTAAGTGCCAGACTGTTTATCCTCTCCCAGCAGGAACAGAAGAGAAACTGCTAGTTGAGAAGGGTTAGTACCCACCATAGTAACCCTCCCCACTCTTGCAAAAATCATACCCCTCATTTAGCTATTTGGTATATTATTTTAACCATATTGACAATTCAACTAACTACATTTTATTTGGATTGTTCTGGTTTCAACCCATCCTGAATTTTCAGCATAATGAAGTGCTAGCTTAGAGATGACCTAACAACTGCCTATTAATTTCAACCAAATTGCAGTACTTTTTTTTTTTTTTTGGTTTCCTGCCACCATTTCCCCATCCCCAATGTCTGGACTTAGCAAGGGTTTTTGTGCTGATATCCTACCCAGTAAAAGATGATCTCTCAAGATAAAAATCACAGTTTTATAACACCTCAATTCTCAAGCTACTAAAACTTTACTTGGCTAGCTTTTTAGAGCAAAGCTAAATCTATGAAGCACACATTCCAGATTATTATCTGAAGACCTCTGTGTAACAAGGCAGGGGTATGTATATGCAATCGACTAAGTATTAACTAACTAGTTTCTATATTCAGTATCACTTAGCTGTTCTGAAATCTGATCAATAAATGTGGCCTGACATATTGCTATCCAGCAAACATGTAAAGAAAAGGAATGAACTCATCAATGATTTCTTGATTTATAAGGTTACATGATGTGCTGTGAACATTACTCTGCTGTATCATGATGTCCTCAGTGTGTTTTCTGTTCTTTATCATAATCAACTCAAAGTGATCCATCGACTCATTCATTCAACACAATCCATGGGCACCTGCTATGTACTGGACACTGTTAAATATCGAAGAGAACACTGATGGATACATACTCCTTGATTACAAATCTCTAAGTGTATAGTGTTAATTTCATTATTTGGATAGAATTTGTTAAGTGTATTATCAGAGATATCTTCAAATTATTTTACTTTAGAGAAGGGACTCCTAGTTCAGTTGGTAAAAACAGGCTAGGCTTCTTGGGGAAGATTATTACAGTATTGATTCTTAATAAATGAAGAAGAAACTAATGAAAAGAAAAGAGGCAGACTGGGTAATTCTGGTTAGACACAATGTCAGGAGGACTTGGCAGAGACACCAGAAATAGAATATTTTCTGTGAAAAGGGAGGGAAGAGTGTCAGGCATGTGTATGTGTGTGGCTAGTGAATGGCTGGCTGTACATGCACATGTAAACACACACACACACACACACACACACACACACACACACACACACACACACACACACACCCAAGACAGAGTGTACACTGTGGATAGGTAAAGCCATAGAAATAAGTTATCCATCCTGTAGATTTTCTACTTTGTCCTCTCCTTGACCCTAAGACAGTTTTTTTCTTTGATTTCACAATGCTATTGAAACAACAGTGATCATTTTACAAGTGCAAACTAAGTTCCCATTTGAGATCTAACTTGTAGTTTCTATGTGCCTCAGAGAACCACTGCTCCCCTATTTATCAGTTGCATGCAAAGAGGGTCAGGGGAGGGAGATTTCATAGTTCGATTACAACATAGGTACTCAGAGTGAATGGAACTTACTCTAATTCGTACACATGATGACACTCAACCAATAAATAAACTACTTATCTGGAGTGGGATTTAACAAACCCCATGACAGAAACTGGTTAAGTGCTCTCCAATCCAGCTTATGCTACCCCCCTGAACATACAGCTAGATTACATTTCCCAGCTTCCCTTGCAGGGAGGAGTAGAATGTGATTAAGCGCTTGCCATTTCTCCCCTGGATGGCTGCAGGAGTTTTCTAAGTGACTTCCCTTCTTCAGCCCTTTCCCTCTATTCTGTACACAGTAGGCAGGACAATCCTATGAAAACGTAGAAATCTGATCATGTCAGAGTGTGTTTCAAGCCCTCCAATAATTTCCCATCTTCTAATTGCCTACCTAGATGACCTTCCCCACCGCAGCACTCATCTCTGTGACCTCACTGTGGGTATTCTCTTAACTACCACGGTTCAAATATCTAGCAATACTCACTGCTGTGCTTGTGTCAAGAACATTTTTTCCCCTGCCTACACCAGCTCCTCCAGGTGTCCATCACGGGTCACCTCTTCTCTGTTTTCAGATATCTGCTCCAGTGACATCTCAGCGATGAGACCAGTCCTGAACACTTTTCTCAAAGGGCAAACTGACACCAAATCAGCCAGTTTTCCTGTGGCTTCCCCTCTCTGGTTCTCTTCCAGGCTTTGTGTTCAACCACGGATAATACCCATAATAATAACCATTATCACAAGATGACAATATGGTGCTGCTACTAACCACATTGCTTATAAATGACTTAAAAGGAGAACATGTAAGTTTTATGGTCTCTTTCTTAATTTTAGTCCTTCTTTTATGTCATCTGTGACAGAAACAGCACAGCCTAGCCTAAGAGATAGTGATCTCCTCTCAAGTCCTTTAGGCAGCAAGATCTGCAATTACAAGCTTATTTCTGACCCTAGTCACTTAAGGTGGGGGCAGGTAAGGAAGGGCCCAGTGAGGGACCTAACAGTTACCTGATGCCTGGCGTACCGCTGAACATCTACTGGAAGACTCTTCTCTAACATACCACAAAGGAGCTACTACTCTTCCCACTTTCAGATGTGGGAAATCCAGCACTCAGGTAGGCACTGTTATTCCCACTAAAGGCTGAGTAAACTGTGAAACAGGACCCTCTTTAACACATGCATATAAAATTGAATACTTTATCACAGTGCTACTCATGGTATAATCTATGGACAAACTGTTATTGTTTTCCGATGAAATGAGGAGATCGTGGCAGAATATAAATCAATGCACTGCTTCCTTTCTCCAGAAACTCTTGCTACAAGAAAAAAAAAAAAAAGAAAAATGTCAACTGAACTAAACAGCATGTTTTGTAACTGATTTACATTCAGCGTATTCCAGAACAGAAAGAGGAACGGAGGAGTAGGATTGTAGGAAGGTAAGAGACAGCATAGAAAGATGGGCTCTGAGAGCTGATTAAGATACAAGGAGACAGGGCGGAGCGTGGGGAGATGGCGTAGCTAAAGGCACAGCTACACAGCTGTACAGAGGTCATAATTAAAAGAATTTATATGACATGCCACAAAATTTGACCCTATATTTTAAAACAGAGAGGAACCACTGAGCACTCATGAGTTTCGGTTTCTATAAAGAATGTTCAGCTATCTTCCATGAGTCATTTGAATTTTGGGTCTGTGTAAATTATACTTTCATATCTCTTACACAGTTTTCCCTTTAAGTTTCAGTGGTTTTAGTATCCATTCAGGTAAATTCTCTTAATAATAAATAAATATAGACCTCAACGCTTGGTTTCATTTGTGGTAAATATTTTATAGTATTTAATCTGCCTCAATATTTTGGTGTGACTTTCTAATGTATTTAAAAAATGATCAATGAATAAATAAGTGCACAATTCTGCTTTTTTGCCGTGCACAACTGCAGTCACTATTTGGTTTCATGAAGCATTTTATACATTCAAAAGTCATAAACATATTCCAAATGCTGAAAGTGTATCAAGGACTCCAGAGATTTGTTTTTTTCTTGTCAACAGGATTGAAGATTCAAGCAATCTCATCGGTAGCCTTAGTTCTCCCCTACTCTATCACTGACTGACCTGGAAGAGGCACTTAATCTCTCTGTTTTCCTTTTATCACATATAAAATAAGGTAATACTATATTCCCAATCTTGTCTGTCTCATGGAAGATATTAAACAAATGAATTAGAAAGTAGGTAATGACATGCATAATTAGGAAGAGGTATAATATATTCCCGGCTCTTTGGAGGAGCATGTTATTAATTTCAAGGCATCACCATAAATCACAATTTATTCCTGTTTGCTTAAAGCAAGGGAACAGGAGGGCAACTCAGTTCAAACAGCAAGACAGGGTATTCTGATTTCTGTTTTTTTTTTCTTGTCCTGCTTCATTGAGTTTTCACATTCTTTGAACTCCTAAAATGAGCAGAGCTCTACTGTAGGTATTTTCAATCCATTACAACATGGTTACCTCATTTAAGATTTATTTGTAACCCAGATATTCTGGAAAAGAAAATGGAAGACTTGAAGAAAGGTCAACCATAAACAATGTAGTGTCGAAGCCTCCAACAGCTGATGCTTAATTCTTCTCCAAGCTAACACAAATAGCTTTAGGTCACATATTTCATTTTATAATATTTTTGTGAATCATAATCATCATCTCTTGACTCAAACAATTGAGGAAAAATGTACTTGAATAGAACTCCCCACCACAAAATTTGGGGAATAAAACAAATGTAATTTACCTTATAAAATCTTGCTGCATCAGATTTTGAAATGCTAGTCAACTTAATGAGTAAAGTTTCTTGAAGGAAGAGCCAACTTACTTTACTTTAGAAAGAAATGTGCAAAGTACTAAGCATATATTTAATGCTTGGCTGTTGCAAAATAATTTTATATGTACTCTTTCATTAAATTCTTATAATTCCATGATATAGCTGTTATTAAGCACATTTTTAAGGCACATGGAAATCACTCTCATCCAGTGAATTTCCATAATTCACCCAAGTTTACAAACCAGTATTTAGAAGCTGGTCTCCAGGCTCTAAATTGAGTGTGTTTGTCAAGAACAGTGTGGCTAAATCTAAATGTGCCTTTATAAACATCACAGGTAACAAACTCAAATGCTTATAGAGGCTAAACAGGAAACAGAAATGTGCAAAGCAGGTCACGGAGGGGGGGAGGGGGTAGGAGGGGGTGGGGAGGCCTGAAGTGAAAACCATTATCTAAAGGGGAAGGGGCTTCTTCCCAAGCTTTTGTTGCTCTCTGGGAAAAGTGGACTTCTGCTGCTAATCATTTTGTTTCTAGAGAGAATTTAGAAATGTTGATGTTTAAATGTAACATCTTCATATTTTTAATTGATAGTAATAATTAAAATTCACTGAGTAAAACAAAAGGCATTTGCAAGCAGCACATCCAGACTTACTAACTAGTCTTCTCTGGCATACCTATTGCTATTTGATAATCAAATAAGGAAAGGCATTCCATTTTACAGATATGAACATCAGAAGTAAAAAAAAAAAAAGGGGGGATATGTTTAAGGTCACACAGGCTAGCAGGCTTCCTCAGCAGCTCAGTGGTAAAGAATCTGCCTGCAAAGCAGAAGACTTGCAGGAGACGCAAATTCAATCCCTGCGTTGGGAAGATCCCCTGAAGCAGGAGACGGCAACTCACTCCAGTATTCTTCCCTGTAAATCCCACGGACAGAGGAGCCTGGCGGGCTACCGATCATGAGGTCTCAAAAGAGTTGGACATGAATGAGTGACCTAACAACAACAGAAGCTAGCTGATGGCTCAAAATCCCCCAGTTACTCTTTATATGTCATTTAACTGCCTTGACCATTTTGTGATGAGTCTAGAAATGAGAGAAAAATCAAATTATTCCATCACATAGTTATGTGTTCCTACCCCAGTGTATTATAATGCTTGAGCCACAACACACACACCGCACTCTGCTGTCTAGACATTTCCCAGCCGCCACAGCTTGATTGTGACAAGCTGGGCTCATTCTGAGCACCAGTGCATAGGGAGGGAACTCACAGGGTGGTCACCGAGGAGGATAAAAGAGAAAACCTGAGGATAAAGATGGACAATTTCCAGTTAACATTACCATATTGTAATTTTGTTAGTTATCAGACTAAGTACACAGAAGCTTATCTGACAAGCAACGGTCCTTATGGGCATGATTTAACCTAGAGATGTCTGATTTCCTCATATGTGGTGTCCAGATGGTCTTTTTTGCTCTGTGTTGAGACCAGGAGGCATAAAGGCCATTTCTAAAACAGAGACAATGAAGTAAGTGCAGAGTGGAAATGCACAAGGCTGGTCAACATAATGTACTCAATCAGATTACATTTTTAAAGCTAATTCCCTATTACTGACATAGGCAATTGATGAGGGAGAAAAAAAAAAGGGTACAATTTTCTAGTGGTTTTGCTAGGGATGCTATTAAAAGTGACTAGAGCTGATGAGATAGAGCCCATGGTCATATAGGCTCTGCATTAACACATGGGCATGCAAAGGTAAGGATAACAAAATGAACAAGAGAGAAGCCTAATGTTCCACTGAGAAATACTGCTTTTTCCTTTCAATGAAGGATTAATTCTGTGCCAAACTTCACTTCCTTCTAGGTACTGAATGCCAAGAACTGTGAGTATGTGAGGAGAAAAAAGGTGTATAGAACTTAGCTGGAAGAAAAAAAAAGGTACAGTACACAACAGAGCAATCACACAGTAAATAGTTAACCAAAAGCCCTCTTAGTGCCCACTTGATAACTTCTTAAAGTGAAAGTCACTTAGTTATGGCCGACTCTTTGCAACCCCATGGACTGTAGCCTGCCAGGCTCCTCTATCCATGGAGTTTTCCAGGCCAGAATACTGAAGTGGGTAGCCATTCCCTTCTCCAGGGGATCTTCCCAATCCAGGGATCAAACCCAGGTCTCCTGCCTTGCAGGCAAATTCTTTACCATCTGAGGCAGCAGGGAAGCTCAAGAATACTGGAGTAGGTATCCTATCCTTCTTCAGGGGATCTTCCTGACCTAGGAATGGAACCAGGGTCTCCTGCATTGCAGGTGGATTCTTTACCAGCTGAGCTACCAGGAAAGCCCCCTAATAACTTCTTACGGTAGCTCCAAATCACAACATTGGGTATTTGCACAGGATTTTACAGAACCATCTAAGTATTCAAGAAAAAGAAAATACCTCAAAAGACATTTTTCTTATTTGGAAGTACAATAACTTTGTAAGTTAACATTTGGAAAGCTTCCCAGTTTTCAGCAGTAAAATGATAATGCTAGACGTATCATTTTAAAGTGGAATCTCCTAGAAGTTAATTCAGTTGACAAGGTCACATTTAGACTTTATTTTATTCCTTATGTTTTGCACTCAAAATAATTCCCAAATCCTATTATTCAAAGCACTGGAAGTTACCATAGCAATTCGTGTGTCTCTGGTATATTCAAGGTATCTCTAAGATAGAGCACCACTTTAAAAAAAAAAATAAACTTTTATGACACAGATCATGAAATGCATAGTGTTTTGAGAAAGGGAAAACAAACCAGAGATTCTTATTTGTTGCACAGAACTGTTTGATTTTAGCAATTTCTTATTGTGAAGATTCAGTAGAATAGCTTTGGATTTAAGGGCAGACTCTGGGTTCAAAGCTTCATTCTGTCAGATACTTAGTGTGACCTTGGGCAATATCCATAACCTCTTTGTAACCTTATTTCCTCATCTACAAATACTAGTATCTATCACATATGTAGTTGTGGCGGTTTTTGTAAGGATTAAATAAATTAACATTTGCAAAGCACTCACAGCATAGCATTTATTATAGTCTACAGCAGGCACTATGTTAAGAATTCTTTCATCTTAAAGAAAGACATTTTCATAGTAGAAGAGAAAAGACATTTTAAAACAAAAAATTTTAAAGATAGTGTAAATTAGAAAAGAATTGCCCTTGAAATCTTACGGACGCATACTTGTTTTAAGCTGTGGTTTTCTTTTGGTAGGGACTCAGTGTGAAATATCTAAAATACCTCGACTAAAAATACACCTTTAATATATTTTCTGCATTTAAAATATAATATCTTATGGTTCCTTTCATACCTCTTAATAATAAATTTTCTGATTTTAGAAATAAATCTGCAGTAATTATACCCAAATTTGCTAACATTTTAATGTATCTTTCAGACACTTTCAGTAGTTTCAAATTTAATTCACATAAGTCACAGCTTCAGGTAGTTTCTGTTTCAACTTGAAAATAAAGCACCTGATTTCCCTTTATTTTTAATTTATGAAATTTGTTTTCTTGACTCCAACTTTCACTGGTTTTTCTCCATTTAGCCATCTTTGTATTGCTCTTATATACTAAACACTGCTCTTATATATTAAATATTAAATATTGCCTTTAAATATTGAAATGTATTTCTTTTCAAATATCAAAACATCCTCAAAAGTCGATTTTTCCATGCACATTCTTCCAATTTACTTCTTTTTTTACAAAACAGGTGAAAGAAATGCTACGTCAAAACAGTCCACTATGAGGTTTCTCTGCTTTAGTTCAGAAGCAGTAAGAACTCAATTTCTTTCCCATGTCTTTGAATAAAACTGAAGCTTTAGGGGAAGAAAGAAAAATTTTATAGACATTTTTGAAAATGATGCAAATCTCAGTACTGCAAATGAGTTTTTTATAATTGAGCACAGAACTTTCCTTAGCATCTTGGATTATCTCCCACAATTTAATTTTTCTTTTTTGGTATTAATGTGGCATCCTTTATTTACAGTAAAGCAATATATTTTTATAGTTGTATTTAATTTTTTCATGTGTATTTCATATTTCAATAATACGCTGTCTATATTATATATTTTTCTCATTAACCAGAGATAATGACTTTCCAGAAGATATGAACTCTGACAGTTAATTCATTTGTGACTATCACACAGGTACCTCCATATCTTATTTTGTTAACATTTGAGATTGATTTATTTTAATGCATATAAATTATACATCCACTTATGTAAAAGGAGGGCAAAGGCTAATAGAGTTTTGCCAAGAGAACGCACTGGTCATAGCAAACATCCTCTTCTCACAACCCAAGAGAAGACTCTACACATGGACATCACCAGATGGTCAACACCAAAATCGGGTTGATTATATTATTTGCAGCCAAAGATGGAGAAGCTCTATACAGTCAGCAAAAACAAGACCGGGAGCTGACTGTGGCTCAGATCATGAATTCCTTATTGCCAAACTCAGACTTATATTGAAGAAAGTAGGGAAAACCACTAGACCATTCAAATCAAATCCCTTATGATTATACAGTGGAAGTGAGAAATAGATTTAAGGGACTAGATCTGATAGACAGAGTGCCTGATGAACTAAGGATGGAGGTTCATGACATTGTATAGGAGACAGGGATTGAGACCATCTCCAAGAAAAAGAAATGCAAAAACACAAAATGGCTGCCTGAGGAGGCCTTACAAATAGCTGTGAAAAGACTAGAAGTGAAAGGCAAAGGAGAAAAGGAAAGATATACCCATTGGAATGCAGAGTTCCAAAGAATAGCAAGGAGAGATAAGAAAGCTTTCCTTAGCGATCAATGCAAAGAAATAAGAGCAAACAACAGAATGGGAAAGACTAGAGATCTCAAGAAAATTAGAGATATTAAGGGAACATTTCATGGAAAGATGGCCTCAGTAAAGGACAGAAATGGTAGGGACCTAACAGAAGCAGAAGATATTAAGAAGTGGAAAGAATACACAGAAGAACTATACAAAAAAAGATCTTCATGACTCAGATAATCACGATGCTGTGATCACTTACCTAGAGCCAGACATCCTGGAATGTGAAGTTGAGTGGGCCCTAGAAAATATCACTACAAACAAAGCTAATGGAGGAGATGGAATTCCAGTTGAGCTCTTTCAAATCCTAAAAGATGATGCTGTAAAAGTGCTGCACTCAATATGCCAGCTAATTTGGAAAACTCAGCAATGGCCACAGGACTGGAAAAGGTCAGTTTTCATTCCTATCTCAAAGAAAGGCAATGTCAAAGAATGCTCAAACTACCTCACAATTGCACTCATCTCACATGCTAGTAAAGTGATGTTCAAAATTCTCCAAGCTAGGCTTCAGCAATATGTGAACCGTGAACTTCCAGATGGTCAAGCTGGTTTTAGAAAAGGTAGAGGAACCAGAGATCAAATTGCCAACATCTGCTGGATTATAGAAAAAGCAAGAGAATTTCAGAAAAACATCTACTTCTGCTTTATAGACTATGCCAAAACCTTTGACTGTGTGGGTAACAATAAACTGTGGAAAATTCTGAAAGAGATGGGAATACCAGACCATCTGACCTGTCTCTTGAGAAACCTGTATGCAGAACAGGAAGCAACAGTTAGAACTGGACATGGAACAACAGACTAGTTCCAAATAAGAAAAGGAGTACGTCAAGGCTGTATATTGTCACTCTGCTTATTTAACTTATATGCAGAGTGTATCATGAGAAACTCTGGGCTGGAAGAAGCACAAGCTGGAATCAAGACTGTCGGGAGAAATATCAATAACCTCAGATATGCAGATGACACCACCCTTATGGCAGAAAGTAAAGAGGAACTAAAAAGCCTCTTGATGAAAGTAAAAGAGAAGAGTGAAAAAGCTGGCTTAAAGCTCAACATTTAGAGAACTAAGATCATGGCATCCGGTCCTATCACTTCATGGAAATCAATGGGGAAACAGTGGAAACAGTGTCAGACTTTATTTTTTGAGGCTCCAAAATCACTGCAGATGGTGACTGCAGCCATGAAATTAAAGACCTTTACTCTTTGGAAGGAAAGTTATGACCAACCTAGATAATATATTTAAAAGCAGAGACATTACTTTGTCAACAAAGGTCCTTCTAGTTAAGGCAATGGTTTTTCCAGTGGTCATGTATACATGTGAGAGTTGGACTGTGAAGAAAGTTGAGCACTGAAGAATTGATGCTTTTGAACTGTAGTATTGGAGAAGACTCTTGAGAGTCCCTTGGACTACAAGGAGATACAACCAGTCCATCCTAAAGGGGATCAGTCCTGAGTGTTCATTGGAAGGACTGATGTTGAAGCTGAAACGCTAATACTTTGACTACCTCATGCAAAGAGTTGACTCATTGGAAAAGACCCTGATGCTAGGAAGAACTGGGGGCAGGAGGAGAAGGGGATGACAGAGGATGAGATGGCTGGATGGCATCACCAACTTGATTGACATGGGTTTGGGTGCACTCCGGGAGTTGGTGATGGACAGGGAGGCCTGGCATGCTGCAATTCATGGGGTCACAAAGAGTTGGACATGACCGAGCGACTGAACTGAACTGATATAAAAGGAAGAGAAAAATTAGACATGATGAGGTAAGCAGAAATGTGCTGAAAATACTACTTTTTGTACTTTGGCAAATATGTTATTAAAATTTATTTTTTTCCATTATTGAGAACTCATTAATGTACATCACTGTACAAGTTTAAGGTGTACAACAAAATGATGGCCTGATTTTCACATACTGTGAAATGATTACCAGAAAAGGTTCAGCAAATGTCCATCTTCTTACACAGACACAATCAAAAGAAAAGAAAGGAAAAAAGGGAAATAGAAAAAAGTTTCCTTTTTTGAGAACTCTTATATTTCACCCTCTGACTGGCTTTCCTACATGTTATACAGCAGGGCGAGCTAAAGTCATCATGTTGCACATTAATTACATCCCTAATACTTATGTACCTTTGACCACCTTCCTCCATTCCCTCTCCTACCACCCTTGACTTCTGTAAATTTGCTTTACTTTTTAATATTTCATGTATATTTTACTTGGCATAATGCCTTCAAGGTCAATCCATGTTGTCACATAAGTTAGGATTTCCTCATTTCTTATGTATATACATATATATTCTTTACCCATTTATCCATTGATGGACACTTAGGTTGCTTCCATGTCTTGGCCATTGCAAATAAAGTTGTTACTGATATGTGGGTGTCAACACTTATCTTTTCAAATTAGTGTTTCATTTCCTATTCAATTGGTAGATCATATGGAAGTTCTATTTTTAGTGTTTTGAGCATCCTCCATACTGTTTTCCATGGTGGCTGTGCCAATTTACAATCCTATCAACAGTGCACAAGGGGTTCCCTTTTCTCCACATGCACACCAGCATTTGCTATCTATTATTATTATTCCAATCCCTGAATGTGGAATACTTTTCCATTTACTTATGTCTTGTTCAATATCTTTCATCAACATCTTATAATTTTCAGAGTAGAGATCTTTCACCTTCTTAGTTAAATTGATTCCAAAGTATACTACTGCTTCACTGCTATGGTAAATAGAATCAATTTCTTTATTTTTCAGAAAACTGATTGTTAGTGTATAGAAATGCTACTGATTTTTGCATGTTAATTTGGTATCCTACAGCTTTACTGAATTCATTGATTAACAGTTTTTTGGCTGAGCCTTTAGGCTTTCCTATACATAAAATCTCAATTATGTCTGACTCTTTACAACAACATGGACTGTAGCCTACCAGGTTCCTCTCTCCATGGAATTCTCCAGGCAAGAATACTGGAGTGGGTAGCCATTCCCTTCACCCAGGGGATTTCCCCAACCCAGGGACCAAACCCAGGTCTCCTGTATTGTGTTTAGATTTTTCATCCTCTGAGCAACTAGGGAAGCCCAACTGGAGATATCAAGGGAAGAATGGGCATGAAAAAGGCCAGAAGGTAAGAACCTAACAGAAGCACAAGAGATTAAGAAGAGGTGGCAAGAACACACAGAACTATACAAAAAAGGTCTTAACACCTGGATAATCACAATGGTGTGGTCACTCATCCAGACATCCTGGAGTATGAAGTCAAGTGGGCCTTAGGAAGCAATACTATGGACAAAGCTAGTGGAGGTGATGGAATTTCAGCTGAGCTATTTCAAATCCTAAAAGATGATGCTGTTAAAGTGCTGCACTCAATATGTCAGCAAATTTGGAAAACTCAGCAGTGATCACAGGACTGGAAAAGGCCAACTTTCATTCCAATATCAAAGAAGGCATGCCAAAGAATGTTCAAACTACCATAAAATTGCACTCATTTCATGCTCAAAGTTCTCTAAGCCAGGCTTCAGCAGTGTGTGAACCAAAAACTTCCAGATATACAAGCTCGATTTAGAAAAGGCAGAAGAACCAGAGATCAAATTGCTAACATTTGTTAGATCACAGAGAGAGCAAGGGATTTCCAGAAAAAAAAACATCTACTTCTGCTTCACTGACTACACCAAAATCTTTGATTGTGTGTATCACAACCAACTATGGAAAACTCTTAAAGAGATAGGAATGCCAGATTACCTTACTTGCCCCTGAGAAACCTGTATGTGCATCAAAAAGCAACAGTTAGAATCTTACATGAAATAATGGACCAGTTCAAAACTGGGAAAGGAATTCAAAATTGTCACTCTGCTTATTTAACTTCTGTGCAGAGTTCATCATGTGAAATGCCAGGCTGGATAATCACAGTCTGGAATCAAGATTGCCAAGAGAAATATCAACAACCTTAGATATGCAGATGATATCACTCTAATGGCAGAAAGTGAAGAAGAAATAAAAAGCCTCTTGATAAGAGTGAAAAAAGAGTGTGAAAAAGCTGGCTTAAAACTCAGCATTCAAAAAGCTAAGATCATGACATCTGGCCCCATTACTTCATGGCAAATAGATGAGGAAAAAGTGAAAACAGTGACAGATTTCCTTTTTTTGGGTTCCAAAATCACTGAGGATGTTTACTGGAGCTATGAAATTAAAAGACACTTGCTTCTCGGAAGGAAAGCTATGAAAAATCTAGATAGTGTATTAAAAAGCAGAGACATCACTTTGCTGACAGAGGTACATATAGTCAAAGCTATGGTTTTTCCAGTGCTCATGTATGGATATGAGACTTGGACCATAAAGAAGGCTGAGAGCCAAAGAATTAATGCTTTCAAACTGTGGTGCTGGAGAAGACTCTTGAAAGTCCCTTGGACAACAAGGAGACCAAACCGGCCAATCCTAAAGGAAATCAACCCTGAATATTCATTGGAAGGACTGAAGCTGAAGCTGAAGCTAAAGCCCCAATACTTTGGCCACCTGATGTGAACAGCTGGCTCACTGGAAAAGACCCTGATGCTAGGAAAGAAGGAGGGCAGGAGGAGAAAGGAGCAACAGAGGATGAGATTGTCGGGTGGCATCACTGATTCAATGGACATTAGTTTGAGCAAACTCTAGGAGATAGTAAAGGGCAGGGAAGTCTGGCATGCTGCAGTCCAAGGATTGGAAAGAGGCAGGCATAACTTAGCGACTGAAAAATAACAACATATATAAAATCATGTCATCTGCAGATGGAGACAATTTTACTTCTTCCTTTCCAAAACTGAAACCTTTTCTTTTCCTTGTCTGAACTCTAGCTACTACTTCAAGTACTATGTTGAATAGGCGTGGTGAGAGTGGACACTTTTGTCTTGTTCCTGATCTTAGAGGATTAAAGCTTTTAACTGTTCACCATTGTGTTAGCAGTGGGCTTTAATTATATTGAGATGTTTTCCTCCTACATTTAATTTGTTAAGTGTTTCACTGTAAATGAAATCTGAATTTTATCAAATGCTTTTTCTTGCAAAATTTGAGATACCACATGCTTCTTTTCTTTCATTCTTTTAATATGATATACCATCTCATTGATGGATTGGCCCATGTTCAGCTATCCCTGCATCTCAAGAGTAAATCCCACTTGATCATGGTGAATAGTTTTTTTAATGTGTTGCTAATACTGAGAATTTTTGCATCTATCTTCATCAGGGTTATTGGCCTGTAGTCTTCCTTCTAGTTGCGCCTTTTTTTGGTTTTGGTATTAGGATAATACTGGCCTCATGAGTTTAGATGTGTTCACTTCAAATTTTTGGGAGAGTTTCAGGTATTAATATTTATTTTAGAAAACAACTTGCCAAAGTCTCTAAGTGGTTTAAAAGCACTTCTTAAAGCTTGGTGGCTTTAAATATGTAAATGTGTTACAGAGTAGAACTATGATACTATGTTATGGTTAAAATGGGCTTCCCTTGTGGCTCAGCTATAAAGAATCTGCCCGCAATGCAGGAGGTCTGGGTTTGATCCCTGGGTTGCAAAGATCTCCTGGAGAAGGGAAAGGCTACCAACTCCAGTATTCTGGCTTGGAGAATTCTTGGGGTCGCAAAGAGTAGGACGCAACTGAGTGAATTTCTCTTGCATTTATGGTTAAAATGGTTAGGACGTTTGTTCAATCAGAAGACCACATAAGGCTGATGCTCATTTAAAAGCTGCAGAGATCTTCTTGTTACTTGGTCTTAGATTCTGAGAAAACATAGTACCTAGATGAGCATAGTATCTAGGTCTTAAAAGATGAAATTTCTTTTGCCCTGTAATTTGGAACTCTATAAATTTTGCTAGCTTGGAAGCAATAGTGTTTAATGGTTAGGAGCTGTGATCTCAAGTCACAGAAAAACCCATGTTTGAATCCTGGCTCATCTTTTGCTGTTTGACTTCAGAAAGCCCCAGTTTTCATATCTACAAAATTCAAGTAGTAATAGTATCTAGGTGTTTGAAGACTGTGATGAATAAGACAAAGGAAAAACGGAACATGTAGTTTCTATAAGAGAGTGTCCCATTCATAAGTTTAATAAATGTTAGCCAAGTAATGTTTTAATTACTTTATATTTTTATGCTGTGATTTCTAAAGATCGACACTTACAGCATCCTCCTTATGCCAATCTCTAACTCTAAAACATAGCCATTTATTTACTTATACCTCAAGAGTTTCCCAGGTGGCATAGTGGTAAAGAATCCACCTGCCAATGCAGGAGATGCAAAAGATACAGGATTGATCCCTGGGTCAGGAAGCTCCCCTAGAGAAGGAAATGACAACCCACACCAGTATTCTTGCCTGGAGAATTCCATGGATAGAGGAGCCTGGCGGGCTACAATCCTTGGGGTCGCAGAGTCAACCACAACTGAGCACGCACATGCACACATTTATCCACAGGATATGAAACTCCAAGGGCTGAAGTTGCCCTTCCTTCCTCACAGAGAGTCAGATTCATTGCTCAACCTGCTGCTCCAGCCTTTAAGGAACCAGTTCACTGATGCTGTTGCTTTAGCCCAGGACTTCAAACGGGCCCTCTGCGTAAAGCTGCATCTTTATTCACAAGGCCTACTTCTCTTTGCTCACCAGTGGACTTCTGGATCTCAGTCTGGCTCGCTTTTTGGTTATAGCTTCTAGACTCTGCTGTCTGAAATGCTGTCCTCATTTCTTATATTTGTAAATATCACTTCTGTTAATACTAGTGGCTTTATCAAATCCTCAGAAGAAATACATGCATGTTTCCACACTACCAATAGAACACATGTGGCTTTCTAGCTAGAGGTCACACATTGACAGGCTGTGGGCCATCCTCTTCCCAAAGATACATTAAATTAGTGATGAAATATTTTGTGCACATCAATGTCTTTATGCCAATCGTGAATTTTCCAACTTATATTCTGTCACATTCTCTACCGGTTATATTACCTCACTCCCAGTCCATTACTCTCCGTGTGTTGTCCAGCTGATTTCATTTGTTTGTGACCTGGTCAGACCTTGGCTCCACTATCAGAGAGAGTTTAAGTGGGAAATCTCAGTAACACACAAGCTTCTAATCCAACACCATTACATTTGTTCAACCAGAGGTCTCAAAACTACGATGCCTCCCGTTTCTGGTGCCTTGATATGTGAGTTAATTCTGTAGCACACTTTCCAATTTCATAGACTTTGGGGCCTAAATCTCTTATTTCCCCTTGACCACAGTGAAGACATCTGTAAAAGGATTTCTTCTGAACTTAAACTCTGTCTCAATCTTTTGTTTCTCCCCATTTTGTGTCTTCTTGAGCAACCAAGCCCCAATATCATAAAAATCCTCATATGACAGAATGTAGAATCAGCCTATATGCCGTCTACGAACACTGAACACCTAATGTTTTTTTATTAGTTTGTTGTTCTGTGGTTTCCCTCTATCATTACAAGATGATTACATATGGAATTGTCTTTAAAAAATATGAATGCCAAGGTATGGAACAAATAGGCAATGAGGAGAAATGAACCATGCAAACAAATCCATTTTGATTTCCTCTTTGCCACTAAACACAAGACTTGGTCTCTTCTGAAAGATTTATGAGGCTTCCTAACATAAAGGAGGTTGGATTACAGCTATGCTTACTTTATAAAATGAAATTCTGCCATCATAGGCAAGGGTTCATGGCTGTAATTATTTCAATGATCTTCCCAGTCAATGTGTCTTGCACAGCTGAGCCAAACCCTCTCTCACACAGGCAGGCAGGCCATTTCATAAGAAGTCTAAAAGCTCCCACAACTTTGTGTGACCTTGCATTGAATAACACTGGAAAATTGATTTGGCTCTAGTAATAAAAGACCGTCTGCATTATCTGCATTCTAATTATAATTAATATAACCAGGATAACTGCTGTATTATTTACGATTAGAGCTATGGTGAGCACAGTGCAATAATAATCTGCTACATAATTTTTTATTGATCTGATGGCTTTATTGCAGAAAAAACAAAATGCTACACCACTGCATAGCGAAAATTGCCTTTCTTGACATGAGTGTTTAGACACAGGATTTCATTTAACATTTCTTTTATCTGATGAAATTCCCATAGTTTTAATATCATAATAAGTGTGATGCTATGGGATCTTTCAATTTTCCTCTTTGAAAAGAACTGAAGAAGAGGCATAATTCATCTACCCAGGTTTCCATTCTTTACTTACTGAGTATCATTAATTCCCTGACACAAGAGTCATCACACATTTCATTAACAGGAATGGAATAAACCTGAGGAAAAAAAGTAGCTTTCAGTTAAGGGAATGTTATCTCTAACCCTAAATAAATTCTCTTTGAGAATAAAGTATGATGTAATATAAATCAGTATAGTTTTCTTTAACAAAAAATAAGAAAAAAAATTTTTAATTAATGAAGGAGCTTTTTAGGAGCACAAATATGTTTGTGAACCTAGGTAAGAGTGTTCACCATTCTCTTAGTGATGAAAGATTGGTTCAGATATATAATAAATTGGCAAATGTCTTATACAAAGAAATGAATAATATACTTCAGTAGAAAAGTAAACATAGAAATGTATATACTGAATCATTTCATTTCAGCAGGACTTTGCCAACTCTGAAATGAAGATTTGTACTTATCAAAGGGATTAAAACCTAGTGATATTTTCTGATGTCCAATTTTATCAGTCAGAATTATGAGTGATAAAATTATAAAAACAATGTTGCTTAAAGTCAGCTTCACAAAATTTAAGAAAAATAGTAGTATATAATATATAAATTTTACCTTTGTTTTCACTTGAATCAGGCCTTAAAATGCTTAATTGCTTGTACAATATCAAGAAATGGATTTCAATCTCTATGCACTATTTTGAAAAACATATTCAAATCTTATGTTTCATGTGTTATCTCTGTTGATCTTTACAAATCGTGAAGGTAGGAAAGACAAATGTTTCCTTTCGACAGGTGTAGAAACTGAGGTTGGGACATTTGGGATGCAGCAAATTCAGATCCAACACTTTTATCTCCAGACCTATGATTCTATACTTTCTCTATAATATCATGCCTTTTTGTGACTTGTTTGGTTTGAATTAGGTGATTGTTGCATTGATGATAACTCTCCACAGAAGAGATTTGTATAATATTTACATAAAAATATAGATTATGAAACACAACTCATAAACTCTCCAAGAGAATCGGATTTAAGACCACTTTCAAATAAACATCATCATCATCATCATCATTATGGCTACAGACATTTATGGAACCAGAAAACAATGCCATCTCATAATAATGTGACATATGAAGAAAGCAAAGCCTAAGAAGAAATTAAATAATGTGTTCAATGTCACATAGCTAGCTAGTGGTGGACCAAGACCCTGAACACTGACATGTATAAAACATGTCTGTCTTCTTGATAGTGTTTCAGTTTTCCAAGCGCATATCCTGTGAAGACTAACTTACAGTTATTTTAACAAAGAAATAAACCTGGATTGAACTGCTTTTTCTTCTTGTGTCTTAGAAAGCAATAACAGAGGCATTCAAATATGTAGTCACAGATACAGTGACTCTCAGAGTCCTCATAAACATTTATATTAGATTATTTGAACATATCAGAATTTTATGTTAAAGCCATGCTAGCATGAATAATCTACAATACAGTAAGGGACTATTAACTATGACTTTGAAGAGAATATCTTTGTGTAGATTTCATTTTCAATTTAATTATTTGTTTAATAATTAAACTTTGTTGGGGATTGCTATAAAATGTTTTTTAAACAAAAAATAAGAGACTTGATTATTAATGAATTTTAGACAAGCTATATAATTAAACATTTTTAGTTTAAAAAAAAGGATAAAATTGCATGCTATTTGAAAAAATAGAAGGAAAAATTTGGAAATATCTATAAGTTCATCCCTGGCACAAATTTTCTTTTTCCCATTCCCTCTTTTGTTGGGATTTGAACAGTGAAATAGTAGCTAGAATAAGATACATTTAGGAATAGCAGGCAAAGTTTCATTCCAGAGAGACTGTCAACAATCTCTGCACTGTTATTTCTACTATCTGGCTGTTGGCTATCAGAGTTTAAAAATAACTCCCTCTGCTTTAGCGGAGTACATGAAATGCATGGCAGTTTTTCCTGAAAAATGTATCTTGGCCAGACCAATTTGGTAATAGGAAAGCCAATGTCCACACATTGCTTGGCTAACCTATTTCCCCTTGAAATGCAGGCTTAGGTGGAACAAATATATAAAATTAATCCCTTGGCACATGCCTCTAATTTTATATTTTCATTTAAATTGTTTTTTACATGCTTGGAAATTTGCAATATTATTAAAGTTTTCTAGAAATTGCAGCCAATGTAATAAGATAGGATACAAGAATAATAATTGTAAAGCCATGAGAAAGGTGACAAAAACTTTAAAGATTAGAAATTAGAGAATTATTAATATCAGACAAAAATTACTTTAAAGGTCAATGTGCATGCAGGCATGCTCAGTTGGTAAGTTGTATCTGACATTTGCAACCCCATGGACTATATAGCCTGTCACTTTCCTCTGTCCATGGAGTTTTCCAGGCAAGAATACTGGAGATGCCATTTCCTACTCCAAAGGATCTTGAACCCATGTCTTTTGCATCTCTTGCATTTGCATGCAAATTCTTTACCACTGAGCCACCTGGGAAGCCCTTAAAAGTCAACAACACTCACATATTATTAATAGAGAAAAATATAACTGCTACAGAAGTTCATTCACAATAACAACAAAACTGCTGAGTACTAGGGAATATTTTAGCAAGGTATAGAAATAAATACATATAAAACAAGACCAGTATGAAGCTACATAGTGACAGAAATCAGAATTTACTAATATGAAGAAAGAATTAAAATGGAGGAAATGTTTAAATGACAATTTGTTTTCAAACTGATTTATAAATGTAGTGTAATTTTTAAATCCCATCAGTATTTTTTTGGAAAAAAGAAAATTACTTCTTTCTGAAAACTATTTCTGATAAAAAAAATAGATAAAAATATCCACAATAATTTTGAAAAAGAGTAATGCAATGTAATATTTTAAAACATACAATTATGGTACAAAATCAAGTCAATGTGATATAGTAATAAGTAAAGACATAGGTAAGATAGAAAAAGTATTCTAAAAGGAATCTCGAATGCATAGAAACTGGTTTTAGGAACATCTCATTCTTCTGCAAAATAACACTTATTTAGATAGTCACTTTAAACCATTCACTGGCATAAATATAAGGTAGAATAAAGTTAAAAATCAGCTAGAGGAACATTATAACACAGAGATTAAGAGATGACTATTTTGCTTCCAACTCTAAATTCGCTCTGTGCAAGTTACTTAGTCTCTCTGGGATTTAGTTTTCTCAGCTTTAAAACAGAGATAATGATAGTGCCTGTTGCCATAGGGTTTTGAGAGGATTAAATAAATAGATATGTAAAGTACTGAGAAAAACTGTCTTGACACATAGTAAGAAACCTAACAGATTTGGCAAGTGTATTGTACATATTGTTACATATTAAAGGGATATGGTGATTTAAAATAAAGACATTGAAAATGAAAAGAAAATGTTGAATGATTTCTTTCATCTCAAATGTGAATGGTCTTTCCAAGATTTACAGGAAGCAAATAAACTGCAAATGGAATAAACTATAAATTTGACATCCCTCAAAAGAAAAAACTTTAAATAGTCAAAAATATGAGAATTGTAGAGTAAAACAATATATTTATTGCTAGTAGATTATATACAAAAAGAAACACAAAATGAATATAAAAATATTTCATTTGGACAAAAAATATTGAGCTCATCATTTTAATCTACTTCAATATCAAAGATTCAAAAGCAACCATGATACTTAAATCTCTGAAGGGAAAGAGAATGTAATTGTCATGAAATATGTCCTGATATCCCAAATACAGTATGATAAAATACATGCATCAAGAAGTTTAAAAATACTCATCCTTGAGCCACTATTTCTATTCCTTTTAATAGTTTCCTGTTTTAAGGAAATAAATTATCACAAGAAATACAAATTTATACAAACATGTTCAGTTTGTCATTATTTATACTAAAGTAATGGAAAATAAACAGTATATTCAATATTAAGGTTGTAGCTAAGGAAATTTTGGCCTATCCATACATTAGTAGCATAATCAGATATTAAAAAGAGTTTCATAAAGATAGCTATTGCTATCAATCTACTACCAATATCAACTGAATTTTTTAAATATAATAAGTGAAATAATTACCCACTAAAAAAATAAAAACAAACTCAAGCTGGTATGTTTTCAAAGTCTATAATACAAAGAGTTTTAAAGGTAGCGTCAATGGGTCTATTTTTCACAATTCTAATAGTAAGATACTGAATTACTAAGATGTAATAAGCCTTTGGTAAAACAAGCTAATGCATATTTTAAGAATAAATACAAATATGATAAAGCTATATTTTAAAGCCAAGGGAAGGGGATAATGTATATGAAATCAGAATGGAGTTTTATTGTTAGGGAAGTGAGTTTACTGAATGATGGATGTGAGAAGGATAAGCACATATAAATGTATAGATTATATAAGTAGTACATAGTAGACATTGTATAATTTCAGTTCTTAATTTGAATGATGACTTTATGGTTGTTATTTGTTGCTTTGCTTCATAGTTTACATGCATTTTGTGGGTATTCTCATGCTTTTATCACATATAAACGCATATTTATAAAACGGTACAGGAAAAACAATCTCTCTCATTGGGATATAAAAAGAACAAAATTGAGTTTTGGCTCTTGCTTTTGTTAGAAATGTACATCTAACATCACCCCAACTTCTATGCACTTAAGTATTTATCTGTCAAATAGGCTTGAATATTCTCAAAATTCTTGGTGAGAGGAGCTCAGATAATTGGAAAGTGAAATAATGCAAAGCTGTTCCCACCATTTCTTTCCAGTAATTTAAGAACTGTCTGGCTGGTTGGACGGAAGTGGCAAGAATATGATGTTGATAAAGAGACCATAGATGACATGGTCCTGGTAGGGGTACGTGTGTTAGATGTTTGCTTTTATACTTGCAGTCCCACACCCTTAAAAAGATGGAGGAATCATTATTTGTAAATATTGCCTGAAGGAACAGAAGAGGAAGTTACAGGCTCTGCCACATTTCTCAAAAAGCAGATTGCTAGCTGATGGATCTAAATATAAATACGATGATGGAGCCAGCCAGATTTTTACAAGGTAATCCTTATTCAAACGTACATCTACACACACACACTTCCCTTAAAATAGACAAAGGAAAATAATACTTAATCGTTCCCTGTCATTTGTTAGGCGCTTGCCCCAAACTAGGCATTAAACTACATTCTTAAAAAAAAAAAAAATACAAAAGTAGGTAAGCCCAGGACAAAAGGCAAAATCCAAATGTCTTGAGTATACAGTAATGAGAGTTAAAGTAACACAACTAGAGTAAATTACAATATGTTCTGTGTATATTTACTAGAGATTGTCTAGGCCAGAGAGAGTGCTGTATTTTTTTTCAGGGGTCTATTTTCAGTAACACTCTCTTATGATTTCCTAGAAATTGAATATAACATTTACTTGCAATTCAGTAACTATAAAACAGAGTAAGTATTTATAGAATTAATTATTCTTTCTTCTCTATCTTTATAGTACCAACACTTTTCAAATATGGTCCTCAAGTTTTTAGAAAAAGGGGTATAAAAAGCAAAAGTTAAATAATTCTTTCAAACTGACAAGCAATCAACTATGTTTTCTGTCAACTGACAAACTCACTAATTTTTTAAAAATAAAAAATACTGATTGATCTTCTAGACCCTACTAGGTACTTGGAATTCAAAAAAGTGATTTTCATCCTTTTAGAGCCAAGTTTAGCCAGGAAACTAATCTCATCTCAATGTCATGAATAATGCTACAGTCATCATTTCACAGGCGGGCAATATTTGGGGTGAGAGGAGAGGAAATAACCTATTTTTACAGAGAAGTATATATAATTATATACGATATACTTGGTTTGATGAAATGCCTGTAAGACTTCATCTGTACTTTTAAAACCTAGTGAGGTCCAAATTCAGTTACTTTTATAATTATGGCTTCCATCGTGAGCAATTCTTATAATTCCCAAAAAAAGGAACAGTATAAATAGAATATGTGAAAAAAGAAGATACCTCACTTTTTTTCTTTCTTAAGGAAAGGATAATTCTACTGCTTGAAGTACTTTTCCCTGTTGTAAGAAAATGCAGGTCAGCAATACTGGCACACTGAAATGTCAGTTCAGTCATCTTTTTCCATGTCTGCCCCACACTGTCTGCTACTTTTCAAGGTAGAAAAAGCCAATTTAGTGGCTAGAGCTAAATTAGACTCCTTAATTGACATTTCACTTTCATCTAAAATTAGGCCAGCACATGTTTAAAAATCCTTTTATTTTGAATGAATTAGAGAACAGCTTGTAAAAAGCTTGTGAAGATCAGAAGGAGTAGTGAGGGACAAGCTGGGCTGAGCATTTTCTCAATTTGGCAACAGCTACGGAAGGGGTGTGTGTGTGTGTGTGTGTGTGTGTGTATGTGTGTGTGTGTGTCAGAGGGAGGCCAATGGCCTGTTGGTCTGAGCCCTGAAGACTGAACTGGGCAGCCTGTGAATAACCCTCCTTGGGTCCATCTGATGTAAGCTGTCTCAGTGATTTTCAAACCTTTTGGTATGAGGAACCCATTACACTCATAAAATTTAAAGATCCCAAAGAATTTTGACTTTGTGGGTTTTATCTATTGATATGCATCACAATAGAAATAAAGCTTAAAAATTTGTAAAATATTTATTTATCCATTTAAAAATAGCAAATAATAAGTGTGTCACTTTAATGCAAAATAAATCTTTTTAGTAAAAAATATATTTTTCAAAATAAAAAAACTAGTGAGAAGTGGCACTATTACATTTTTGCCAAGTTTCTTCATGTCTGGCTTTAAGAGAAGACAGCTGGATTCTCATGACTGCTTCTGCATTCAGTCTGCTGTCTTATGTTGTTCTTATTTAAATATATGAAGAAGATTTGGCCTCACACAGATACAGATAGTTGGGAAAGGGAGTGATATTTTAGTAACCTTTTCAGATAATTTGGGAATTTTTTGGTAGTACACCAAAATTCAACAAGGGTTATCTTCCTAAAGGTAAGTTGCAATGTGGAATCCTACACCATGTCAATTAGCTTTTCCTACTCTGTTGCTTCAAGTCCATCTATATATGCTGCACTTTCAATGAATCTTTCACCTGTATATAACTTACTAGCATCACGGATCTATTATTTTGGGCTTCCCTGCTGGCTCAGATGGTAAAGAATTCGCCTGCAATACAAGAGACCTGGATTTGAACCCTGGGTTGGGAAGATCCCCTGGAGGAGGGCATGGCAACCCACTCCAGCGTCCTTGCCTGGAGAATCCCCATGGACAGAGAGGAGCCTGGCGGGCTACAGTCCATGGGGTTGCAAAGAGTTGGACATGACTAAGCAACTAACCACAGCACAGCACATCTATTATTTTGGAATTATTGGTCTCCTGAGTTATGCAGATTTTCCATATGTTGGCACATTTCACTGGGTATCATCAAAAAAATCACATTCCTGGCTATGACAAGGAATCTCATCAGATGAGTTTTTAAGTATTGGAATGCTGTCAAGTTCACAGTGGCAGACACTGTAAATTTCCAAAATTCTAATTTTTGCTTGAAAGCTTGATATTTATCATTGGCAATAAACACTGTCAGTTGTTTTCTTTGAAGCAATATTTATTCTGAGAAAATACCTGCCAAATTCTCAAATTTAAATACATAGTTTATCAGACATTCTTCAAGTAAAAATAGTATTCTAGGAAAAGGTGGTTAATTCTGCTTTTCATTCAAGCAATCGCACATAAGTGCTTTTTTCTGGAGACAACTATAGTACTTCAATATTAAATACAATGCTTTATGTGTACTTCCATTTTGTCTCACAGAATATTAAAAAGGCATGTGCTCAAGAGTTTAGATTTAATAAAAGAATTAAATTCCATTGCTTCATCAAGAACACTCTTAAGTAGCAAACTGTGTTTTTGTTTGCTTGTTTCAATTGTAGCAAAAATACCATGGCTTCTAGTACAGTTTAGTTCCAATGCCTACCTCGATTCGTGGAAGTTTCAACATTGCTTTTGCACTATTAATGCAAATGTCAACACAGTGGAAAAGGCAAATAACATCTTGGTAATATTATGGAAATAGTTTTGACCCCATGGTCTTCTGGAAACTGTGTTGGGACCAATAGTTGGTGGACCATAGTTTCCGAGCTGCCTGTCTATTTGATGACCCACAGATGGAGCCAGCTAGCTACATTACTATACATAGTCTCCAAAGTGATTTTCAAGCTACGAGCTTTCAAGAATAGGGCATGGAAAAAGAAAAGAGGGGAAGAGTTATTCCTATCAGAATCCTGCATGTGGTGCTTTTGGGGGTAAGCTCATACAATCTCCCTGCGATGGGAAGCTTGGAGTGGGTGTGCTAAGACGGGACAAAAACCGTCAAGAATCTTAGCTATCCTTCCTTGACTCCAGGCACTGAATTGCTGTTTAGCTCTCCAAGTACTTTCTTGATTGTATCAGAAGCTCAAGTGCTTCATTAACTTCTCTTTCTAAAAAAAGAATAGGAAACAATAGAGCAAATGGGCAGTTATGTGAAATGGCAATGTTCTCAATCAGGGCTTCTATCAGAGTCACCACCTCATCCCCCAAACTCAAATGTGTTCCAGGGATTGGTTGTTGAGACTAAATATTGCCTATTGATGCAAATATTGATGATTCATGATTCAAATTGTTCCAGCTCCAACCCTAATAATTATCAATAAAATTCACACCAACATTTCTTTAATTTCAAATTATTGATTTGTTATGTATGATTTAGACCTCAAATGTCATATAAATGCAGAAACATATTTAAGACAGTATTTATTCATAATAATGTAGCATTTATCATGTGCCCAGCAAGGTTGCAAGTCCCTCTTTTCAATATATTTAGTTCCCGAGAGGAGGGGATAGCAACCCACTCCAGTATTCTTGCCTGGAGAATCCCCATGGACAGAGGAGCCTGGTGGGCTACAGTCCACAGGGTCACAGAGTCAGACACGAATGAAGCGACTTAGCAAACAGTCTTTTAATTCTCAAAATTACCTCATAAGGTAGGGGTTGCCCCTCACTATTTTATATTGAGAAAATAAAATCAGGGAATTTATGCAACTTGCCTTAGTCTTCACAGCTAAAATGAGTCAGGATTTGAACCTAGGCTGTTTAGATTTCAGGCAGTTCATGTACTTAAACACTATGCTAGAAAACAAACCCCCAAATGAGTGATCTATTGACCTTTCTTTTAGTGAATTGTCTCATTTAAGGGTTATTCTTGATTCTTCACAAAAATAGATGAATCTTTAAACTGTCCCTGGAGATAGCAAATATGTCATTGCTTCGTATCTAAAATTATGAATTAATAAAAACTAAGGCCTATCTTAGTAAGAGGTGATAAATAATAAAACTATAATGTTGGTGTTTTAAAGTAAATACAACTGCATTATCATTTTTATATCAATGTAATAATCAAGTTTATTTAAATAATTCTTTTTATTATGTAGATTTTTGCCTTATGTTATCCTAATAATTTCTAGCACTTTGTGTTCTGCAGACTCAAATCACTGAGAACTGGTGTTATTAAATTAGGATCATGTAGTTTCCAGAACCATGGTCCTCAGCTTCTGTGCTGTCTATTAGCAGCACTAGGTCCTGAATCAATTTTCAAGGTGAATCCCCTCCCAGGTAGATTAGCAGTCATTTCAAGACAGTGCATTTATTTTGACAAACTGACCTCCAAATTCTGATAGCTACCTTCACCTTCCAAAAAATCAAAACACAGTTCTAAACTTTTGAAACAAAAATGAAAAAAAAAATCAAAGTAACAAAGTCCATTGTAAAGTAAAAATTATATTGGATTAAATTAGGAGGCATATATAGAGAACAAACCAGTGGTTGCCAGTGGGAAGAGAGATGGGGTAGGGTACTAAGAGGTACAAACAACTCTATATAAAATAAGCCACAAGGATATACAAGGCAGTACAGGGAATACAGTCAACATTTCATAGTAACTATAAATGGAATGTCATATTTGAAAATTGTGACTCACTATCTTGTACCATAATACTGTACATCAACTACAACTCAATAAAAACAAGGGGGGGGAAAGCAGAAAAAATTAGGAGGCTTATGTTAAAGACAAACATTCAATTTTAATTTTTCCTGAAACTTGGCAAAATTACTTTCACCTTCTGTGCCTCAGATTTCTCTTGTGTAAAATAAATTAGTATCTCTCTCATTTGACTGATACCCACATTGGATTAGATAATGAAAGCAAAAGTGCTCTTTGAAGTTCAAGATGCTTTATCATTATTAGGTGAAATCATCATAATAATGGTGATTTTATAGTGTTACAATTAAAATTAAATGAGAGCATGCTGGACTGTAAGCCACATGAGAACAGAAACGCTCATGATTTGGTCACTCTTCTGTATCTAGCACCTAGAATGAAGCATGGTACATAGTAGGTGTATAACAAATATGTGCTGAATGAATACGTGTAACAAGCAAAGTGAATCATAGAGAATGATTCGAGCCATCACTTAGATCAAATCGATGAAGAAAAGAATTGCTTTCATATTTTTATGCTCAATATCCCAGACACAATCACCTTTAAACCTCATATTTATTGCCTGATTCTTGTATTTTTACCCACCTAGATTGTCAACTCCATGAGGACAAGAACGGTACTGAAATGATTCTCTACATGATTCCCAATGCCTCGTGCCAGAAATGTGTGTTGAAAAAAAGCAAATTAATTTTAAAAGATGAAAAGGCAGGCTTTCTCATGGCAATAATATTCCAAAGAGTGGAATACCAGGCACCGTGTCAGCCGCTCTAAATTAGCAAGGATCCTGACAGGCAACGATGCATTCGTTATCTGCATGCCACAAACACTGATGAAAGATAGCAGAACATTCTTAAGAGTGTTGTCTGTCACTGCAGGTGGAGTGCAGGAATTCCAAGGAATCTATGTTATCATTGCATGCTCTTTTCTACTAGGATGGGGCTCGCGAGCACATTAGACAGCAGCCACCACCGTTAGGGACAGCATCAAAATGGACTGTCCAAAAAGATTTAGCAGAAAAGAAATTAGTGATAGAGTACTAACATTCCCTTTTAAGTGGATGCATTCGTTATATTAGTAGATAATCCTTTATCTAGTAGTCCTCCTCGGCTGGGGACCAGAAAATTGGTAATAAATATTTAAAGCAAATGTTTTTGGAAAGGTTCTGCCCCGGTCAACCATGGAGCTACACACTAGGCCTAGCGTCATGGAGACGAAACAGAAATGCAATCTGTGAATGCTGCAGCTGCTTTGTGCTTTTGCCTGCTTAGCTGCTAAAGAAGGAGAAAAAGGGGCTGTCTGAGCTAAGAAAGTTTAATACCTTGGAGCTGATATATAAGGTATTATTTTGTCTTTTCTGACAGGGTCCGGGGCTATTTTTACCCACGTTGATGCAGAGGTTAGGTTAGGACTTTAGGAAGAAATGATGATTTATTTTAAGTGCTGTTTGTGTAATAGCAGCTCCCTCTACACTCATTTCTGGCACTTCTTCATGGTTCCCGAGGTAAAAATGCCCCATTCTCCCTCTTATTTTCCTTAAAAATATACATCAGCAAGTATCTCCTTGATAATCCCCCTAACAAGCTGCTGATTGTTTGCTAAAATTCCTTCCTCCTGTATCACTGCTTCTATTTGTCAGTCTGGGTTCCTCCCCATTCCTGCACCCAGCCTCCCTGCCTCCTCCATCATGCGGGTGTTGTTTCTCATTTAAATGAACAGTTGGATTCTTTTATTTCTTACAAGTGCTGGATTCGCCTTATCGCCCTCATTCCTTTGGGGGTTGCCAATTGGTTTTATCCACGGATGTATCATTTCTCATGCTTCCTTTTTTTTTCTTGCAAAGAGAAAGAACCTCTCCGTCAACAAGCCTCTCCGGAGTGGAAGATTAAAAACCTAGACATCACCTACCTTGCAGCTCTACTCCCAACTGGGTTGTGTAAAACTCAATTAAACGTGTCCCCATTGAATACCGCATTACATTACATTAAACAGAAAATTCTTCAAGCGTGATGACAAAGCTTGAAACCTTGCCTCAAAGCTGTTCCTTGTGGCTTTCTTTAACATTTCAGTCTTTATGGTGCAAGTCTCCCGTTGACACAACTTTAGTCCAGCTATGAAATAAAAAAAAATTCACAGAGCCCCACAGGGATTAAAAGAGAAAAAGGGAGAAAAGTGAATCTGGTCTCAGCACTTCCCTGGAGCCTCTATTGAAACGGCACTGCCAACAGACCACTCGAAGCTAAAAGTCTTCCAGAGGTCTGTGGTCAAACAATTGAAAATATAATTCCTTTATTTTGGGCAGGTGAATTTTACAGATCTGTTCCTCTCCCAAGAACATTATATTCCCCTGAATACATATAAGAAAGACATGAGTCCCTAGGGTAAGGACTTCATGCAGACATATATTCAGAGAAATTTTAAAAGCCCAATGAATATGTCGGTCTCTTCAGAATTAGTCTCTTCATAGAACAAAACTATAAAAATGATTGCACATCCCTGCGAACCTCAAAACTGTTAACTATAACCTATGCTTTGCTATTTTCGTTTCTCGTCCTCTTCCCCAATTTTTATTTCTAATCTGGGTTGCCATGAGGCAATCCTCCTCTTATTTTGTTCACCTAATTGAGTTTTCAAAACTTGTTTATTAAGCTCCTCCCACAGGTTTACAAAATTCAGAACAAAACTCTTTTTCACCAGAAGTATAGATATTACTATATTGCCAACTTCATGTTTTTTGATATTTGAGGCATTTCTCTGCTTTTAAATTTTGACAATTCAAAGCAAAATGCCCTCTTCCCTCCGAAGTCTTTTGTTTATAGTATCTAGCCCACTTGCTGGTGTAGCTAAAGAGGAAAATGGACTGGCTGTTTAAGGCACTGTTTTATGTTCTGTGTTAATTATCATTTATTTTATGCCCACAGTATGATGCAGTCTATGATCTGAAGTGCTATATAGTGTTATTAAGAGTTTGTTAAGAGATCCTAAAGCTTTAAGAAGACACACAATAACTATTCAATTATTCAAATCTGGAACAGTACTTTAGCGTGGAGCTAGGGGGCATGGTGATACCAGAAGTTCCATTTTCACAATTAACAAATTTAGCTGTGGCTACTGAAGAAGGGCATGTTTGTCTGCACATATGCATATACACATACAGGCATATTTATACATATCCGTGCATGTATAGGTATGCTTAGACGTACTGTGTTGCTAGAATCACTGTCTAACACATGCATGATACTTAATTCTGCCCTTAGCATCTTGCTTTAATTTACTGGTGGGGATGGGGGTTCATTCTTCTCCATCACTTTTATAAACTATGGCCTGCAGTTGCTTTTTTTTTTTTTTTTTTTAGTACATAAAGAGGAAGTGTTGCCTATTCTGGAGGTTCATTACAAGGTTGGAAGTTCTAGTACTTAAAATGGAAATGCAGCTGTAGTGGCTTTTGGCTGGGATTCCAGAAAGGTTTTTCCCTATGGACATACTAGAGACAAAGCTGGATATTACTAGGGATCCAACAAATGAGAAACAACACGTAAAAAACATACTGTAAAGAATGGAGCCTCAGCACTCTAATTCCAAAATGACTTCTAAGCTTAATTAGCCAAGATATTTGATTAAGAGTTTCCAGGGTTTTTTTAATACAAGGAAGTTTTCAAAGATTAGCTGATTATTCATAAGAAAAGTTAATATGAAAAGCAACCTAAAGAGTTCAGGAAAGAGTTTATCTTTCTTTTCCAAACTCTTTGTTAGTATCAGGATAAAACAAAAGACATTTTTTCCATTCCAAGGCTGCTATGTTTCTAAATATGCTAGCAGTTATTTAACTCTTATCTCATGAAAAATTTTAAGAAAAAATATCTTAATATATAAGAAGCTTTTATCTGTCCTTAACCTGTTTTAACTTTAAAGAACAGAGTGGTTTGGTAAATTCCTATATTATACTTTAACTCTGTAAGCAATCAAAGAAGTTATCATTCTTATACTCAAAATATTTAAATCATTTATCTGAATGAAAAACATAATTGTATTGGTATGTATTTCTGTAAAGGTCTGAATCCAAATTTTTATCTAAGTTTTTTTATTCTTTAGAGTTTTAAAGATAATTTGTAACTTATCTTCAAAAACATTTCTACATAACATTCTGTAAGAATCAAAAAGAAACTGTTATAAATAGCTAGTAGTGTTTGTTTGTCTTATGCCATCTCTTTTACTTTTATAGTAAAATCACTTATTTATTCTTGTGTTTTTAAATGAATTGCCCATCCTCTAATATCAGTGGACTTTTTGGCTGGCCAGAGAACCAATTCACTCCCTCATGTCTCATACGCTTCCGTTCCAACATTTTTGAACATTTGTTTCAACTAACAGATCAACCACATTAGTTCATCATACTTTCAGAGTTGAAGGTTAGGGCACACTGGCCAATTGCTGTTAACTGCATGATTTCTTGTTTCTCAGGATTTTATTTTTTATTTGCTCTTAAAAAAAAAAATCTGAGGAGTTTATGTTCAGAGAAGTTTCTCAAAAATGTGTTTCTCCAGCGATGGTGCATCGTCTTCAAAAGAAACACAGACCAAGGCATTTTCCATGATTATTCTTAATGCTTTGGCTAATTCACATAAAAAGCAGCAAAGCTATCTGATATTGTCTGGTAGTGCCCATTTTCACAGTCCTCTAATTAAGTTGAAGGGTACCACTTTCCTTTAAGATCCATCTCCTCCTGATATACGCTTTATTCCTGTTCTCAGAACCTTGGTTACTATTACCCATTATTTTCCTTTAAGTAATTGTTTTACCTCTTGGCCATTCATTTGTCTTTCTGGTTATTCCTTTCATAGCTTCAACTGCCTATTAACTGATATAATAATACTGATATTTTCTATGGCTTTGGCTGTTTTCATCCAGGGATTTCAAAGTGCTTTTAAGATAGCTCTGTTGCTTTGTGAAAGGCAATTAGTAAGACAAAGAGAAATAAAGACTCGAAAAGTGAAGAAGCTCATGTATATTCAGACACCAAAGCCATTGGAAATCTTTAAATTTCATTCCTCTTTGAATCACTTTGGTTAGGAGGTCAAGAAGATGACTGATACACCTGGAAGTATAGGAAGACCTAGTGAAGTCATTCGTTTTGACTCCTAAAGACTGACTGGGGTCAATAAAACCTTAAGGTCACTGACTCTTGGCATTGTTTTTCTGACTGATCTCTTTTAGTTTCAATGGCTCTTGATTTGAGGCCATACCTACTACAGGTGTGCAGACTCTGTCAATAAAACCTGTTTCCTTCTTTGGAGGAATCCATTGCTGTGGATGCGTATGATTCCATTGTCACCATTTTCCTTCTGATGGATATTTGGGTTGTTCTCTTCATCTCTGTAGCAATGAATCCTCAAAAGGGGAAAACAGCTTTCATTAAGAGAGTATGACAACCTCTGGTAGCTATTGTGCAATGGAATAATATTCAATAAGAAAAAGAACAAACTACTGACACACAATATGACATGAATGAGTCGCTAAACACTATGTTGAACATGGAAGCCATAAGTATATGACTCATGTGAATGACTCCATTCATATTAAATTTCAGAACTGGCAAAACTAAGCTGCTAACAGTAGTCAATGGTAATTGTCTTTTGTAATATGGGAGATCTTCCAGCGTGATGGGTATATTTTGATTGGACACATAAAATTTGCACATTTCATTATAAGCCAAAAATAACTTAAAAAACAGAGAAGTGAACTAGATTTTTCTTCTGAAAATGCTTTATTTATATTTGCATTTATACAGTAATTTATCTCCTACTCTTTCAGTGTTTTGCAAAACAAATGCCTTTTTGTTTACATGCAAGCCAGTGTGGGCTGAACTGTTTCATTAATTTGGTAAGCATGTCACATTTTAACATGATTTAAAAATAAATGCATGGATAGGAATGAACCTCATTTTATTTGCAGGCAATATTGCTCTGTGGACAAACTTAAGGTCTAAATTCTGACTCTACTTGTCAATAGTTATACAACTTTGACCAAAACATACTCTCAGTTTCTTCACCTGTAACATTTATAGCAACCTTTGCAGAGTAGCTGCACAATGTATGTAAAGTTTGCTATTAAGTAAGTGTTCCACAAATTTTAGTTTCTCTTTTTTGCCCCTTAACTTCAAATGTTTTATCTCTGTGCATAAGCCTAGATGTGGAACCAGGTGTGCTTCCCATGTAGTTCTGTGTGTTTGACATGACTATACACCACAACACCGAGACATGACTACACCTTAGCAGGATGCAAAACAAAGATGCTACTGTATAATACAAAATCTCATAAGGGTAGAAAAGCATAGAGGATAGAAAGCATAAGGATAGAAAAGGAAGAACGGGATCTGCTAATCTCACCCTTTAAATATAAACTGTTATCTATTTTATTGCTTCCCAACCTAATCTATTATTTTTCCTACTTTAGACAAAGAAACCAGGGCAAAAAGAAAGGGAGAAAAGTGAATCCAAATATTCACTTATTCATTCAACAAATATTTTCTTGAGTGCTTCCTATTAGTCAGGTATTGATCCCAAACTCTCTAAGTTCCTAGGATTTAGAGCTGGAATCAAAATACAAGTAAATGTTAAGGGAAATGTGATTTATGGACTGTTTACTAGATTAAAATCTTCAAAAACTTTTCAATATTCTCTTCTCAAGTCCTGTTAGCATCTCAGTGGAAGCAAACATCATTATGGTCTCCTTCCTGCTTTTGAGAACAGCTGAGATTCTTCTATTGACACAGTCTCTAGGACTGTACTTGAAAAACCAGAAGCAGGGAGTTCCCATTAAGAGTTGTGGCCTTGCAGACTTACTCCTCCTATCTATCCCACAAAGCCAGAATTTTCTGACCTGCAGGGCACAGTGTGGGACTCATCTGTTTTCTTGAGCATTTCCTGGCTAGGGACATAATACTCTTGTGGTGGGAGGAGAGAGTGACACAATACTCTTGTGGTGGGAGGAGAGAGTGACACAAAGGAGATTTATTTACAACTGCACTGGATGAGGTAGTTATTGAAGTATCTATTTAATCTCTGACTATTAATGGGCAGCATATTGGTGTTACAGAACAGGACGTTAATGTTCAGAAATGTACTAGTCAGTAAGAAGGAAAAAAATTCCCCAATTTTTTCATGGAAAAAGTCAGTAATTTTCAGAGGCCAATAAGGAAAACACAGAGCAGATACTTTCGGGAGCCAAAACGAATTTACCTATGCACGTTCCTATTTCTCCTCTTGGTTGGCTTTAGGTAACGGAGGAAGGGGTGTGTATGTGGGGTGTGTGTGTGTGTGTGTGTGTGTGTGTGTGTGTGTGTGTGTGTGTGTGTGTGTGTGTGTGTGTGTGTGTGAAAAACCCAGACCTCTGCATCAGTTAAGTGGTAACTTTTCATGCCTTAACAGAAATGTCCCAGCTCACCAGTGCAGGAAATATTATGTGCTTTCTTTACTCCAGTGCCTCGAAAATTACCAGGCATAGTAGGCCCTCAATAAAAACTTGCCAAATGACTAAATGAATGAAAGGCAGAGGTGATTTCAACTTAAGCTGTGTCACTTGTTAGCTTTGTGATTTGGGCAAGTTATTTAAGCTCTAAGTGAATAAAAGTGAAAGTTGCTCAGTCATGTCCAGGCTCCTCTGTCGATGAAATTCTCCAGGCAAGAATACTTGAGTGGGTAGCTATTCCCTTCTCCAGGGGATTTTCCTCACCCAGGGATCAAACCCAGGCCTCCTGCCTAGTATGTGGATTCTTTACTGTCTGAGCCACCGGGAAAGCCTTGGGGACCATTAAAAAACTGAGGATAATACTGTTGCTTCCATGGTTTATTTGTCAGTATTTAATGATTCAATATTCAGGACTGGGCTTTGTACGCAGTGAGTGCTGAGTGGAGATTGACTCCACTCTCTTGAAGACACTCCCTGACTCTGTAATGATTTATTTAGCATGATGGTATAGTAGCATTGAGTTAACTGGACGCTTCTATGAGAAAGCATTCTAATGTTGATTTAAATATGTTGAAATGGACAGGTTACATTGGTTATAACAAAGTATTGTCTGTCATTCTGGATTTTTCTAACAGAAATCTGTTCTAAAGTATGAAAAAATGTCTAAATTTATACAATAATTGTAAGTTGATGAAACAAACGTGTAATTAACAATTTCCCAGTGGTTTGAAAATCATAAACAGTGTAATAAACCTCCTCAACAGCGACCATTTTATGATTTTGAACAAATTTCACGTTTTATTCCAGGGACTTTTTTTTTTTTTATCAGTAACACGTAAATAAATTGTTCTCAATGTAAAGTTAATAGTTTATTTGGGAAATTGAATAATAAGAGAATTCTTTAGCTTAAAATGCTTAGAAGCTGAAAATTCAAAGAAATCTATATCACAGTAAAGGCTATATCAGAGGACTTTATTTAATGGGGTGAAGAAAATATTTCCTGATTTTTCTTTATTACTATAGGGCAGATCTGACACCATTAGTTTTCTTTCTGTCATAAATACAGACGAGTAGAATTTGACAGGCATCACTATAAAATAGGTTATAGATAAGTTCAGGCATCTTGCCTTCCACATAGACCTTTTACACTTAGTTCTGATGGGGCTGCTTGAATAGAATGACCAAGGTTTGATTTTAGGCTTCTAGGTCACGGTTTCACCTTGACAATGGTTCTTTCCTTTCCAGCCGTAACATTTGCTAGGATCCCTAAGGTGCTTTCATTTCAGTAAGTAGAATAAGGGGAAAAAAAGAAGGATGGGGGGCGGGGGGGAAGATAAATCTTAATTCACATGCTGCAGGACTATCTCTGTGTCTCCAGCACAAAACTTCAAATCCAATCCAAGAACTGGATGTGTATTAGAAGTCTGCAGATTTAAACCTTGTCCACCATGATCAAACTGGATTTATGGAGCATCATAACTCCCCAGACACCATCCAGCAGCTTATTAATTTAATAGACTCCTGTCCATTCACTGATGTTCCTGCCCTGACAGTCTCTCAAGATAAGGCAAAAGCCTTTTGACAGGACAGAGAGCATATATATTTTCTTCTGTTTTCTCGTGGATGGGGTTGTCGACAACTTGAAATGTGTGGCTCAGCAAATTTGTTTTTTTCCTTCTCTTTTTTTTTTCCCTTTTGCTGTGCAGGAAGGATGACAGAGGAGAGCCTCCAGAGAGTTCCAGGGGTCAGGGGGCCTGCGTTTCCCCTAAGTACTTATTTAGGATGTTGTTTTGCAAATAACAATGAATTGATTTAAAGGCATACACACGGGGACACTTTCACCATGGAAAGAAACAGCATTACAATTTAATGCCTAATATAAATTAAGAGGTGTTGGAGAGAAGAGGAAAAACAGCAATAAACGTTCCCATTAAACAGAGTACAGCAGCATTTTCTTTTCTTTGCTATAAACCCATTTGTGGGAATGAGGAGGAGTGCCAAGAAAGATAGCACTCAAGCTGTTGTATATTTAAAGACAAAACAGGAAGAACTTTTCAACGTTCTTATTTTCCCTTTACGATATTCTCATGCTCTACAATGGTGTTTGTTACTTGCAAATGAATTCACAAGTCTCTGAGAGTTATTATGCTGCTATATTGCGAGGTTAACTGTTTCCATCCCTACTGGTACTCTTCTGTTAAAGACACACCAGTAAGCACTAGATCTTGGCTTTCCAAACTTAAATGTGCACACAGATCACTGGTGACGGTTTAGTGGTTTAGTTGCTAAGTGGTGTCTGACTCATTGAGACTTCATACATAGTAAGCCCACCAGGCTCCTCTGCCCATGGGATTTTCCAGGCAAGAATACTGGAGTGGGTTGCCAGTCCCTTCTCTAGGGGCTCTTCCTAACCTGGGGATTGAACTTGGGTCTCCTGAACTGCAGGTGGATTCTTTATTATCTGAGCTACCAGAGGAGATTTGGATTCCGTAGGTCTGAATGGGACCTGGCGTTTGGTGTTTCTAACAGGTCCATACCCTATTGCTGGTTGGCAAACCACTTTTAATAAGCATGGCATTAGCCAAACTTGTTAAAAAGGGAAAACTTAGATATGGGAAATGATACCACAGTGTCATACCAAGGTAAAACACAACTTGAACATAAAGCAAAAAGTTAACAGATTTCCTAGCTGGAATATAGTAGGTACTTGACAAACATTTCAATGAACTGAAGAATCCCCAAGTGGCATGCATTTTATAATCTCCCTTCATTTTCACATGTGTGCAAAGATGATCATATTAATTTCCTTTGAGACAGCTAACTACCACGGTGTATGTAAAGCCAAGGATAAGATGAAAAGTAACTATCCACTTACTCATACACGTTTCCTTTTTACTTCATTTCACTGGTAGGAAGCTAGCCTTCTGATCTCTCTCTCTAGTCAAAATGCAGAACTATGAAGCAAAATCTCTAAACTACTATTAGACTTAAACGTCCTCCATAGGCCTGTTTTTTTATTTTTTTGGTTCCTACACTCACTTTAATCTAGAAACCTATACTCAGAGAACAGAAAGATAGCTGAGATTATACTTAAGACATTTATGATTTTATATGCATTACAAAACTAGTTTTGATATTGAGAGACTCCAAATTATTATTTACTAGTTAATAGATAAATTTTGCATCTTTTGGGGGCCCAGAGAGCAGGAATATATTATATTACTTATTTAATCAAATAAATTATGAAACATTAAATTCGTACTAGAAATATTTGATAAGTATCCTGAAAAATCTTAAATTTTCCTCATAAGCCTCTGAGACTTAACCAGTTCTTGAAAGAATGCACAAAGTAAAGGGTACTGAACTGGAGAGCCATCATTCTTGAAAATCTTTACTGACAAGGGAGACCAGACAGTGATGATAAATACTAGATTTCTAAAGGAAAAACTGGCTTAAAGTAATTTATTCTTATTGAATTTCAATGGGCAGTAGATAAAACTATATAAATAGACAGAAAAATCTTATCTGCTCATACTTGAATGTGTGCATTTCGGATCCATTCTCTTGGTTGGGATATTCTTGCTTGCAACACCATGATATACTATCTTGGTTGACCCCACTGTCATCTGACAGTCTTCACAGATCTAAGAAAGACTAATGAGAATATATCTTCTCTGAAGTACTACTGTATGTCATGGCATATTAGGTGACCTTTTAGTTTAAAAATAGCCTTCAAAGATGGGGTTGACTTATACACCAAGGGAAACGAAAAGTCTCCAATTTTAGGTCTCAGAGCAAAGACTTGAGGTCTGGCTGGCTTTCCCCCAGTGATAGGTGGCAACAACAGGCACAGTTACTGCTTGTTGAGAGAAAGTCAAGTGGTGTGTGTGTTCAGTCACCCAGGAAAGAACTGTGCAATAACAGTAAGCTAAGGAATTGGCACGGCTGCTATGCAAAGATATCAAATAAAACCCTAAGGTTTGACAGCATCTTTTGCATGTATATAGATTCTAATTTTTCCAAATTCTTTTATACACCTTCATTCTAACTGATGTGGCACAATGTATGCTTTGTTTACACAGGACATTCCAAAAAAAATACCCCTATATTAGATTTTCTACCATTCAAAAAATCTTGCTAAGACATAGAGTACTTTTCTAGATATCGAGAGAAAAGCATTTTGAGTATTGGTTTTCAAATGATTTTTCACACTGGTAATTTCTGAAAATAAAGCAAGTCCCACTAGAGTTTACTATGTTGACTGATGCATTTTAATACCCATTAAAAGCAATTCAAAATTCAGTGAATATATTCTATGAATTATCTGTGGAGTAGAAGTGAGAAATGACATCATTGCACCTTGGGTGTTGCTCTCTCCCTGGGAAAGGCATGGAAGGCTTTTCAGAAGTAATGATACCTGCTAAGTCCTGAATGATGTCTGTTTCCAAGACAAAGATGTTGGGAAGGTTATTAAGCAAAGGAAATATGATATATAAAGGCAGATATGAGCAAATCAGGAATAGCTGAGGAATTTTAAAAAACTGAGAATACTTGGAGTACAGCAAGCCCCTTAAATATGAACCTTCAAGTTTGAACTTTCAAAGATGTGAACGTGCATGTCAGCCCCTGTATGCCAGCTGTTGTACTGTACTACTGTATTTTTCAAGGCACTGTACTGTAACATTAAAAATGTTTCCTTCATTTTTGGTGTTTGATTTTTATGTACATATTGTCTATATGAAAAGTATTATACCTATTACAGTACAGTAATAAATAGTTGATTGTATTAGTTGGGTACCTAAGCTAACTTTGCTGATCTTACAAACAAAAATTGGACTTACAAATTTACTCTTGGAATGAAATTCACTTGTATATAGGGGACTTACTGAACAACATAGCTGTGAAGGATAAGCTAGAAATTAAACTATAAGCAGTAGGGTAGTTAAAAAATTTAGATAAGATAAGCTTCAGGAAACACAGAAATGAGAAGAAAGAAAACTACAGAATGACAATATTTAGCAGCTGGACAGTGATGGAGAAACCTGGCCCTCTGTATGGAAAGGCATAAATCAGATCAAGTCTCATGGAGTGAAAAGCTGACAACAAGTAAACCACAGGAGACCTCTGACAAAGTCACTTCAATGGAATCATGAAAGCAGAAATTGAATAAGACAGAAGATGCTGGAATTTAGAGAGTTAAAAGAATGTATGCCAAAAAAAAAAAACTTTGCAGAAGCTTACCTAAGAAAGGAAGCAGAGAGGGCTTCCTGTTAAGTATGATGAATTGATTGCATGCATTTATTTCTTCTCCCTTTCACTAACATGACAGTGGAGAAGAAAAAAGATGATAAGGGCAAAGAGATGGGGCAGAGTAGGCAACAGAAGTCAACAACATCTTGGAAGCTAGCAAATTGATGGAGTGATAGATGACACACCAGAGCACAGAAAGCTGAAATCCAAGTATTTGAAGAGCAGCTGGCCAACATGTAGCAAGCAGATTGATTCAGCAGAATCCTGGAAAAGATCAGAAAGTAAAGACACCTGGCACCTTGAAAGATAGGGTGAGCAGTGGAGCTAAAATGTACAGGACTGGCTTTCCGAGTAAGAAGCAGTTAGTAACACTTGCTCAGTGATTGTCTGCAGAGCTAAGTGACATTTCTTTCCTACTCTGTTAGGAAATGGAGTCTTAGTCTATGAAGAACTGGAATAGAGGTTTTAGATACAGAGAAATATACTTGGTCAAGGGTTATACTACAGTGTCACCAGAGTTAGAAGATTAAGGGAATATCTACCTTCTCAAAAATGAGATAGGACTTTCCCAAAGCACCACCTGGTCCAGTCTGCCCACAAAGTCCTCAGATTGCTGGCTATGAGGCTCGTCTATCTCAGAGATGAGACCGGTGTTCTCTGAGACTGGGATTCTCTAGAGAAGCTAATCGTGCTAAGATAAAAAACTACATACACCTCATTGGGAGACATCATTACCATGGCTAGGTTGCCATCCTATGACCCCACAAAAAAGCTACCAGTTGACAAGCTCTGCCTTCTCAGGCAGGTTTTGCATTCAGCCCTTAGTGCCCCATTCTTAAATGATAAAGTAGGCATGAATGGATCTCTAGCCTCTTGAGGAAAGCTTCAACACTAAATACAGGGACAAATATAGGTGGAAAAAGTAAGAAACAATGCACAGGACCTACAATTTCCTAATCATCCTCTGCCTCCTATTTTCAGAGATAAAGCAAAGAATATCCATACCAAAACCAGTAAGATGTTGAAAAAAGGTTACAGTCAGGGAAAGACTCTGTACATTATAAATATCAGAATTAAAATTCAATAGTAAAGGAAGTTAAGGAATACAGTTTGAGCACATCTCAGAAAGTACAACAGTCAGATTATCTGATTGTGAGAACATTATTAAATGCATAATTTATATTGACTCTCACGTTTTAAAAATCTGTAAGCCATTCATTTATCAAATAATTTCTTCATAAATATTTAGTGAGCACCTACTATATGATCACAGATGGCTAAAAAAAAAAACAGACAAAATTACTGTACTTAAATAACTTGGCATTCTAGGGATAGGAGGATGACACTAAATTTTTAAAATAAATTCTAAAATGTCAAATATGAAGATAAATGGGAAAGATATTATGGACTGAATGTGTCCCCAACTCTAAGCTTTAATGTTGAAGCCCTCACAACCAATGTGACAGTACAAGAGGCGAAGCCTTTGGGGGGTAACTAGACCATTAAGGTGGAAACCTCATGGGACTGATGCCCTCATAAGAGACGTGAGCGAGGAAGCTCGCTCTCTCTCTCTCTCTGCCTCCCAGCCACACAACGATATGCGGATACAAGAAGGCGGCCATCTTTAAACCAGGAAGATGGGTCCTCACCAGACACCGAATCTGCCTGCTCCTTGAACTTCCCACCCTCCAGAGCTGTGAGAGAGAAGTTTGTTAAGCTACCAGCCTGTGGTATTTGGTTATAGCAGCCTAAACTGCCTAATATTGTGGAGAAAAATGAGAGAAATAGAGACAGAGTCGCTAGGCACACCCTCTGGGAAAGCACTATTTGGAGAGAGTTTTGAATGAGGCAAGAGAGGGACCAATCAGCAGGGCACAGTGCACAGGCCGTGAGGCAGAGGCAGTCTTCGTATTTTCGAACAAAAGCAAGGGCCTGAGCCACTGGAACAGGACAGTTGGAGAGGAGCAGTAAATAAACCCAAAGAAGTATCCAGGACAGCCCACGTAGGATCTTTAGGTCAAGGTACTAACCTTGTGGGCTTAGTTCAGGTGTTGCCACGCTTTTTCTATAAAGGGCCAAACAGTGAATGCTTTAGGTTTTTCAGGCTAAATGGTCTCTACCACAATTACTCAACTCTGATATTACGGTGTGAAAGTAGCTACAAACAAAATACACAAACAAATCACGGTAGCTGTATTCCAATAAAACTTTATGTACAAAAACAGGTGGTGGGTCAGACTTGGTCTCTTGGGCCATATTGATTCTTGTAATCAGACACTGCAAAAGGAAGCTATTCCTTGTAGGATTATATATTTTTTTCACTTTTTCTTTTTATCTGGGAAACAAGGAGCAAGGTCGTTATTTATCAGGGGATGGAATATATTCGGGAAGACAGAAGTCTAACACAATCACTCTGAAGATGAATTTGGAAAGAAGATCTGAGTAGACAGGCTACTTACTCTGAGGGTTCACGTTGCCTTGGTGGTCAAATGTAAACCCGTCAGCATTGGTTTCTGCTGTTGTAGCTTTGTTGTTAGTGGCGGGGAAGGTTTCATTGTTTCATTCTGACCACACCTCATATAGCGCCTTTTGTGGACAAGGCATACTTTATAAATACTACTTCCCCTAACTTCTGCTGCTTGGATTAAGTGAGGGGAAGGTGGAGAGACTGATGGACTAGGAAGAGGGTATTTAGGGCAGTAAAGGCCAGAGCGGGTACAAGAAAGTAATTAGAATGATGGACTCATGGAATCCAAGCCACGTCCTCTGGAAGTAAGGACAGGGGCTGCTGGGCAGGACAGATGGTGAAGAATGATGGTGAAGAGGTACGAGCATCAGAGGTTTATTTGGTGTTGAAAAACTGTTGGAGTCAGGTAATGCATAGAGAAAAACAGGCTTTATATTATCTTCTAGAAGGATGTAGCTACCAACATTCTTCTCTTGACAGCTAAAGTCTTGTTTCTTATTAATGGATGGATCTGAGCTTCACCTTTGGCACAATAATCAATAATCTTACTAAATGCCAGTGTGATCATGTGTGCCTCAGAACTTTCAGTAGCTCTCTACCATCTCCACGATGAGGTCTTCAGACTGAGCACTCAACTGACCACTCAAGAGGACCCTCAGAAACATTTGCAGGCTTGCCTCTCACTGGTCTTATTTGTAAATTCTCTGTTCTGACTAAAGACTGACGTTTTCATGACCGTATGAATAATGGCCTGTAAACCTTTAGACACAGAACTTCAATCTCCCCAAATGCCTTCCCCTTTTCTCAAATGTATATTCAACTTTCAATATCTACCCAAAATTTCCCATCCTCTATCAACTTTGCCTTGACCATGTAAGACAGAACTCAGTATTATGCAGCCTTCATTAATTAAGCTCTTTTAATAACCTCCTTAACCCAGGGATGTGTTTCATGTTCCTCTGGACCCCTCATGACACCTGGGCTGTATCATGTGCAGAGCCATGTGCTCAATTACTTTTATTTTATTTGGAAAAATTATCTTATGAAATATAAAGTGCCAGGACATTTATAGGGACACTAAAGAAAAATATGTATCACTTGAAAATAATTTAATTTCCAGGGATGAGAGATTTCATGGGTAAGGCAAAGATTTTTGTTCTTTTAGTTTGAATTGTATAAAAAGAAGAGCAGGAATGTAGTTAAAACAAAAAGCGATTTTCATTTGCAAATATTTTTCTTGAATTACATAAGAAAAATAAAGTGAAGAAAACTATAAAATAGGAATACAAAAAATTTTTACCAAACCATATCACCTTTACAGAAATACTTTTATAGTTTCAACCTATTTCTTTCTGTCTGTTTCACTGTACATATTTTTTTTAAATATAATCATACTAGGCACAAAACCTCATATTTGCCTTTTTTAGTTGAAATTATAATATAATAATTTTTTGTATGTAATACACTGTTTTAAAGAATTATTCACAATAACTTACTCTGAAAACATTCCCTAAAGAGTTGTCCCTCATTTTAGTTGACAAAGATACTTTTGGGGGTAGCTTTCAAGATTAGCATCACTTTGAATGACAAGCTAACATCCTTGAATGATAGTCAGTCACCTCTCAAAAGACCCCACTCTTCATTTTTCATTTTTATACTTATAAAACTGATATATTCTTAGTTCTTATCATTTGCTAACATCCTACCTGGGTTTTTACCCCTAAGAGACAGAAGCTTCATTCATGAATGGATCAGGATGGTTTAGGATATTTTTTTCTCCAACCTATGAGAATGCATCTAATCCATGGAAATAATTAATGGTATTATCTTGCAGGATTATTTACCAACATTTCATTAAGGAAACTCACAGTGATGTTGATATGAAATCAAATGTATTTTTTCACATCAAATAGCATACATTAATAACAACTTAGGACATAAACTATTCAGTACGACCAGATTCAGACTGAAATAACATCAGTAAATCACTAACATAATTGTAAAAACAGTAAATGCATAGCAAAAAATGGAAATGGCAGAAGGCTCGATATTTGCTGAAGTTGCTGTCATTCTGCAATTTGCAACAGACAGCTCCATTGTAAATAACACATTCACTGGTGGGGTCACTTGCCTTGACCTTAAGAACCCCTCAGAAATGACAATTTGAATCAAAACGATGGTTTCCTAAAGCAACCGTTTTTACAATCACTGATTCCTAGAACAGGCATAATAAATTGCTTACTCCTCCAAACATCTCTCATTCTTAGAGAACCTAACCAGAAAAAGCCTCAGATGTTCATGAAACATGTTGGGTTTTCGGCATCGCGTTATCCTGTGGTGCTCTGCAATCAATTACTGTTATACCACCATCATTAATAATTTTCTTAATGAAAATGATTCTGTTGATCTCCGCTGTATTTTAATTATCAGAGTTAAGCATAATTACACTGCAGCTCTGAGCTGGCATGTGGACTCCTTTAGGGCGCAATTTTGTTTTAACACACTGATAATGTAATTTTACATTGTGTCAGTTTGTTTGGTTATTATCCAGTTGTACAATTCCACTGTATTCCTGATAACAGATAATAACCTTAGTACCTCCTATATCCTGAAGTCATTTAAAAAGCAATATTGGAATTCTGCGACTAGCTAACTTAATCGCCTTATGATTTTATAATTCCTGCTGCTAAATATTTGGTTCAGGCACCCACCCTATTTTAAGACTACTGTAAAACTAGACAACAGTTATACATTTTCTATGAACTACAAAATGGTTAAATAAACACTTAAGTATGAGCACAATTTTTTCTTTTCAAATTATTTTCTTACTCACATAGATTTAGGTCCTTTAAGGTAAACATGAACTTATAGGCTAGTTAGGAAAACTAGTTGCCAAGTTGGACAAGGCTGTTGTTTCAAAATTCTGGGAACATGCAACAGATACTCTATTTTAAACTGGTAAATAGTCCAGACCTTTGCAAGGGTCCTTTACAATAACAGATCTTTGTTTTAAACAGTTGATCAATTTAGTCAGTGTATAGAAAGTTGTTCACCAAAGTTAGGTCATATTAGAATTATTGTCATTATTTCACAGTACCTTGAACATAGTACCCAACCAATCAGAGCTTAACGTAATTAACTGCATCATTACATTTGTGGAAACAAGCAAAATCAGAACTTTGAAGACAGTCATGGAAAGATTTTGGAGATTAGTCTTCTACATGGCTTTAAATTCCTGTGGTCTTGAAAGCACCAGAGAAATCAGCAGAAGGTACTGCTGTCACTGCTGTTTCAGTTCTGGAAAACTTTTTCTGGAAAATCAAATCACAGCATGAAGGGGGAAAAGTTTTGCTGACAAATATGCATGCAAATTTGTGAGGAAGACCAATAACCTACAATCTTGGCTTAGTAAATGGTATCTTCCAAACTCTGTTAATTGTGCTAACTAGGATTCAAGGTCAATATACTCAAGACTGAATCCAAATTTCAACACGTATGAGCTATCTGTCCTTGATTTATTTAACTTACCTAAACTTGAGTTTCTGTTTGCATGTATGCTAAGTCACTTCAGTTGTGTCCAACTTTTTGAGACCCTATGGACTATAGCCTGCCAGGCTTCTCTGTCCATGCAGATTCTCAAGGCAAGAACACTGGAGTGGGTTTCCATGCCCTCCTCCAGGGAATTTTCCCAACTCAGGGATTGGACCCTCATCCCTTTCATCTCCTGCACTGGCAGGTGGGTTCTTTACCACTAGCACCACCTGGGAAGCCACAAATTTAAGTTTACTCATCTGTAAAGTGGGAATAATTCTGTTTACATCATGATTTTTCTAAATGGTAAATCAGAAAACATATGTAAAGAGCTTAAAACCATGCCTGGTATAGAATAACTGCTTAATAAATGGTCACTGCTATTGCTTGCTTTAATATTATCCTCACTACCTTTGCACTAGCATTTTAAATAAGACTTTCATTAGAAATATCATGTGTCCAAGGGGAAAAATCTATCTTTAGGCAAAGGCTTCTGGCCTCTGATTCTGTAATACAGGTCTCTGCACATACTGTGGTTTCATAGGGACTCAGTGGGACTGAAGGAATTCTTGGCTATACATCTGGTATCAAACAACCATGTTTCTTTGCACACTTGCTGGATGGCAACGTGGAGGCCTGGCTTCATTTCCCCTAAGATTGTGCTGACATATAACCAAAAGCCAAACTGGGCTGAGAATAAGATTATCTGCAATATAATATTTATGACAACATATGCAGTTATGTGAACAGGTGAATCTTCATAAAAATCCTGTGAGATGGCCACTGCGATTTCATTTTTACAGTTGAGGAAATATGATTTAAAGAGGAAAAGTGATTTACTCAAGGTTCCATCTGAGCAATAGTTGTTTTTTCTTTTCCCAATAATATTGTGTTTTTATAAAAACAAATCTTCTATAGTTAAGGTAAGAGTGAGGGCTAGCTGATACTTTTTCACTCCTTTGATTGACAAGGTTTTTGCTCTTCATTCAAATACCCAGAAAATGTGCCTCTCTAAAACAACACAGCATGAAAATCCAAAAACCCTAAATAATTTTATTATCCCTCATTTGGAGGGAGCTGAATGAACGAATCCACACTTAGAACGTTTATGGTGCTAAAGGTTTAATTTTGAATGCTCAAAAACATGAAACTCCTGCAGCTCCATTCTAGAAAAATAAAAGACCCAATCAAAAAGTGGGCCAAAGAACTTCACAGACATTTCTCCAAAGAAGACATAAAAATGGCTAACAAACACATGAAAAGATGCTCAACATCACTCATTATCAGAGAAATGCAAATCAAAACCACAATGAGGTACCACTTTACACCAGTCAGAATGGCTGCCATCCAAAAGTCTACAAGCAATAAATGCTGGAGAGGATGTGGAGAAAAGGGAACCCTCTTACACTGTTGGTGGGAATGCAAACTAGTACAGCCACTATGGAGAACAGTGTGGAGAGTCCTTAAAAAGCTGAAAATAGAACTGCCATATGACCCAGCAATCCCACTGCTGGGCATACACACCGAGGAAACCAGAATTGAAAGAGACACGTGTACCCCAATGTTCATCGCTGCATTGTTTACAATAGCCAGGACATGGAAGCAACCTAGATGCCCATCAACTGATGAATGGATAAGAAAGCTGTGGTACATATACACAATGGAATATTACTCAGCATTAAAAAAAAATTCATTTGAATCAGTTCTACTCAGGTGGACGGAACTGGAGCCTATTATCCAGAGTGAAGTAAGCCAGAAGGAAAAACAACAATACAGTATACTAACCCATATATATGGAATTTAGAAAGATGGCAACAAGAACCCTGCAGGCGAGACAGCAAAAGGAACGCAGATATATAGAACAGTCTTGTGGACTCTGTGGAAGAGGGCAAGGGTGGGATGATATGGGAGAATGGCATTGAAACATGTTAATTATCATATGTGAAGTCAATCGCCAGCCCAGGGTTGATGCTCGGGGCTGGTGCACCGGGATGACCCAGGGGGAGGGAATCGGGAGGGAGGAGGGAGGGGGGTTCTGGAGGGGGAACATATGTATACCCATGGCTGATTCATGTCAATGTATGGCAAAACCAATACAATAAAGAAAATTAAAAAAAAAAACATGAAACTCAAAGTGCCCCATTTACTTTTCATAAAAGAGAAAGGTCACTATATTGTGCAAACACTATAAAAACATTAAGGTATAGAGAAAAGAAAAGGGATTTCCAATGCTCAACAGGTATTCAGATTTTAGGAGCAAGGTGGCAGACCTCTGCTCATTCTCCTTCCAGCAGTCTCCCCTTAGCCTCAGCATGGTGCTTTTTAGTACTTTTCCACTGGAGATAAGTAAATTAGAATTATCTGGAGTCTGCTGAGAATAATGGCAAAAACCAGACAACCCAACAAGTCTGGTCCACCAATGTCTGGATGAGCTAATTACTTTTTGAAATGACAGGGGGTAGTTGAGGCATGAAAAAAAATACATCAGATTATAATATTAATGCCAAGTACTATTTTTTTTACTCGAATAAAACAGGATGATGGCAGCCTGTCAAATAGCACTAAGTAATATAATTCTATAATTATTATTAGATGGACACCTGGAAATGAAAATTTTATCATTATATTCAATGTTAACACCAGCCCACATTTAATAATACTTCAAAAAGTAAGTATATCTCTTAAATGATAATGGTTACACAGTAAGTGGTCTATCTTACATGCCATAAGAAAATATTATCAAAAATATCAGAGTCAAGGCATTTAAAAAATACAACATATATGCATGTTACATTCTATTTGTATTAATAAATAGGTACTAATATACTTTCAGATAGCCAGATCCAATGAAAGTGACTTTGGCATGGGATTCATAAGTATTGTGGTGCTTAGCTAGAAAACAAAATAAGGCAATGTAATTTTGATGTTAGTGGGAGTTGATCGTCAGTCAGAGCTCTTTAGACATGAGGAGTAATGTGTTGCATGTGAGTGCACGGATGTTAGCCTATCAAGTGACCATTCTTTATTATATGGAAGTAGCACTTAGGTTTCATTTGGGGAACTACTTCTCCTGTGTCTCATTGTGTCTTCTGTGTCTCATTGGCTTATACACGAAACTACAGAGGATTGTAGTTTGCAAAGAAGAGTCACAGTGATTAATTGGTTCAAGGATTGTGTGTGATGTACCTCAAACAAAATCCAGAAAAGCGCTATTTGCACAGGCAGTGCTCTGCTTGTTGAATATAAGTTTAGAGCTTCCCTCCACTTGACAAGAACATTTCTGAGAATAAAACACACGAAAGATGAAGCAGAAGATAGAGACGGTCTGGGGACAAAGTCTAAACATCTGAATTAAACTGATCCTGAAGTTTAGATTATCCCTTGATTTTCAGTTATATGAGCAGATGAATCTTCCTACCCTCAACACAGACACACACACACACACACACACACACACACACAAACACACACACACACTCTTACACTTTCATTTTTTTTTTGCATAAACCAATTTCATTTGGATTTCTATCATTTGAAAACAAAAGAGACTCAACTGATAAACAACATACATGATATGAACATGTCTCACACACTATAGATGTCCAAGTCAATATGTACCTATTAAATTTAAATCACCAATTTCTTTCAACTACAAAACTCTTTTGCTTAGAGAAAGCTTATCACACCCAGGGGCTCCCCTGGTGTCATAAGGGTAAAGAATCCACCTGCAAGGCAGGAGACATGGGTTTGATCCCTAGGTTGGGAAGATCCTCTGGAGAAGAAAACGGCAACCCACATCAGTATTCCTGCCTAGAGAATTCCATGGCAGAGGAGCCTGGCGGGCTACAGTTCATGGGGTTGCAAAGAATTGGACATGACTAAGTGACCGAACGACAACAACAACAACAAGAATCACCCACAGTCTGTGAAGACAGAAGGCTTCAGAGCCATGCAGTCCTGGTAGCTGTGACTCCTGGGGTCCTATTTTCCATGATGTGAGCAATCTGTAGTATAATCCTAGAATACTGAGGTATTCACAAAACCTTTGTGTGAACTATCCCCTCCCTCCAAAGGCTACCTGATTACTAGCAATTAGCATCAGGCCTCTGAAGCCCATCTAGGGGAGCAGAGTGGAGTCTACAGCAGAGTTTTCCCAAGTGGTATCACCCAGAGTACTAATTCCAATGTTCCTAAGGATGCCCATAGGAAAAATGTTCTTATTATCATACAGTCAAGTGAGTTACAAAGACTTTTGTTTTATTTCACTATACGACTTCTCAGAACATTAACACCAGCAGGCCTTGTGAGTTTTCAAGGGAGCCAAAAGAGGCAATATTTGACCTTCCCTTTAGTCTTAGGGTTCTGTGAAATGCACTTTGGAAAGTGCTATATTATAATACTCTGAAATGCCTAAGTAGTGTACGAGAATTTACTCAGCATGGAATAGTGTCAAGGGGAAAGGTAGAGTCATCCAGTTCAGAGAGTAGAGGATTTGGAATTATCAAAACCTGGATTCAAATTTGGTTTCTCTGTGAGCTCTCCATGAACACAGACAACCACACTACTGCTCTAAGTCACTCACAACGTCAGGTTGCGTAAAATGAGAAACATACCACCCATCTCATCTAGTTGTTGACACCTTAAAGCAGGGAGAACTTATTCTAATATGTATAACAGAAACCCTCCATTAGACAGATACGTGTTTGCACCCCACTTTAAACACTTAGTAGAATATTAAATAAATATATATGTGTAACTGAATCACTTTGCCATACAGCAGAAATGAACACAACATTGTAAATCAAGGATATCACAAAATGTTTTAGAGAAAGTGAAACTGAGACACAGCTACATGACCATGACAAATTACTTAATTTAGCCATGTCTCAAGTTCACTTTTTGTAAAATTGAGTAGGATGTTAATTACCTACTAGGAGGTATTGAAAGATGATTAAATGAAATAATGCATATACAGTAGTTACTGCAGTCCTTGTTATTTGAATTGCAATACCAAGCAATATCAAGTTACCTTTTGTAGGTTAAAAACTATTGTATATTAGGAATTCATATTGAGTAGGCAATAATAGCTAACTTTTTGCAACTTTTTCTTTTTCTAACATATAACATGACCATAAAATGAGGTGAAGAGAGCGATGAGGGAAGTGCATCGAATTTGGTATGGGAGTATCAAGGAGAGGACTGGGGGGTCCTTCATAAAGGGGAGCTGTTATTATCCATGTACAAACCGAGCACACAGTTGGACTTAAGCTATGCTTTATGAGTTAATTAATAAGCTTCTGCAAATTACTCTCAATTGTTTATTGCCAGGAGGATTCAGGTATATCTAACTATAAAGCAAACACACAAATATGTTCAAATTAAAGTACTCCACTGAGCACAGAATTACAATTTTGTTACAGCTTTTCCCTTTATGCAACAATATAACAATCTTCTCTTCTAAAAGAATGCCTGATTTAAACATGTAATGAATTTGGATCATGGTAGAACAAATACCCTCTTGGTTCCTCCATGTTATACTGCCATCATAGAGATAGGACATTGTACAACAAAAATTTATTCCCAGTCATTGATCCCACACTCCAAGCCATCGTTTCTGTGGTTTGCTTTCAGAATGTGGACACTGGCAAGCTGGTTCACTGTTAATATTGCTTTCCATTTTGATAGAACATAGTGACATATCCTGGGAAAATCTCACTTCCCTTCTAGCTAAAAGCTTCCACCAGCATACCACAGGTATCTGGAGTTAGAAAATAAGTGAGTATGGGACCAACAATTACAGAAGGAAAAGGAATATAATCAGATCCTGGTGTGCAGATTGTTTTTTTAGCTTGCAAATTCCCTCTTTCCGGTGTTTCAACTTTCAAAGGCTTATGGTAGTTTAAAGGCAATCCTCTTATAAGTGTACAAATTGTAATGATTATAGGGACAAGTTGTAATTGTTTCTAGCAAGTTTTTAAGAGTCTTTGATGTTATGATTAGTGTTTTATATGTTAATATATTGATAGGGGTGCTTATTTGCTTGTTCCCTTGTATGCTTTCATGGTTTCTAGGTTCAATGTGCAAACACATCTTTGATCTCAGTAGGTCTATTTGGTTAAAAAAGAAAGTGAAAAGAAATTAAACATGAGAAGCACAAGGTTTTGCAATATTTACGAACAAGCGAGATTAGGGACTTCACTCTCAGAGTACAGAGCTTGGGCCCAGAACTTGAATATGGAGGAAAGCGCAGCAAACCACATCACACACGCAGAGGGGTCTGAGTCTGGGGGAGCCGGTCCCACGATGTGTGTCAGGGAGCGGCGGTTCCTTTGTAGCCTGGGCGTAGCTGTGTGACGCAGTCTAGGCTGATGCCACACTGAGCAAATCAAAGGCAAAGCTCTGCAAGCCATCGTTTCCTCTCTCCCATTTGCCTCCTGCCCTTCAGAAATCACCATGGGGAGGAATTCTCAGTCTTTGCAATGGCTTCCTTTTCAGCTCTGCTCTCATCCTGTGTGATTTCAAGAGACTGGCTGGAATTCAGTGCCTCCCGGAGCATGCACCTTGACACCCTGACACGGACTGCTACATTTCAAAAGGAATTTACTTTTTGATGGATAATGCCTCAGAGAGGAATCTGAGATCTCATCAAACCTGCTATCAATAAAAGTAACAGCGAGGAAGGTACTAGTCAAGACACTCAAATCCATGGTGAGGTGAATGTGCATGGTGAGAAATAAAGGCCTAAAATCTTTTGTTTTATGCTGAACAGGGGGGAAAAAAAAAAGAAAAAGAAATAATCCGGTAGTCTTTGCTGAAAATACAGGTTAGGGAGATGCATAAGGGAAAAAGGAAGAGAGAAGATCCCATTTTACTGTGTACTCCCCTTCCAGCTCGTTTGGGGCCGTTTTGCAATGCTCAGGTTTCAATACCTCCAAAGCATGAGCGAAAGGCGCCTGCAGTTACCTTTGCTGTACACAATGCAGTTGTTTTTACTGTCTTCCACTCCTTGCCAAGTCACATCCAGCAGCCACTTGGGACCAGCAGTCAGCACCATCGGGACCTGAGCCTTTGTCTTCTGCAGAAAGAATGATAACAAACAGATGCCGTTTGCTTTCGTTGATTACAAACTTGAATAATAACAGTACTAATCATTTTATTTTCCCAAATAACTAAATCTCCCAAACCAAAATCCAAGTCCTTATTCCCCCGTCTCATGATATCTTTTTTAAGACGACAGAGGCTGTAAAGCTTTACTGCTTTCACTAATCTGAATGGTAGAATTATTATCAAGAATTTTTTTTCCCCTAAATGATACTGGATCAGATCTCCAAGATTAGACAGATCTCTTGCGGCTCTGAATTATAAAGAGAATGCAGATGACTTTCATTGCAAAGAGCAGAGTGTTTAGAAGTGAACTTTAGACACATTGTACTTTACTATCAACAGGATCTTACTATTTCCTGAAACAGACAGGAAAGAATTTAAAGAATCAGGATCCATTTCAAAGCTCTATCCTGAGCAACATTTATATTAGAGTAGGAATTTATTCTGAATGAATAATGAAATCCACCAAGCACCCTTGTCTAAGTATGGATATGTAGCCTGACGGAAACTGAAATAATATTAATGCTAATGACTCACTATACACTGTCTCCAAAAAGACTGCAAAAGTGGAATTGGAAATAAATTCAGATGCAGAGCAACTAAAGCATGACAATTCCTTGCTCTGAGAAGCACAAGTGTTCTAGTTCTAACAAAATATTTCCAGTGTACATTTTAAATATAAGGTTCATCATTTTAGGCTGTTTGGTACCCAAATTATTTCTCTTTATGTTAACATGGTTGGAAATCAACCAGGGAGGAAATAAGTAAGTCTGAATGAAACTGGTGTTTTCTGATGAGTCACAGTGAACTGGCATTCAGATGTTTATCATTCACCTGCCCATGTTCTATATATCAACTACCATAAAACCACAACAGAGAATACAATACAAGGGTCCCAAGGTAATTTTTGAACTAAATTTTCATCTAGATATGATCCTGCTGAAGACACCTCTGCCCATTAGGGGACTTGCCAACACGTCACATGCTATCACAAATTTCCCAAATTGGCATTAGTAAGTATTCACTTGAGAAGTTCTACATAATCTGGACTTTTCAAATCTCTCAGGAATCCGGAGACCTCATTTCACTGGCCAAATGACAACAATGATAGTGCAGATATTACATATCTATTGATACTGCAAAGACATATTAAAAACTATGCATCCAATTAATGCTAACTTATTTTTGACATATCAATTATATTGTAAAAGGTAAAACTACCATAAAACATACTTAATGGAAAAATCAACCATGGTGGACAAAATTAAAAATAAGTCTAAAAATATTTCAAATATTAAAACAGAGGTGGTGGTAAGCTGGATCAATCCTAAGAAATATTAGTATAGTAATTTTTCAGAGTCAAGTTAGTATGTTAATCACTCAGTCATGTCCGACTCTTTACGACCCCATAGACCATAGCCCACCAGGCTCCTCTGTCCGTGGAATTCTCCAGTTAAGAATATTGGGGTAGGTTACCATTCCCTTCCCCAGAGGATCTTCCAGACCCAGGGATTGAACCTGAGTTTCTTGTATTACAGGAAGATTCTTAACAATCTGAGCCACCAGGGAAGCCCTTTTATAGCCATAGTTTAACTCATTTTGAATTCTTTAATTTTCAACTATATATCTCAATATTTGGAAAGCAAAACCATGTAAAACAGTTATCTGAAAGCCCCATGGGAAGGAAGTAATTTTATATTACAACTTTTTAAAACAATCTAGGCAAAGGGTTATCAAGTTATCCCTCTGGTTATTAGTCTAAGTGATGATCTTGCTTTTCCATTTTCAAAATATAATTTGAGAATAAGTAAGCTTCTTCAAGGGTTTTCCTGGTAGCTCCGCTGGTAAAGAATCTACCTGCAGGGCAGGAGACTCTGGTTTGATTCCTGGGTCCAGAAGATCTGCTGGAGAAGAAATAGGCTACCCACTCCAGTATTTTTGGGCTTCCCTGGAAGTTCAGCTGGTAAAGCATCTGTCTGCAATGCAGGAGACCTGAGTTAAGAAGATCCCCTGGAGAAGGGAATGGCTACCCATTCCAGCATTCTGGCCTGGAGAATTCCATGGACTGTATAGTCCATGAGGTAGCAAAGAGTTGGAAACAACTGAGTGACTTTCTTTTTTCAAGCTTCTTCAATCTTAAATGATAGTGACTGATAGCCAATTAAATAATAGGTCTCAACTGTGTATATTTCATTTCTTTGTACTACTAGAGAAGCAGGAAAGTCTATATATAGATCAGGGTCAGCACGTCTCCAAATCATAAGCATAACTAGTCACAAGAGAGACTCCACCATTTCCCTAAACCTGCCCATGGAGGATTTAGTGGTGTTATTTGTAACTTCTTCTCTCTTCTGATCTTAAATAACAGACTTCAACAACAGGAACTTGGTTCATTTCTATTGTAGTCTCTTATTCCATGAGAAAGACATGCATTTTAAATGGTTTAATCTTTATATGCCATAGCTCTTAAAGCCACATGCATTTTGACAGAGTAACTCAGCTTTTACAATTTTCCATAGATAATAGGAAAACTAAATACTGATCACAAATTCTTGCGGGGATCTTTTGTTGTAAAGTAAATCAACTGATCTGCCATATCACAGTCTTTCATTCATTTCACAAAGGAACCTACTGATCCAGTCTTGTGCTTGGTGCTAGGAATAGGAGCGGGGCTTTTTCGGTGAAGGATATAAGTACATTAAAACAAGTTTACTGTAAGGCAGACAGAAAGTATCAGGTAGGGGGTGCAAAGTCATGTGTAAACTGTTTTGGGGTCAATGAAGAGCAAGCATCCTGTCCTGTGGATTGTTGGTACAGGATCTTGAAGGATCATGCTCATGCTCAGTTGCAGAGAAGGCAACGGCACCCCACTCCTGTGTTCTTGCCTGGAAAATCCCAGGGACGAGGGAGCCTGGGGGGCTGCTGTCTGTGGGGTTGCACAGAGTCGGACACGACTGAAGCGACTGAGCAGCAGCAGCAGCATGCTCAGTTGTGCCCAGATCTTTTGCAACCTCATGGACCGTAGCCTACCAGGCTCCTCTGAGTAAGAATACTGGAGTGGGTTGCCATTTTCTACTTCAGGGGATCTCCCTGACCCAGGGATCAAACCTGTGTCTTCTGTATTGCACATGAATTCTTTATCACTAAGCCACCAGGGAAGTTCCCTCTTGAAGGGCAGATAGGAAGAATTTGTATTTGCTGGTGATGGCCCTGGACAAAGTCTGAGCAGCGTATAAGAGTGGTATGTACAGGGAATAGTGACTAGTTATGGGATTCTTTGGTTTCAGTTCTTATATAAAGTCTTTATAGCTGTTCTTCATATACAGAAAGCACTAGGTAACAGTTGGGGTTTCCCCAGTGGCACAGTGGTGAACGGTCCACCTGCCAATGCAGGAGACACAAGAGGTGTGGGTTCAATCCCTGGGTCGGGAAGATCCCCTGGAGTAGGAAATGGCTACCCACTCCATTACTCTTGCCTGGAAAAACCCATGGACAGAGGAGCCTGGCGGGCTACAGTCCTTGGGTCGTAAAGGGTGGGACATGACTAAGCACACACTACACAGTAAATAGTTCCCTGTCATCATCAGAATCATCATTGATACTATTATTATCACTATTGATAAGTCGAAGAACCATAACAGCACATGTGTCTAGAAAAGCAGGTTAGAAACAGATCTTGAAGGAACTTTTCATATCAAGCAAAACTTTTTTGTGTGCCTAAACCTCTGAGCAGAAGGAAGACGGTAAAGATGTTTTAAGCAGGAAGAATAAGGTTACTACTGTTGCTGCTACTTGGGCAAAATCTCCTACCTACAGTCCTCACATACATTTTCAGATAAAGATATTTCACCTCAAAGGTTAAATAATTTCCTTTAGGTTGAAGATGAAGCCCATATTTATATTTAGCTCTGTTTCCAAACACTACAGCTCCTAGGGTGACCAACTTTCCGGATTTTCCTAAGACTGAAGGGTTTCAGGTTGCTGAACTTCTACTGCAAGTCCTGGGCAAACTCAGATGACCTGTCCATCCCTGCAGCTCCTATTCCAAAACAGTATTAGTGGTACGCAGCCATGAAACACTTGCCAAATACTTCTCCTGAATTATCTTATTTGATTTTTGCAACTCCAGCAGTCAGGTATTAACATTTTCTCGATTTTTTTTTCTACATAAGCAAATTAAGATTTAGAGGATTTGACTTTGTGACACAAATACATATAGTTATTTGATCTCTATGGTAAGTTAGGCACTGTATCTTTTAAAATGTTGGCAAATCTTTATTACGCCTGGGCTCAGGATGAAGCTGACTTTTCAAGAAACTGAATTGAAAGGAAAACAATTTCTTTGACTCCAAATCAATAAGGCAAAAGCAAAAATGTAGCAAAGAGACACTGTGAAAACTATACTCAAGCTGTAAAGAATAACTAGATAAAAAACATCTCAAGGGACCAGTTATTACAGTTTTCAGGAGGTAAGTCAATTTCTTTCTGAAGAAGTCAACTTTTGTGGAGATTGACTGCCTCCAAAGAAGATTACCAAGTGTGAGAAGGAAGGTGTTAGTCAGGATTATATGAAATCTACACTCTAGCAAAATCCATGAATAGAAAATAACAATAATATCCACACTGATCATTAGGTTTACTTTCCCGTATCTCTTTCATAAGGATTCATACAAGTCTAGAATGTTAAGGGGCAGAATCAACTTTAAAATTTAATGAGTTTAACTCCATAATTACACAAATGAATAAAGTGAAACCAAAATGTTTATCTAGCCTCCCAGGATACAATTGGTAAAACATGTTGGCAAAAGAGAATGGTTGTAAAATGTATGGTACGGCCCAAAACATGAACACCCTAATCTCTTGGAACATGTGAATGTGTCATTTTACTTGGCAAAATGGATTTTAAGAATATGCTTAAGACTTAGAGTAATGATATGGTGACAGGACCCTAGATTACCGACATGGATCCAATCTAAGCACAAGTTTCTAAAAGTAGAAGGAAAAGGCAAAACAGTAGTCAAAGAAATTTGACATGAAAAGGATTCCATCTGCCTCTTGCCCTTTGAGGATGGCACACTGCATCCATGAACTGCATGTGGGGCGTCTAGAAACTGGGAACGGGCCTCAATTACAGGAAGGGAGGAGGAGAGGGATTTCGGTTCTGTGACCTTAGGGAACTAAATCTGCCAACCACCTCAATAAGCAGGAAATAGATTCTTCCCTAGAACTTCTAGAAAGGGATGCATCCTGCTGACAAACTGATTTTAGCTTGGTGATACCCCTACTGGACTTCTGATGTATGCAGGCATGCTAAGTGCTTCAGTCATGTCTGACTTTTAACTATAGCCAAAACTTTGCAACCCAGTGGACTGTGGCCCATCAGGCTACTCTGTCCATGGGATTTTCCAGGCAAGAATACTGAAGTGAGTTGTCATTTCCTTCTTCAGGGGACTCTTCCCAACCCAGGGATCAAACCCACGTCTCTTATATTTCCTGCAATGGAAGGTAGGTTCTTTACCATTACCACTATCTGGGTAGAACTTTAATAAAACCTACTTTTTAGGTTTATTTTTTATTTTTTAGGTTTTAAGTCACCAAGTTTTTGACTATTTGTCTTGGCAGCAAAAGAAAACTAATACAAAGAGAATTCAAATGTAGTGACTTACAGTTTAAAAAAAATTTCCTTATCAAATGTACTCAAAAGTATGAAAGAACTCTCTCTTAGTTGGAAAAACACCAAACTTACATTGTTATTCCACAATCATCAGATATATTTAATATTTTCCCTTAAAGTATGAAGAATACAGTGGTAACCAATAATTTTAGTTTCTATAACTGGGTATTTAAAACATTTTATGACTCACTATTAACTTTATAGTTGATGTGTGACAGAAAGGACATTACTATCCTTGGATTGAGATGATCTAGGCCGAAATCCTGATATGGCTATTGGCAGACTCTGGAACCGGAAAGTCAGTTAAACATCCTGAACTTTAGGATAAGATCTGTAATATGGGGATGACGATTTCCACCTCAAATGTTGTCTTATCAAGCGACCAGCATGGTGATTTGTACACCACAGATACAGTGCAGACTTGTACCGACTACCTACATGAATAAATAAAATGTACAAAGAGTGTTTCCAGAATCCCTATTTCTCAGGCACTGGTAATGTTTTTAGGGATTAGGACAGAAGTCAAGACAAAAGCTATGATCCAATTTCAAGATGGTGGTAGTCACTATTGCTATTGATTAATTATTTACACCTCTCTATTTCAGAGGTCTCTTTTAAAGTGAGGTATGGGAATATATGGCTTGAGTCCACCAATGAAATTGAGTAAACAGTGATTCATGTCACTTTTACAAAGAAGCTATAAGGCCAATGGACTCACCATCACGCCTTGCCTTTGTTGAAGTGACTGTCAAGCATGTAAAGAAGGAAGACCTCCTAACCACAGAGGCCATGTAATATGAGAAAGAAATTTCAAAAAAATTTATTTGGCCCTGCTAAGTCTTAGTTGTGGCACCAGGATCCTCCTTGCAGGACACAGGATCTAATTCCCTGAGCAGGGGGTTGAATATGGGTCCCTTGCATTGGGAGCACACAGTTTGAACCACTGGACCTAAAGGAAAGTCCCAGGAAACTATTTTCATGCAAAAAAAAAAAAACTATTGCTATATTAGGGTTGCTTGCAACCTCAGCAAAACCTAGCTCATCCTCATTTATATACAGGTTTTCTTCATTTTTTTTTTTTTTCTGTATTGAAATAACCCATGGGGTTTTACAGGTTACAGTTTGTACTTTATATCCAGGCAGTCTGTTTTGGTAACCAATTTAAGATATAATGGGAACCTGAATTTCAGTTAAGCTGGAATGTTTTAAAAAGAAAAAGAAATAGTGTGTTCTTTTGAGGCTCTGCTTTGTAAGTCTAAGAAAAATCTGCACTCCTGGACACTGTTTGAACCCAGAGTTTCATACTTAGAAAGTCTACAACTAGACAAACTTGACAAGGACAAAATGGGTCAAAAGTGTCATTTCTTAGGAATAATTAGAATCATCTAATGTGGATAAAAGAGGTCAAACTAGCATCCACTTCTCACTAACCTTTGGAGTTACTGGACCGACAAAGGAGGTAGCCTTCAATAAATGTTTATACTCAAGTCAAAAGGTTAATGGAGATAAAAGTAGGCAGCCCAAAGGTAAAGAATAGAGGATAATTCTAACCCAAGAAACTGGTGACATAATGCTGTCTTAGGGATTCCAAATTTTGCTGAAAATACTTGCTGAAGATTTCCAAACTCAGGCTTACAAAGAGCTAGAAGTTTTAGGAAAATTTGACCCTTGAGAAGAGACTGACATTACAGTCTTAAAAAAAAAAAAAACCAGAAGTGGCATTTGATGGAAAATTTGGCCTCCACTGACTTTAGCTGGGAAATATTAAAAAAAAAAAAAAACTCTCACTAGAAAATCTCAAACCAATGCCATGAGATGCACTTTCATGCTGCTGAAAATTTTCCTGATATGTTATTTCCGTAACTTTGTAACAGGTAAAAAACACTGGGCCTGTTTGACAACATTCATAGCTGTTTTAACAATTCATAGCTGTTTCTATTCTCTCAGCTTTAAAAACATATTTGATATTAGGTATTGGAGAATTTCCACATTATTGTAGACATTAGATACATACAACTGGCACCAGAAGAACACACATACATAAATATATGTGTGTGTGTGTGTGTGTGTGTGTGTGTGTGTATACCTACACTGGAGAAGGCACTGGTGACCCACTCTAGTACTCCTGCCTGGAAAATCCCATGGACAGAGGAGCCTGGTGGGCTCCAGTCCATGGGGTCGCGAAGAGTTGGACACGACTGAGCAACTTCACTTTCAATTTTCACTTTCATGCACTGGAGAAGGAAACGGCAACCCCCTCCAGTGTACTTCCCTGGAGAATCCCAGGGACAGGGGAGCCTGGTGGGCTGCCGTCTATGGGGTCGCAGAGTCAGACACGACTGAAGCGACTTAGCAGCAGCAGCATGTATTTATATACACACACACAGACATATATATTCCTAGCCCTTAGGAATGAGATGCCACACCACTGTCAATCTCTCCTAGTTGAATTACTCTCTACATCTAAATGAAAAAAAAAAAAAAGATACTGCATGTGATTTGACCTTGTACTACCACAGGGAAAATTTTACACAGTAAAAGTTTCAGTTCATGTATCCAAGCAGTTCTCCACACTGGAATTAAATTCAAATTCAATTTGACAGTCATGAAAACATTGTATCCCTCTCCTTTTAACTGTGTGAAGTCTCTAGTGGCAGTGAGCTAAAAATTCCCTTCACCAACAGCCTGGTCTTTAGAGGCATAATAACTTAAAATTTGGGACTACCTGGAGTGGGGAGAAATGTCAAGTGATAACTGAAAGCCCTCCACGATTGTATTTTCGGTAATTCTGGTCATGGTATATAGCCTCAACATTACTGATATGACTAGAACTATGAAACTTTAGTGTGATGATTTCCACCTAATGAACTGCTTTTTACTAAATATCCTTTAAAAAGTTATACAGGACACCTCATGAATGTTTGAACTTGATGCTACCGAGGTCAACAATTTTTTTTTCTTTCAGAAAATAAGAGTATCACTTTAAACTACACAAACAGGATCATAGCACTTTATGTGGTCCCAAAAGGTCAAGTTATTTACGTGATGATATAGAACCAGCCTCTCAGCTGTAATACCTGAATATTCTTCATGACCAGAATACTAGAGTGGGTTGCCATGCCCTCCTCCAGGGGATCTTGCCAACCTAGGGATCTAGGCATCTATTACAATCATGTGTTTCAATTTAAAATAGAATCATAGGTTTCCATTTAAAATAGAATAAAATGGTCATTGTGCTATTGATACATTGGCATGTCCCTTGAGTGAGAAAAGCAGTATTCCTTTGTGTTTGTGTGTGTATGTGTGGGTCTGAAAACAAGTGTGTGTGTGTGTGTGTGTGTGTGTGTGTGGTGTAGAAACAGATTTAGACAAGTTAGTTTAAGAATTTTCAAACTTATACCAAGAATCATACCTACAGTCATTGCTTAAGAAACAACAAAATAACTTAGTAAAATATTATCCAACTTCCATTGCTAGGAAAAAAAATGCTAGTCACATTTTCACACTGAACTTCAAAGAAATGAAGAATATTTTAAAATTACAAAATACATGAAAAGTCTTAAAGGGAAGGACATCAGTACTGTGCTATAATAGGAATCACGACACAATATACCATTAGGCACAGAATAGATTTATGAATGGAAATCCCAAGAAGGTTTCATTAGAAGACTGTTTTTCTTGAGCACACTTCTATAAAATATCATTTAAGGATGGCATGAGAGTGAAATTCCAGAGAACTTCAGCTAACAAATGTCTCCAAGTTCACTGTGGTATGTGGGATCGCAAACATGATAAAGAGACTTTTCAAAAACAAAAAGAGTGTGAAATAAAATGATAGAATTCTTGGCTACTATATACATACTCCTTATGTCAAAGACAGTTTTATCTCTATGAACCCAGAATTTAAATAATCATTATCTCTGAGGTATATTTGCTTTTAGTTCTCAAAATGGCTGAACACATTATCTTAATATGAGTCACTGCTTAAATATAGAAATCTTAGTCTAAGGAATAATGATCTTTTAAGAAAGGGAACACAAATAGTTCCATATATACAGATCATTAAAACAATCTCTTAACTTCCAAATAAAAAGAATCATTTCGTGACATTTAGAACAGGAATATAAAATCATTGTTTAAGAGTACTCATAAGAAAGGTACAGATACCGCATTTTCAAATGGGAAGAATCTTTAAATGAGTAATAAACATCTAAGTTATCCAGATATTTATTATACTTTCATTTTCAAAAAAGAATAGACTCATTTCTCTTTCCCTTTTGCCAACTTCACTCCCACAGTCTCATCTGTTCTCCACATACATTTGGCTCCAAAGAGGAACTACTCCCTCCAAACTGGCAGCCATTAACTTCAACCTTTTATTTTATACGGCTCTGAAAGTCACAGGGTGTTTAAGGAGTGTTGTTTTGCTCCTGGCAGAATTTCTGGGCTTGCACTTAGTGCAATGTGCAGAAGAGTGTCAGTGCAGAAACCTCGGGAAGGGAAAAGCAAGTTGCTTGAGTAGCCCTCCTCACACGAGGTTGTCAGAGAAAACTGGGAAGGGCTCAGGGATCTGGAAAGCAGTGGTCCCAGCTGGGTGACCTGGGGCCAATCACTTAACCTCTCAGGTCTCATCCTCCTACTCTGTAAGATGATCTCATATAGGTCCTTACAGCTTGACAGTAATGTTATTATAAGCCTTCCCACTATAGAATTTTTGTCAAGTCTAAATGCAAATTTCAAGTGTGGAAGAGACAATAAATATGAAAATTCAACATTCTGGGTTTATACTTAAGGAAACACTACTATTTTTATTGGTGAAGCAATAAATGAAGCAGTTCTAATTTATTTCACGTGGGTATTTTAGTACCAAGGAAAATGGAGGGGTCAGAGAAAGTGGTGTGGTCAAAAATAAAATGTTTGTATAAAGAATTTGGAGAGTAGGCAATAGATACATGGACAGAGTCAACTATCAATGGCCCACTTACACTAGAAGGTAGTAAATTCTATTCAGTAGTGTCTTTGTGAGAAGTACCCCAAAGGCATTCTGTGGAAGAGAGAGAAAGCTCTATTCTACACAAAGTCATCCTTAGATACTGAGCTATGTGTATTTCTCAGGCTTCAATGCACTGCAATCTTTCAGCCACCGTTTAGACTGTCTCCTTGTTTTTACTGTTTTAGATGATCATAAGGCAAAAAACAAACAAAAAACCAAAAGCATTCTTGACACTAATAATATATTAAAAATTAAAAACAAATATAACGGTTTCTTTCTCTTTCAATTACACGTTGTTTTCATAATTTGATCCCTTATATTCCTCTATGACCTAAATTATTAAGAACTCACCTACGTTTTTAACTTAAAATATACTATACCTGATACTCTGAGATTTGAAAGTCATGGGAAGAGTCTATAGAAAGCCTGGAAGAATAGGATCGAGGAACATTTCCTACTCCGAAGAGAAAAAAATGATGAAATTGTTGAACTATATACTAAGTGCTGCGATAAAGATAGTACCCTTTGGGAAGACAGATTTTTATGAGACAAGTTATTGAAAGTAGGGTGCAAAAAATTAAGTTTGGCAAACTAGTTGGCAGAAGTGTGAAGGTGCTACTGAGTCAAATCGAACAAAGCTTACCTAATCTGTGAGACTCTTTAATAACACAAATATTGTAAACACTTAAGTATCTAGACTGACTGTGAGAGTGGTTTCCATTTTTTTTTTTTTTAAATCAACTGATACAGAAGAACTATACTACTTCACTTTCAGAGAATTAGTCAAGTGCTAACCAGTAGGGGCTGGCCCTCCCTTCTAGAATCATTGCCTTGCTTTCCATGGGGACAAAGGAGAAAGGAAGTCTAACCAATGAAACAGATTTAGCTGTAACTACATGCTCCTGACCCAGGGGACATTTGTTCAGTACGGAAGTCAATCTGGACACATTTCTCAAACCATGTTCTGTATAAAAGGAGTCAAAATATGAATAAAAGAATCAATGTGTATATTTTGAGTACAAATACCAGGATTTAGTTGTGTATGAATGATATTAAAGCTTGCAACAGTTTGGCTTACATTGTTCAGATATGTTTTTTTTGCCACATTAATGATATAACCTTATGTATAAACTCATTCCAATTATTAATAACTGATCAGTATTTAAAACAATCTCAATGTACCATTTCTATTTTGAAAAACTTATTTAGGTTATTCTGCTTTTAAAATAATCACTTCATTAGAAATTAAGTATATTCTTTATTCACTCGATAAAATAAACTGGATAAACTAGATTGAAACTAGATATTCAACTAAATATCTACTACATAGAAAATGCTAAGAACAGAGAAAGATATGAGTTTCCTCTAGATGCTCACAATGCATCAGTACTAAAAAATGTCTAAATGATATATACACAGATTACTTAAACCAGTTAATAATCAAGCTGATTATATTTTAAGTGTATGTCTCACACATTTGAAAACTGCAATGCATATCTGATGGTCAATGACCAAATGAAAGCATAGCAATAGATGAGAAGCAGTTAATACACACATATTAAGGAATCTTCATGAGAATTAGGATTACACTTCAAAGTTTAAAACACTAAAGCTTTCTCCAATATGGGTGGAAAGTCTATCAAATATGCCTTATATTTTTAAATATTGTACCTCAAATGTAATCATAAAGACTTTTTATATACATATCTAGGGTTAAGCCATGCACTTCTACTTTTATCAAACATTTTGATATATACTATATACTGTATAGTTTACTATACATACAATTATTATTACTGCTAAATGAAGTATATCATAAACATATATGAAAAATATATTGAAGACCATTTCAAAACCTGAAATATTTTGGGGGAAAGTAGCCAAGATAAATTATTTATGTATTATTTTAAGTGTATACTCATTAACTGGCTTATCACACTTCAGAGATAGTTTAAAAATCTGTATTATGATGTCAGCTGACTGAGTTCAAACTACATTTACAACAGCGGTAGCTGTACGACCCTGGGGAAGTTACTTAACTCCTGTGTCTCAGTTTCTTCATCTCTAAAATAAGTATAATAAAAGTATTTATGTTGTAGGATTATTTTGAAGATAAGATGAGCTAATGTATAAAAAAAAAAGTGTTAGTCACTCAGTCTTGTCTTTTTGTGACCCTACGGACTGTAGCCCACCAGGATCCTCTGTCCATGGGATTCTCCAGGCAAGAATACTGGAGTGGGTTGCCATTCCCTTCTCCAGGGGATCTTCCTGACCCAAGGATCGAACCCAGGTCTCCCGCATTGGAGGCTGATTCTATTCTTTCTGAACCACCAGCAGTACAGGCATGTTATTTATTCTATATGAGAGTCTGCCTAATGTTTCTAATATTGCTAAAGAAATATGTTTCCACACAAATGCAGAATTCCCAGTAAAACAAGAATTTTGGGTGGATGGAAAAGTGACACATTGCCCTAATATATGATATAGAGTATTTCATTAGGCATTAACTATATGATAAAATTCTAGGTATTACATTAATTTATAAAGTAATTTTTCACAACAATTTTATGAGAAAGATGTCATTATGCCCATTTGTATAAGCAAAAACTGAGACTCTAAGATGTTAAACAACTTTTTCAACTTCACATGGTTCAAAACAGCTTTAATTATAAACTGCCTTCTATTTTCTCCTTAGCAAATCTGTAAGAAACTAAATTCTTTCCATGTTATTAAAGCAATAAGAATCTTCTCAGGAATTGTGTTAAATATCAGTTCTTCATATCCATGAAAACTAGCTTAAATGATCTTCCATGAGTCAGTGGTTAGCAGTTTCTGTTTTACATTATGCATGATTCCTAGCTGCACTTTGTATAAGCTAATTGCATGGTGCCTCATTAATAATCTTCAGGGGTTTTTGAGCTATGAAATTTATAGCTCTGTAGTGAATTATTTCTCACATTTGCACAGTTTGGGGTCTTGAAAGTCTAGTTGAGATACTAAATACCAATAGCAGGCATTGAGTAGGTATACGGGGAACAGAATTTAACATAGTTTAGTTCGGATGAAAAAAATACTGAGAAACAGGTAATGCTTTCCAATGTTCTTAATTTTATGACTGCAGATATTTTTATACCTGTAGAAATGATGACAGCTTCGAACAGATAAAAAATAGCCTCTATACAAGTCTCCAATCATAAGCAGAATTCATGATGAGATCCAAGATGTCGTTAGCTAAAATCCATGCAGTTCATCATTGACTGGGCAAGAGCAAGTGAAGAGCAGATGCTCTTGGTGCTCAGCTGGTCAAGAGACATAGTAGGGCCTTATCGCAATACTTAATGGTGAGGCATCAGCATGCTATCTGGGCTGCAAGAGATTACCGCTGTCCTTCATGCCTGGCAGGTCAGTTTTCCTCTTTAGAATCTTTGGATGCAGCGACTTAAGGAGTCTGAACAGCTTTGTGACGTCCTGGCTCACCGATGGAGGATTCTCCACTTAAAGAATTATTTCAGTCTGAATTTAGTTAGCATATTCCTCAGTTTAAATTGGTATTGCTCACAGGTAGATGGGATCAAAACACAGAGCAGTTTTATCGGCTAGCAGAAGTTCAAGGTCAAACTGGAAAGTTAAAAAGAAGCCTCAGAGAAAAGCACTGAGTGAAAATACTGTAGTGGTGGGAAAAGGGTGGCTCTTTTGATTCAATGGGTCTGAAACCAAAGAATTTGCTTGTTATTCAAATATGATTTATGGCATACTGGCAACAATGTTCTTCCACAATGGGATGAGCATGGTGAGGAAAAGCAGCAGAACCTTCAGTTCGTATACTTGTGAATTAACAGACAGGCAGTTAACACAGTGCCAAAAAGCATGAATCTTGAGTCAAATTGCTTAAATTTAAATCCAACCTTTGCTATTCATCTACGGTGTGATCTTGATCAAGTAGCTCCACTTCTCTATGCATCAGTTTCCTTATCTGTGAAATGGGAATAATAATACCTCATGGGGCTGTTATGAAGATGAAATAAACTGATACATATAAATCATTTAGACTGGTACTTGACAAATACTATTAGTTTCTAATTATTCTGAACATTGATTTGAGAAAACAGGGGGAAATTTAAGAAACAGTTTAACACCTGTGAGACGTCCTGGGTCTATTTAGCTTATTCTATCCAGACATCAACAAAATGATCAGTGTAGCAGAGATATAAATGTGTAAGAGATTTTACTACTTTGATTAATCTTTTTACATTTTATCCACTTAATAGATTGACTAGTGGGGAAACAACTACACTACTTCTAGCACAATGAAAAGATTTTAATGTAAAAGATTTTAATGAAAAGATTCAGTGTCAGCAGAATAAAATCTTACCTCACATGATGAAAAATTCTACTTACTGGTTACAAAATAAAGTATTCTGTTTAAATTACTCTAAATTTCCTACCTATAGTATTTACTAGAGCTTATGAGATCTAAAACTTTGCTTATAGGGCATCTGGGAAATGGTTTGAAAAATTCTGGACATTGAGTTCCTGATTACTCCATTCCTCTGCCTTGGGCTCTTAATTGGGAATCCTGAGTTAGTCCATATGCTGGAACGAAGTCTTAAATTCAAGTACCATAATTTTAAGTGCTAATCTGACTTTCAATATGCTATCTCATTTGCCATTTACAATCAAACCAAACCAACCAAACACAAAGCAAAATCCCATATGATTACAAAGACCATGACCTTTTCCTTAGTAGTTTCTATTTCATGCTAGTTTTGTAAATTTTTTAAAATGACCCAAGAATTCACTAAACTTAGGTTTTGATTTAAATTTGTCACTAAGTGCTTGGATTGATGTGAAATAAAGTGAAAGTCTCCCAGCCGTCTCCAACTCTTTGTGAACCCATGGGCTATAGCCTGCCGTGCTCCTCTGTCCATGAATTCTCCAGGCAAGAATATTGGAGTGGGTAGCCATTCCCTTCTCCAGGGCATCTTCCCAACTCAGGGATCAAACCCAGGCCTCCCACATTGCAGGTGGATTCTTTACCATCTGAGCCACCAGAGAAGCCCAAGAACACTGGAGTGGATAGCGCATCCCTTTTCCAGTGGATCTTTCCGACCCAGGAATCGAACTGGAGTCTCCTGCATTGCAAGCAGATTCTTCACCAGCTGAGCAACAGGGATTACCTTAGACAAAATGCCTCACCTACATGAGCCCTTTTAGAGAAAGATCAGGACAGCTAAACTTGTAGGGCACCTCTTGCTCTAGAATGACATATACTCTAAATAAAAGAAACCATGAAACAGATTTATCTAGTGTTACTCAGCCTTTTAAAATCTATGCTCTCCTTTTTTGATGTTAAAAATACATTTCTGATCTTCTTTAATATTTAGATATTTAAACAAGCACGGTGGTTATAAATACATCAAAGAGATGGTGCATCCCCTAGGAAGGAAGACAGAGTCCCTTCAACAAAAACATATACTTTCACATGTACACTTTGACGAGGTCACCCTCCCGTTACTTTGGGAATCACAAAACAGTGTCACTAATTCACATTGCAGTGAATTCAACTAATTCAACTAACTGAATTCACTAATTCACTTGAAATCACTAATTCAAGTAAATTCCCTAATTCAACTCTGCAGAATTTAAACTATACTCAAATGGAGTTCACACTGCCCTGTGACTTATGCAGAGCAAAATGCCTTAATTTACTGCTCTATTTTCCTTTTGAGACTGTACTCCCAGATAACACAACAGCTTGAGTATATATTTCCCTGTTATGATATTACTGACCAACTTCCAGTTTCTGAAGACCAAGACTGTAAGAGTTTTTTTTGTGTTTTTTTTTTTTAACCAAATTAGGTTTGTTACTATCCTTCACAGTGTTGAAAAAGTATCCTTCCTATTGTAGCCATTTAGCGAATACTTTATAATCATTGTTAATAAAGGTACAACTTTCAAGATATATGGGGGGTTCCCAGTGTCCCCAGGTGGCACAGGAGTAAAGAATCTGCCTGCCAATGTAGGAGATGCAATAGACATGGGTTCAATCCCTGGGTTGGGAAGATCCCCTAGAGTAGGAAAAGGCAACAAGTCCCAGTATTCTTGCCTTTAAAATTTAATGGACAGAGGAGTGTGGCTGGCTACAGTCCATGGGTTGCAAAGAGCTGGACATTACTGAGTGACTTAGCACACATACCTAAAATACACACACCAGTTTTCTTTTGACTAAAATCATATTATTTATTTATTCTACCACAGACAGAAGAAAGCTTGGTAGTTTTTCCCTAGACCAGTTTAAACTATACTAAAGTAAACTGAATGATAAGGTCAGTTGATGGTACAATCTCAAGCATGAGAGATGATATTATGTCCTTACTTATTACATATAATATTAAGTGTGGATTATAAATAAACTGCAGAATTTTAAAAATCTTTCCCATTTAATTACTGTGAATAGACCAAACATACAAAACCAAACCAAATTATCTTGTAGTTTTCCCATCTTTAAAGCAAAGATCTGGTGGGGGGTGTGGGGGTGGGCGCGGGTGGTGGAGAGGGCAGGGAGTGAAACTAGTGATAAAAACGAAGGGTCCAGTGGGACCAGTGCATATAGAGTCCGCTTTCCAATAAGACTCAACAAACAGCTCTGATCAGAATCTAAGTGATGGGAAACAGCCTGTAGCTTCGAGATTAGCTGCTTCACACTATTTCTGAGTTAAGCCAACACAAGTAACGTCATGAATGCATAATTATAATTAGGCATTTGAGTATGCATAATGATCTTAAAATCGGTAAACAAAGAAAAGACATCAGAATTTCTCAGCTATTTTAGGTATACTGTTACAGAAGACAAAATATGACTCCGATTTTAAAGAGGGGTGACTTACTGGAACTTTGTAGCATGAAATTTGCAAACTTGAGGAAATTACTGATGAGCCCATATTTCTTCAAAAGTCCCTTTTAGGAAATTCCACATGAACAAGTTTAGTAAAAAAAAAAATGAAACGGAATATTATAAACATATGAAGCAAACACTTAGGAATGCTCATATTTAAAATACTCAAGCTTAGAGACAGAAATAATAAGGTAACATTTTGAACTTCTGATATCATCTAATAAAATAATTGCATGTCCCTGGGATTGTTTGGAAAATATAATGAACTGTGACTGAAAAGTGAAAGTGTTAGTTGTTTCAGTCGTGTCCAGCGCTTTGCAACTCATTCCCGCCAGGCTTCTCTGTCCATGGGATTCTCCAGGCAAGAATACTGGAGTAGGTAGCCATTCCCTTCTCCAGGAGATATTCACGATCTGGGTATCAAACTTGAGTCTCCTGCATTGCAGCAGGTAAAATTCTTTACTGTCTGAGCCACCAGGGAAACCCTATAAAGTGAAAAGTGTCAGTCGCTCAGTCATGTGTGACTCTTTGTGACTCCATGGGCTGTAGCCCTCCAGGCTCCTCTGTCCATGGATTCTCTAGGAAAGAATACTGCAGTAAGTAGCTATTCCGTTCCTTCTCCAGGGGATTTTCCTGACCCAGGAATAGAACCCAGGTCTCCTGAATTGCAAGCAGATTCTTTACCATCTGAGCAACCAGGGAAGCCTCAGCTGTGACTAGCTAGCATAAAATAGAAGAATTGAAAGAAGCAGTGGAGAGAATTAACCACAAGAGGGGAATTTTTTCTTTCCCCAAAGATTGCTAGATTCCCCAAATCTAACCATAACAGGGTCGAACCTTAATTTGTCCAGTTTTGATGTAAAAATCTTTTCCTTCAGCTTTCTAAACTGTAGATGAAACTTCACTTTAAGGGTAATATTCCTTCAATTTCAAAAGGCAGTTATGGCATGTATTAGCCTTCTATTTTTCAGGAGAAATTATTTGATATTCTGTAACCCTAATCTTTTCTCACGGTACTATTTTTACTGCTTTTCTCTGGAACTTGGCCAAGGTCTCCTCATTCCTCCTAACGGAGCCTTAAACTGAATACCCCTATCTTAACAAGGGTGTCGATAAACCTGGAAGCTAATGGGTCCTATGAGGACCTGGTCCGTGCACAGGGTTAGAGGCTAAGGATGCACTGGACAGTGTTTACTCTTCTTCAATGGGCTGGGAAAAAAATGAAGTCGAAAGCCACCTGGACCTCCTTTCATCTTTTATATACTTTTGCTTGCCCTTCCTTCCCACCCAAATTCAGAGAAACCGTTCAATATTCTTATCAAAGCTGTCTTTTCATTGATGTTTTCTGAGTCTCATGCTTATTGCTTTCATCAGCTTTTGATCCAAATTGTTTTAATATGTATCCCAATAGTAATTATTCATATTGTTTATAACCATCTTCTCCAGAGTTTTGTTTCCTACTCCTCTCTCATCTTTTCTCTTCCCTTCCCAGTCCTTCTCTGGCCTCTTCCTCTCACCCCACCCCTATCTCTCTTTCCCATTCAACTAGACTTTACTTGGTCCAACCAGAAAATTTTGTAGCATGGTAACATCATTCCTGACTTTGGTCATCATTTGCCTGTGTTGACAACTGATCAGTTGAAAATCTCATATTAAATCACATAACCTGCTATTTTGTCTGCCTGTTAATTTTTAGTACATATACGGTTTTGTCTGCTGAAATCAACTTAATTCTATTTCAGTTAAACCATCCAATACATACTGATGATCTACAATGGATGATGGCAATCCTAAGTGTAGTAAAGATGACAAAAGAACCATTATTTTAAAAATAACTGCAAGGTGTTAAATTTTGGATTGTGGAGAGGAAAAGGATCAAGAATAAGGTTAAGGGGATGTCTTAGGTATTCCCAAGATAATGAGAGACTTGGTTTGAGAATTAGGAATAGAGAAATAATTGCAAAAGTGATTTGGATCCTATGGAGTCCATCTTGAAGGAGTTTCAAGATGGTGACGGAAGACAATTCTGTCAAATAAGTGAGTGATAATCCAAGTTTCACCCATGAATTTGGAAGAATGTTAGGAAAATGATTGTTTGAACTTTCCACTATTTATCCCAAGGGAATGAACATTATCTTTCTTCCTTTTTCTTTTTTTTTTCAGTTTACTGGAACATCTGTCTTTTTGACTGTGTCTTGGTTCACATGCTAAAATATTACAGACACAGAGATAATTTAAATATGTAGTGATTCTGGAGAGAGAGGGAGAATGAGTATAGGAGACAGTAAAGTTCACAGACTTTCTAATAAAAAGCCAAGTCTAAATATATTATTAGATATTTGAAAAATTCTTCCACACTCCAACCAAATATTTATAGTTTGTTTCTCTGTCAACGATCTTATTTTATTTTTCAGTATTGGTTTAATGACATTACTATGTTGGAAATGTTAGATGACTGCACTAAAGACATTCCTTAATCAAAACAGGAAAAAAATAGTGTGAAATGATTAAGTACAGAGACTCCAAGTTATAAATGGACTATAAGAGTTCATTAGCAAATGCACCATTTAGAACTCAAAATGCATTTTTCACCTTCATCAGTGTTTCTCAAACCAGAGGCTGTAGTCCCCTTGGGGTCTTCACTATTTTGGGGCATTTTTTTTTTTTTCGTTTTGATGCTTTCGTTTTGATCCTAACACAACAAACATAATTTTATCTTACATAACGGCAAAGCAAGTCTTTGTAGTAAAAAAAAAATTACATTAGAAATAACAGTAAATAGAATATTTTATTTAATTTTTTGTTTTTCAAATGGCAGTGTGTAAATCCCTGGAAAACCTTGAACCTACTGAATTGTTTTTTCTTCAAAAAGAATCTGTATCTTATTCAAACTGAGCAAAGAACTGGCATAGACCCAATACTGCAAATGGTAAAGTTTCAAGGTTAGATTACAAGAAAGTTATTTAGCTCTTAATCTAGCTATATATTAGGTATAAATTCCTGTGTCCAGGAATAAGGGTCATTTGTTAGAGGAAGGACAGAAAGGGAGGGAAGATATTCCTTATCTTTCTCTGGCCCCAGGAAAAATTTTAATAGGATTTGTCTTCTGCCTTCTCCCTTCTTTATTCCTGTCTCCCATTCTCCCCTAATCCTTGGAGTTTTCTGAGCTGCATCAACTCCCCTGGAACAGGTCTACCCTTGAGGTACAGGTGTCCTATCTCACAAATTACCCCACACACCAAGATGACCATTCTTCTCTATTTCAGCAAGCAACAACCCACCCCCCCTTCCCCTAATCCCGTGGAGCAGCCAACAGAAGGAAAGCAGTCTGAGTTAACTGATATCAATGCCACCAATATAATTATCAAGCTATGCTTGTTTTTCAAAACATTTTTCTCCCGTTTTCCAAATTGGAGTAGATAGAGCCCAAGTTGTGGTTTGTTCATTTTGCTTTAAAATTTCTCCTGCAGCTCTCTTGGTTAAATATTTGATACTTGCAGAGTGGCAAAGGTGGAACTTGGGGCATTTTTAAGTGAGTATAATCAGCAAAAGTAAGTCGGAAGTGGTCTGTAAATAATGTATAAATTTGGTGGCCACTGCACCCTGACATAGTGACTTCTGAGATGTTTTGAGTAGCTCATGGTTACCAAGCTACTGCCATGGCACTGGGATGAACTGCGCTCCTAAGAATTCTGTTCTTGTTTCAGAGAGTAATTTCTGAAACTGCTGAACTCTGGGAGCTCTCTGTATCGCGGCCTCACTACACAGCACTTGTCACTAATTGGGAGCAGCTGCTCCAGACAGACCTGGTCTAGGGGAAACCGACTGAATGCTTTTCTCTGCCCCCAGGAAATCTGTCTCTTCAGGTGAGGTTTGAAGCCACGTGCAAAGCCCGATGTCAAGTTTGTTTTCCTGCTATTCGGCCAATGGGCAAATTAAGGACCTCAACATTTTTAGTGTCACTAGTCAAGTCTTTCAGATATTCTGAAAATAAGCACTTTTCAAGCGAGATTTTTTTTTTTTCATTTCCTGATGTAAGGGCCACACAGCACTTAATCCATGATATGAACAAATGTATCTCTGAGAGCTTAATGCAACTTGGCATAAAAATCAGGCTGATGTCCCATTTCTTATCGTGTTGTTAGCCAGTTGTTGTTTCCTGGATTCAGATTCACTCTTAGAAGTGGGGAGCAGAGACCCATCTACACTAACAATTTAAGCATAATATACTGACCTTCATTATTTCAACTTTTCAAGGATCCCTGTTGGCACTAGAGTTCCAATATCAGTATTTTCCCAGAATCCTAGCCCACCAGTCACATCATTTTTAATGTTTTGCTCTTCTTAACTATATTATAAAAATGAATCTTATTCTGTTCTTAATCACAGGCCTTATCCAGCAATCAAGGTGGGTATATAATAAGCTAAGCTACTCTGTAAATCTAAACATTCTCTACAAATGGAAAAGATACAGCCTGGGCTCTCTGATTGTAACTAAGGAGACTATCTAAAATGAAAATCTGATTAACCCTTTTGCTGCCTGGAACTACCCATGGACCACCTTAGGCTGACTTCCCTCCACTTATCTCTCCTTTTTCCCCGTCAAGAAATTAATAATTGCCTTGGTCCAGAGTAGCTATGCTCTGGTTATCCTATCTGAGAGAACTGTGATGGGTGGTAGTCCCATCTGGACAGCTGAGTGGGGTGGTGCCCTCACCACTAGGAAGCAGGCATTACAACAGAGGGCACGCAGTTCTCTGCTTACTTAAGGCATCAGTTTGATGAAATCCTAGACAACATTAAAGGAGTCCTGTTCAATAAATAGCAGAGTACTACTGTATTTTCCTTTCACTCAGGAAATGATTTGACAGTAAACGCTATATGTTTCACAAACATATTTTCCTCAACTATTTTTGAATGACATTAGCAACTGTTAACATTTGCTAGGAAGAATAATATTTCAAAGCATTATGCAGAATTTTAGCCAAGAACAAATATCCATCAGGCACTCTCTTCTCTCTGTACGGGTCAACAAAAAGGGAGTTCAACAGTGAGGAAGAAGGGGATAAGAACACATATTTCCATGTAATTTTGACAGTGGGAGGCTGTGCACTAGAAATTCATGAATTGTTAGATTTAGAAAACTAAGTCCCGTAACAAAATTATATTCTAATGTCTGGGTCTTTCACAGTGCATGATTAGCATTTAAGGTCCTTTGGAAACTCCCACTCCCCACTGCCTTGACAACGTTCCCTCTCCAAACCTCTCCAGAAGGGTGTCTTGTTAGTTTTCACCTAGTCTTTTGACTGGAGGCAGAATGGCCCATTGTTCCTTCCCCACGTTCAGCTTGACGTCTCCCTTCACCTTCTGACAGAGCCATTCGCTCCATCCTGAATTTCCTGCCTGCTCCTCTCAACCAATTCATATCCATCACTTCCTTCAGACCTTGTTCAGCTGGCACTGCCCTGAGGAAGCACTTCCCAATTAACCTCCCTCCGTCAGCTCACCCTTCTATGTCCCCTGGGAATATCATTGCACTGTGCCATTTTGTACTTGTTGATACATTGCTTGTAATTGCTTTTTTTTTTATTGTGTCCTATTGCATTTGCTTCTATTCATTTGTCTACATTTTTTTCCCTTGTGCCTCTGCTCAGTTTTTTCCACTAGTCTTATGGTTTTTGGCATTTCAACATCAGTATCAATGTCTTCTACACTAGAGTTCATCAATACTTTATAAAAAGAATGCATTTGAATCAGTTCTAATGAAGTGGATGAAACTGGAGCCTATTATACAGAGTGAGGTAAGTCACAACAAAAAACACCAATACAGTATACTAATGCATATATATGGAATTTAGAAAGATGGTAACGATGACCCCATATGTGAGACAGCAAAAGAGACACAGATGTATAGAACAGTCTTTTGGACTCTGTGGGAGAAGGCGAGGGTGGGACGATTTGAGACAATAGCACTGAAACCTGTATATTATCATATGTGAAACAGATCACCAGTCCAGGTACGATACATGAGACAGGGTGCTCAGGGCTGGTGCACTGGGATGGCCCTGAGGGATGGGATGGGGAGGGAAGTAGGAGGGGGGTTCAGAATGGGGAGCACATGTACACCCATGGCTGATTCATGTCAGTGTAGTATATGGCAAAACCACTACAATACTGTAAAGTAATCAGCCTCCAATTAAAATAAATACATTAAAAATACTTTATGACTAATTAAAATAGATAATGCTCAAAAGTCACTTCAGCTCTCTATAGTTTTAGGACTTCACACTAAGTTTTGTAAATTAACACCTCCAATAAATTTCTTTCAAATCTCAAATCTTCAGCTCAGATTGTTGTCTTCCTTTAAGCATATTTCTTTCTAGATACGAGATATCTGTTATGTCTTTTTTTAATACTATTATATCAAACTCAACATGTCTAAAATGAGATAAAACTTCTGTAAGACCCAACTTTCCATAACATTTCCCTATTTTTATTTAAGGTATAATTTAAAAAAAACTTTCCTATATATCTAGCATTTCTAACCTCTAAATATGCTTAACTTTTGCATATGATACTGCATGTGAATTAGATGGTTGGATGGCATCACTGACTCAATGGACATGAGTTTGAGTAAACTCCAGGAGAAAGTAAAGGAAAGCCTGGTGTGCTACGGCCCATGGAGTCACAAAGAGTCAAACATGACTTAGCGACTAAACAACTGAATATGAAGAAGTCAAAAAATGATTAACAAATTACACTTTTTGGTTGGGTATTCACATGGAGTATGCAGTGCATCTTCCACATGGGAATTAATAACTGAACTCAACATCATTAGAAATATAAAAGATCATGTATGTCAAGGCTGCATAGTTTCACCCTACTTATTTAACTTATATGCGGAGTACATCAGGCAAAATGCCAGGCTGGATGAAGCACAAGCTGGAATCAAGATTGCTGGGAGAAATATCAAAACATCAGCTATGCAGATGACACAACATTTATGGCAGAAAGCGAAGAACTAAAGAGTCTCTTGATGAAAATGCAAGAGGAGAGTGAAAAAGCTGGCTTAGAACTCAACTTAAAAAGCAAAGGCATCACTTTGCCGACAAAGGTCCATATAGTCAAGACTATGGTCTTTCCAGCAGTCACATGCAGATGTGAGAGCTGGACCGTAAAGAAGGCTGCGTGCTGAAGAACTGATGCTTTTGAACTGTAGTGTTGAAGAAGACTCTTGAGAATCCCTTGGACTGCAAGGAGATCAAAATAGTTAATTCTAAAGGAAGTCAACTCTAAATACTCACTGGAAGGGCTGATGCTGAAGCTGAAGCTTCAATACTTTGGGCCACCTGATGGGAAGAGCTGACTCATTGGAAAAGGCTCAATGTTGGGAAAGACTGAAAGCAAAAGGAGAAGATGGTGGCAGAGAATGGGACAGCTGGATTACATCACTGACTCAATGGACATGACCTTGGGCAAACTCTGGGAGGTGGTGAGGGACAAGGAGGCCTGGGTTGCCTCAGTCCATGGGGTTATAAAGAGCAAGAAACAACTTAGTGACTAAACAACAACTATATGTATACACACACACATACATATGTATATGAAAAACAATGAATAAAACACATAACCAAGACTAGAAAAATCATTTCATGGAAATTAATGTAATGAAATATGTCCTCTTTTGGGATATGGAGAGGTGATATTTAAAAGCAGACATGAAAAACAAAGATAAATTTCTTTTATCTCTGTCCTCATACACACACAAAAATGTCATCCAATTTTGTTTCTTTGTGGTTGTCTTTGGTTTATGTATTTAGAATACAAAATACCAAATATATGAGAGGAAAAAGCAAGAAACTTAATGGGAAAAAGAGAAAATGAAATTTCTCTGTATCAATACTCAGAAAAATGGTTAATGTTTAAAACTAAAGGGCCAAATCACTTAACAAACAATGTAATTTGAAAAAAAAGTCATCCTTTGTTGCAGACTCTAACAGTTATGATTTAGAGCAACATGAGACACAAAAGGATCAGAGAAGTGCTCTTATACAAATACAACCACGAATTGAAAACTTTTAGGCAGTCAAGAAATATATCTGAAAAATACTTGAGCTATACCAGTTTCATTTATATATTTTCAAGATGGAGGGCATTAGACAAAGATAAATGTAATGTTGCATTGGACAAGTCTCTACAAATCAATATAATTTTCCTACCCCATTTTCTCATGTAAGAGTGAGAAAGCATTCAGGCTAGTATGACATATCTTTACTCTTATTAGATTAAAAAACGATTTTGCATGAAATACTCCAGAAGCCTTAAAATCTACTAAAATTATACTTTCTTCAAGGCAACACAGAAATTAATTACAATGGATTTTCAAAGAATAGTTGCTTATGTTACAAGAGCAGCATCTAGGAATACCCAACTATCAGTCTTCTACCTGGGATTATTTATCAATTACATTAATGACATAGATGAAACAATAAATCACTTGCTAATTTAATTTGCTAGGAACATTAACTTGGAAGGAATTACTATCTTCAGATACAAGCCATATTTACTAAGTATCTACCCTATTTCATATATTACATAAGTAAAACAAGTATATTATTTTCTCTTTATGGAAAATACCTTGAGGTATTGAGAAATTTCATTTCTTTGGCAATGAAATCGAGTTCAAAGTGTATTGACTCTTCTTCTGTTAACAGCTGAAAGAGTTATGGATTAGGATTTGAACCTGGGTCAAACTTGTTCACCATCTCAGCTGCTTTGTGGTGGCATTAATATCTTAAGCCAAATAGAGATTGCAACTATTGTTAATATGTTAAGCAAAATAAACATGCAAACTCCAGCTCTAAGCATGAGTTATTTTTAAGTAATTTACACAAAATGCAAAAGGGAATGAAAATGAACATTTATTGAACTCTCTGAGTATGTGTTAAAATCTTTTAAGAATGTTATTTTATTCATTGATACATTTATCAATTATTATTGGGTATGTTCTAGGTTCTGATGATATAATGAAATATCAAAGATATCTGTTTTCATGGAACTCATGATCTTGTTTATTTTTGTTAGAAAAGAATAAACACATCAAAGGTAGGTAAGTAATTTTCAGTAGAGCAATGATACAGAGACAATGGCAAAACTTTGTTTGCTTTGTTCTGTTTTGTTTTTTAAATAGTCTAGAAGTGCCCTGCCTCAGAGAGGGTGACTTCATGCCCCTGAATGAAGTCAAGGAGTGAGTCATGTGAAGATTTGGAGGTGGAACGTTCCAGGCAGAGGGAACTGTAGAGGCATCAAGGTGGGAATTTGATATATTCAATAACACCAAGCAGATCAGTGTGGTCATGGTCAGGTCACCAAGGCAGAGAGTGGAAGAAAAAGGGCTATTTTCAGATCATGAAAATCAGGGGTCCCCAACTCCCAGGTCACAGACCAGTACTGATCTGTGGCCTGTTAGGAACCAGGCTGCACAGAAGAAGGTGAGTGGCAGGAGAGCCAGCAAAGCTTCCTCTGTATTTACAGCTGCTCCCCGTCACTAGTGTTACTGCCTGAGCTCTACCTCCTTTCAGATCAGCAGTGGCATTAGATTCTTATAGGAGCACAAACCCTACTGTGACCTGTGCATTCAAGGGATCTAGGTTTCATGCTCCTTATGAAAACCATCCTGAAGCCATCCCCTCTCCCCACCCCAGTCCATGGAAAAATTGTCATCCATGAAACCGGTCCCTGGTGCCATAAAGGGTGGGGACCACTGATGTAAGGGATGTGAAGACAATGCCAAAAGGTTCAGATTTCACTTCAAGAATGGATGGCCTGGAGAATACCATGCGTGATTTACATGCTAAAGTACCATTCTGGCTGCCACGTGAAGAACAGTTCTCCATGGGACATGAAAGACTAGAAGGAAATGAGTTAGGAGACTGCTGGTGTTATCTGGCAATAGGGGATGGTGGCCTGGGACTAGGTTGATAACTACGGAGTTGGAGAGGAGTGATTAGATTTTATGGGTGAATCTGGATATAAAGTCAGTGAAGAATTTGGAACAATCAAGAACAACTCCAAGGTGTGGGGTCTGAACAGCTGAGTGAATAGTGATGACATTTGTCAAAACAAGGAAGACCCAGAGAAAAGCAATTGTAGGGTTTATGGTTTGGAGTTCTGATCTCCACATCTCTATTGTCAATTAGAGACATCAAGTATGCAATTAAAAATATGAATTTGGAACTCAGAGGAGAGATAGAGGGCAGAGATTTAAATTTGGCAATCAGCTAATTTATGGCAGTTAAAGTCATGGAGTATAAAGTCATCTAAAGAAAAGAGTAGAATGTCAAGATCATCTCCTGGTATTTACCAATATTTAGAAGTTGAATTCTCGGCCAAAGAAACTGAGGAAGTATAGAGAAAAACAATAGGGCATCCTGTTATGGAAACCAAGAGACAAAAGTGTTTCAGGTAGGAGGAATGATGGACTAAGTAAACGAGGCTCGTTTAAGCCTCCTGATCAAGAAGATATGAATTGGACTGTTACTCACTTTTATTTTTTCAAACAGATGAGGAAATTGAAGTTAAGAGAGGCAGGCCATTTATCTTCACGAATACCACAGGACTTATGAATGTTAGGACTTCCCTTGTGGCTTAGCTGGTAAAGAATCTGTGTGCAAATGAGGCAGACTTTGGTTTGATCCTTGGGTTGGGAAGATCCCTGGAGAAGGGAAAGGCTACCCAATCCAGTATTCTGGCCTGGAGAATTCTGTAGACTGTACAGTCCATAGGGTCTCAAAGAGTCGGACACAACTGAGCAACTTCACTTTACTTATGAGTGTTAGGACTCATACCGGCACTTTCTGATTTGAAGGATCGTGATTTCCAGATATTCAGAGTGCATTGATATTTAAATATAGAGATGAGAGCTATTACAGAATCATAATGAGTGAAAATTTGGGTAAGACTAATCATACTCATCTATCAGAGAAAGAAAATCACCAATAATAAACAGTCATGTTTTTTTGGAGAGAAACATACATTTACAAAGATGCTTGTCTTCACCACAGTTTCTCTGTATTGTTAATTTTGCAAAACTATTTTCCATTGTACATTAATAACCTTGATATAAGTTTAATTCTCAGACTAAATCAGTTGTTAGATTACAAAATTTATGTCTCATATATCTTAATAACTCAGTGACAAACCATTTGAGCATCCTGTATGCTATAAGCAAGAATCTGTGTAATTCTAGATTTGTATGCCATTACTGTAAAATGTTCCATGCCAAGTCTTATTTTATGTGAGGTAACCAAAGCTGAAGCACCTTTTGGTATGAAATCCCTTTGCTATTGCCTAACACCATAAAAATTTTGGCAGCAAAGAGCTGCCATATGGAGAGAGGATGCATACTACTCTACAATGCAAGAATCATGAAATGAATCACAGTAATTCTCTGTGCATCTCAGTACATTTGTAAGTCAACCAAACAAAGTTCAGTTTGTTGCGTAGACTAAAATAAAGTGTACTGAAAATGGTTTATCAGTAATCTTCTCAGAATAAATTCCTTAGCTGGGGAGAATATAATATAAAATGTAACTTCATTTTCAAAGTTTCTAGTCTGTGACCTTCAGGCAAACAACAACGATGGTAATGAGAAAGCTGTGGACATTTCTAAACTTGTGTGCTTCCAATATGTCACCTACCAGCCAAATAACTTTTTTTTTTTTATCAAAATGTAGCCTAAGGTATGGTACATCAAATATTTATACAAATAGCAAGTCTGTGGCCAAAATTAACAGACGAAAGTAAAATCTGACAGAAGCAAACAAGTATATAACGTATGTATACACACACACACATAATTATTTATCTTGAGATGTACACACACACAGACACACATATCATTCACATGATTCACTTATGTACCAATCCACTATTAAGAATACATGATAGATATAAAAGTATTATCAGGATATAAACTAGATAAATAAAACTGAATTTTGGAATCATGAAATTTATCTGGACCACGTTCAAGTTAGCACAAGCTTCTCTTTAGACTGTGTCTGATAGGAAATTTAAGCAGTAGTAATGGATAGTGTAATACACTGTCTACCCAGTTGAATATTTCTAATAATTAGACAAAGAGACAAATTCACTGTTTTAAAAGGCAGCACACTTCATATTGACCAAACCTACCTTCTTATAATATGCATTCACAGAATAAACAGTTTTTCTGCACAAGAGGCCTTTGGATTCTGAAGGCAATCTGTATTCTCTCCAATTGCAGTGGGAACTATGAAATTGCCTACAATCTCTACTTTTTTGAAAACTACTTCTCTTCTACCTTCTAGGGCTGGTTGAGAGGTGGTCACCTGTACTAAGACAGTAAGTCTCTCCCTAGGGTTTTGAAGATAAAACCCAAAGAGCTCAGGACAGATATCCCTGGTGGGTTCAACTATGAGCTGTAAAGATCAGAGGCTTCTCCTAATTGAAAGAGCAGTTGGAAGGAAAAGGAAGGAGAATGGAGCTGAGTAGGAGAAATCAGAAGCCTTCACAAATGTCAAGGTGTCTTGATGAATAGTGAATCTTTGTTACTAATCAATCTTGAGGCCCCATGAACTCCTCCTCTAGGTTTCCAGAAGACATCCCAAAGCTCTGATAATAAATTCCCCCTTTTCTATAAGTTGATTCAATCACATTTCCATTGTTTGCATCCAAGGTCCTTAATACATTCTTCTTTACTTCCATTAATGCACACAAGAAACAGAGAAGCCCAGGTCTAAAGTCCGGGCACTGTCATCAATAGTATGGCTTTCTACAAAGCCTCAGAATTCTCTGTGCCTTTCAGAACCTTCTAGTCCCAGCATTTTACTTCTTATATAGAAGAAACGCAAGAGGGACAGAAGACAGGGACTGGGGACATGGCTACATCCAATCATGAGTCATCCTTACTTTCAGATGCATTTACTGTAATTTAGAGTTGAAGAGTAAGGAAAGGGGAGGGCATGGGCATTGAGAATGAAGAATAAAGAGGACAGGGCAGAGGGAGGGAGTTAAAAAAGAAACAATTTTGTCATCATTACACCTAAGGTTGGCCAGGAATAGACGTGTCCAAATCCAGTTAATTAGGTAACAAGCCCAGGGAACAGGTGATGAATTCTCTGGAGCGCCCTTATAGACTTTCCCAAGCAATCATGGAACTACTAACTGCCATCTGCGGGTCCTACCATGTGCCAGCTACTGGGCTTGGCATTTTCATATGTTATCTTGTTAATTCCTTGGCTGAGACATCTTTGGGGTATGTTCAGAGGAATAAAAAGACTGCTGGCTATTCCCTGGAGCTGTTCAGTATGGGAGCATGGCTTTAGGTGGTGATTGAGAGAAATGATACGTTGCTGGCTGCCAAGCGTAAGCTCAGGAAAATAACTGTGAATGAGAGAGCAAAGATGGCTCACCCATGGAACCCAGGGGAGTCTGTCATTGAACTCTGCTGGGCAGAGAGGAGAACGTTAAAGCTGCACATCCAATGATGATCTGTACTTAGCACAAGACAAGAGAATATATCTAAATTTATTATCATTTGAAAATATCCATAGTAAATATTAAAAGGCATTATTTTCTCAGAAAAACTGACAAAACACTGCAAGAATAATGCTAAAGTGTGAAAGATTTAGTCACTGAAAAAGGATTTCTGAGTCTACCCTAGAATTATTACTTATAAACAAGTTTCTCCTCTTAAATTAAGATTCTTGCTACAAAATCTTAGAAACATGTTATAAATAAACTGTAGTAACACAATGTATCATACTCCAGTTCTACAAAAAGAGTTAACAAATGAGGTATAAAGATGATTTAAACATTCAAAAAAGAAATGAGCAATCACCCCCTAAAACTGTCTAGCTTATATCAACTACAAAACATTTTATGTTAGAGGAAGGAAGAATAAATAAAAATAAATTAATGAATTCAAGAGAATAAAACACTGAAAAATACTACATTGGGGACACTCTGACCAGTATTTGTCATTTACCAAGACATACTAGTTAAGTTGAAAAAATTTAAATCCCCCCTCCTTTTTTTTTGTTTTTTTAGCAGAACCTCAATGTTTCAATTCATTTCTTTCTATACCTGTGCAGCTTTTCTTTACTTTTTAAAAAACCTCTCTTCTGGTTTATAAACTTGAAGTAGGCAGAGACGAAATCATCTTCCAAAAATTTCAGAGAGCTTTCATTCCCCAATTCACCATTAATAGACAGGCTGTAGACTCAAAACACTAAACTCATCACTGTAAATACAAAGCTTTGGGGTGTACTTTTATCATCAGGTACAACTTTGTGTTTTAGGAACATTTGTCTTCACATTGTAGACGAAAATCAACAGGAATATAGTATCTTAAATACTTGAGCAAAACTCAGTAAAAGATACAGTAGGCAAACATTGTGGTCGGCTCAGCAGTGATTACCAACTCATGCTCCAAATTCACTATAAAATGAAAATCAATATTTCCACAAGTTCCTGCAACATAAAAGATAACCTTCATTGATTTTTCTAGACTTAGGCCTCTCTGATAAAATCTAATATAAATTTTCAACCATGAGGATTTGGATCAGAGCAGGGGTGATAAGTCCTGCACATCTCTTAAGAGGTGGAGAATTTTTTTTTTTTTTAAAGTGCACGTTCATACTATTTATAATTTGCCCTGTGCAAGTGAAAGCCTTTTCCACCAGTGCTATCAGGAATCTCTTCTAATTTTTATTACTGTGAGGCTAAAGCCTGTTCCAGATAATTTGGAAATTTCAGGGGAGCTGTGATAGGGCTGATGGTGCAGCCCTGGCTGACTTGAGAAAGGAGCGAACCGGTAATAGCCTCCATGGCTGTGCTGATTAAATGTTGCCATAGATGAAAGGCCTGCCATTGCCGCAATAAATTAACCAATCACACAAATCCCAAGTCAGTGCTAATCCTTCCTTGATACTCTGATCCTCTGATCAGCTCAAGGAGGTAAAGAAACTGGCTTGTGACGCTTGATGCTCTAACCCCTGGATTTCATGTACACAACGAGCTAATGATATCTTGCTGACCAGTTCAATGGGATGAACTTCTCTCACAACCCTTAGGGAACACTACGGCCTTCTTAGAAAAAAAAGAAAAGAAAAACTGACAAGCAGGAGGTCTTGTGTTTTACTAGGAAAACGGCAGGCAAACTCTCCAGCCCTCGCTAACTAAAATAATCATGAAGCTAGAACCAAAGTATGGTAGGTTTTGCATCATTTAGGTTTGCACATGTGTCACAGGAGGACGAGGATCAAACAGAAGAGGGAATCCTAAAGAAAGCCCACTGGGGAGAGTGGCATTTCAACAGAGCAATGTGGCCTTTTGTATTTTTTATTTTGCCTTTGGTTCCATTTTGAAGCAGCCCTCCATGGCATGTACTGGGTATTTTTGTAGGTGTACATTTCAGATTCCTGCAAATTCTGTTGGAAATGCAATGCTCCATAGCACTCTGCTGGTGTGATTAGAATCTGATTTAGGAACAGACTCATTTAATCAATTAGCAGAAGGTCTGGCCACATGCAGTGTCTTCCTGTTAATTATGTGAATGCTGCCTCTGCAACAGGGTTTGTGAAATTGAGTCTGTGCCGGATGCATTAGTGGACTTCATAATTGGGGAAAGTTTTTTTGTATATAGTAATTGGTTGCTAGAAGTAAGAAGGCTCTAGGGTTTTCCTCCAGGGTTTCACACATAAAGAGTTTTTGAAAGGACTTCATTATCTTTCTTGGTCAGTCCCAAGAAATTAAAACCAATTCTTTTATAAGGCAGATGTAGGAAGAAGGAGGAAGATGTAGAAAATCAGCGTCCTGGAAATAAAACTAGAGTTTATTAAATATGAGAAGCTGGAAGGTGAGGTAAGATACTTTTGTGAACATATATGGAATCATTTCATTTTTGAAGGGAGAAGAAGGGAAGAATTGATCTTTTTCCCAAAAGTTAATTTAAAAAATCTTCTACTCATTCAGTAAAATGTAATCACATTTAAGCGACTTGATGGTGCAAAGCTCAGAGACTACGATTATAACCTGGCAAGTGTGTGTTCTGTGTTGAAAGTTTGCTCATTGTGACAGATAAAAAGCCCTTTATAGAAATAACGACAATCATTTTAGATCAATTCTCTCTCTCATAAAACTTTCCTGGATGTTAACTATCTTGTCATTCACCTTCCTTTTTATTTACATGATGCTCATGTGTGTGTAGTACAGCTTTTTCAAGTGACCTTCCCAAAGGCGATCCTTCCCACTGCTGGACTCAGAGTGAGCGAGTCTGGGTGTAAGGAGCAGATCTCGTGGGAATTAATTAGTCAGAACACGAGAAGAACACGGCTTACTCCCTGCAAGGCATTCTGGGCCAACACTGCAGAATAACACAGCCATTTCTGACCAAAAAGAAGGGAGGGGAAAAGACCTTTTTTTTTTCCTTTCCCCCAAGAACAACAGATGTTACAACAGTCCAGAGAGGTACTAAAGTAAGTTTTATGCAGCAGAACAACAGGGCTGGAAAGAACTTAAATAATGATCCTCTGTAGAATTTAATCCTTTTTGAATTCTCATCTGATGTCTCACACCTGCAATATCTATTCAAATTTAATATTTATCCTCATTAATAGTCTTATATAATGCAGTGATAGTGCACCAGTGCTAGGAGAAATTCGATTCACTACCATTCCCAAATGAAAGGCACTATTCACAGGAAAAATTAAATAGGAGACCATTTAAAAGATGTTGTCGTACACTGAGATTTTCTTACTAGCTTAGGATAAGGATAACTCAAATATATTATGCTATCCCTATATTATTAAATTAAGATAGGTTGATACCCATCCATATCCTTATTATTAGAATATTTATCTACATTAAATAGGATGAAAAATAAGAAAAGTTGGAAATGGCTTAAATTAAAAAAAATCTTTTTCTTCCATTACAATTATTACTTCATACATGACTATGCTTTCATCTAGTGCTAATGAGTATATACCTAACATGTTTATGAGACAATCACACAGGTGAGAAATTTAAGTCCATTCTCTCTTTCATTAACACACACACACACACACACACACACACACACACAAAATCTTCTAAATGATATTTAAAACATATCATCTCCATATACAGTTTTAAATAAGTAGAAATATTTCAGTGTCTGACACTATTTTTATCCAAATTACATGAATTTTCAAGATGATTAGAAATAAACATAGAACAAACAAGGTTTTTAAAATGTGTATGTCAATGTCTGCCAAACCACAGGCTTCTTCCTGATTTTCAGAGATGCTAAATAGAGCCAAGGCATAATAGGACCCTAACATTCAACTTAAACCAAAAATTCAGAATCTATTAATAATGTCCCTTTTATCACAAATATCAAGACACAGCTTTCCTACATACTGGGTAAAGGTAAGGATGAAGTTATACGAAAGAGCTGTCTTGGGAAATGGAAGTCCAAATATATAAGCCTTTAAAACAGAAATATTTCAGTGTATAATCTGCATTCTACTTTTTAAAGAACATTATTATTAACTAATAATTATAGTTGAAGATTTAGAGATACAGCAACCGGGGAGAGAGGGCCAGGGACCCTGGGAATTTCATAATCACATGCACAGAAAAAAGAAGATCAATGTCTAATACACAGAGATCTCCTCTGTCTTGAGTTACTTTATATGATGATTAAAGAGCAAACTCTTATAGCAAAGAAATTATTTAACTACCATGAGCTCTTTTCTCACCCCTGCTATACAAGAGAAGCTTTGGATGCAAAATTAACTAAGAAACTTCTAGAAGTTTTAGGATTGATATGAAACTTGAAAAGGCTTTACAGGAAAAGTAGAATACCATTTTCTCAATAGGCTTATCAGCATGGTTAGGGAGCATGTAAATCTCTCTGCACTGGGGACAGTGCTAATAAAGCAAATGTAACCTTCATTATTGGCTTCCCAGGTGGTGCTAGTGGGAAGAATCCCTCTGCCAATACAGGAGACAAAAGAGACTTGGTTCCATCCCTGGGTCAAGAAGATCCTCTGCAGGAGGGCACGGCAACCCACTGAAGTATTCTCGCCTAGAGAACCCCTTGGACAGGGGAGTTTGGAGGGCTACCGTCTAAAGTTGCAAAGAGTCGGACACGGCTGAAGCAACTTAGTACAGCCCAGCACAACCTTTAATATAAATGGTCTTTTTTCTCCTTTCTCTTTCAGAGACGAAAAGAAAAGGGGAATGAAAGAAAACACCTTTGCTCTCTCTCTGATTTTTTGACATATTTCGTTTTCTCTCTTAATGATTTCTCTTCATTCAGTTTTACTCCTTTTAACTTAACTAGACTAGCATGTAACCAACAGGGATCCAAACATGTTTTCACTCATACAATTTACAACTTACTTTCCTGTTCTGATATGGATACCACTAGCTGCCACAAGTGTTTAAAGAATACACAGAACTGGTGTCTACTAAATATTAAAAATGCTTCATCGATTTTGGTCAATTTTATTACACAACTTTTCATTTATTTTTGTGTTTTTCTTTCAGACAAAAGGAAGATACCAGTTAATTTTGCTTTCCTTGCTTCCCTCTCAGTTCAGATTCTTTAAAAATACATATATATTCTGGATAATTTTGGAAACCAGTTATAGGGTATTAGTGAATGCTATACAATTCTCCTTTGGGATTTAATCATAAGTAACATACAGTGGAAACAGTAGCTATTTTTCTGGGCTCCAAAATCACTGCAGATGGTGATTGCAGCCATGAAATCAAAAGACGCCTACTCCTTGGAAGGGAAGTTATGACCAACCTAGACAGCGTATTAAAAAGCAGAGACATGACTTTGTCCACAAAGGTCCATCTAGTCAAGGTTATGGTTTTTCCAGTGGTCATGTATGGATGTGAGAGTTGGATTATCAAGAAAGCTGAGTGCTGAAGAACTGATGCTTTTGAACTGTGGTGTTGGAGAGGACTCTTGAAAGTCCCTTGGACTGCAAGGAAATCCAATCAGTCCATCCTAAAGGAGATCCATCCTGAGTCTTCATTGGAAGGACTGATGTTGAAGCGGAAACTCCAATACTTTGGCCACCTGATGTGAAGAGCTGACTCATTTGAAAACACCCTGATGCTAAGAAAAATTGAGGGCAGGAGAAAGGGATGACAGAGGATGAGATGGTTAGATGGCATCACCATCTCAATGGACATGGGTTTGGGTGGACTTCAGGAGTTGGTGATGGACAGGGAGGCCTAGCATGCTGCGGTTCATGGGGGTTGCAAAGAGTCGGACACAACTGAGCAACTGAACTGAACTGAACATATAGATTAAAAAGACAGAAGAAAAAGTTAGGGCTTCCCAGTGGCTCAGCAGTAAAGAATCTGCCTGTGATTCAGAAGACACAGGAGACCTGGGTTCAATCCCTGGGTTGGCAAATCCCCTGGAGAAGGGCATAGCAACCCACTCCAGTATTCTTGTCTGGAGAATCCCATCAACAAAGGAGCCTGGTAGGCTACAGTCCATAGGGTCACAAAGAGTCAGACATGACTGAAGTGACTGAGCATACATGCAAGAAAAAGTTATGTGCCCTCTCAATGGTCAAAGCCAATAAGAGAGATACTCTTAGCCATGACGTTGATTTTTTAAATGTTGGCAAAAATTGTTCACCATATTTAATATTCTCTAGCCCATTACCACTGAATAGAAAACAGCATCCAGTTTTGGGGGCTGGCATGGAAAGTTTCCCATTACCTTGATACCAATCTTTATTTTTACCCTCATTATTAGCCTTACTTCACCCCCATTGCTTACATTTCTCTGCAAATGCTTGCCTTTATGCCTTTATATATGTTTTTGTTTCTCCCTGTAATTTACATTCTAAATCTATTTGGTGAGATTAAATTCACCCTTCAAAACTTTTCTGAAAAAAGCTTTTGAGAAGCTTTCCTTGGGCACTTGAGACAGTTAAATGTTTCATCCTCAGACTTACCCTTTGGGACAGTTTCTGTTTTCTGGCTGCCCAGCATCTGGTCCAGCTCCTTTGATAAGAGCTTCCTGTGTGTTTCTGGGTGATTCCTCTGTTGGATACACATGCTGGAGTATTCATCTAGGGGCCCTTCCTTCCCTAGCCAAGTGGCAGAGATGTGATCCAATCTAGGCTGATAGAGCACTCCCTTCCTGAAACTAAATCCCCAACAAAGGAAGACAGAGGCCAAAATTTGCTGGAGCTCTTTCTTGCCTATGAAGGGCCTTGGTAAGATTTCACAATGGCTCCCACCACGGGACACCTCCCAGCCTTAAGTAGCCTTGATTCTTGTCCTTTTCTAAACCTATTTCTTTGACCTCATTCTTTTTCTGTGAACCACCCCCCATATCGTCTCCATAAATGTTGTTTATGTCCCAGTTAGCCAGAGGCTGTTTCTATGGCTTATTGCTCTAATTTTTTTTTAAAGAAGTAATTTCTTGCATGTGCTTTCACTGGCAATCGACTCATTATACTACGGTTATAGGTTTACATATCTGTTGCTCTCATTAGACTGGACTTCTTGAGGGGAGAGACTAAACCCAAATCATTTGTCTCTCCTTAGTCCCTTGGACAGTGTCTGACTCATAATAGGGATTCAAAAAGTGTTTGCTGAATCAAAGAAAGAGTTCATGAGTGAATCATGATTAACGTGAATGCTGAGGAGGGCCATTATTAGAAAGAGACTATACATATGCATTACAATAATTTAATTGGTTAAGAACTTTTAATTCAGATTTGAGTTCAAATACATGGTTTGCACTGTACAACCAAGTGCTTTTAAAAGAGTAGCTGAATGAAGCTGAACTTAGCTTCTTTATTTGTAAAATGGAAGGACCAGATCAGCATCACAGAGTTAAAAACATCTAAAACAACAAAATATTAATCTCAGTCCTTGACACTAAAAATACTATTAATATTTAGGTTGTGAATAAAATGGCTATAGCTAGAACTGTGAGCGTTTGAAATTTAGAACCAAGTGATCTAAAATAATAAATCTTCAATACCGTCTTAAAAATTTTTTAAGTCATTAAAAAAAGTTGCAATATTAAAGAAAACTTTATTCTTTGTTTAAAAAAGTGTATTGCCAAACACTTCTTGAGTGAAGAATCTTCTAGAAATTAATTGTTTGAACTACTGGCACAATTTTCCTTCCTAAACACAAGAGACATAAACTGAATGAAGGGTTACTGTCCTAAAATTAGGCAAGATAAGTGGAAGTCAAAGAGCCCCATAACAGAAGAGATGGGCTGATTTCAAAGGAATAACTCAGGCATTTTGTTTTAAAGATGTCTTTAAAGATCTTACCGCATTCTTTGTCAATGAACGAGATAATCAAAATTTAAAGTTTTTCCTACAATAACCCTGGGTTCCCCTGGAGAATACTCTGTGAAATATGAGAGTGGTTTTAATACCTAGGAGCCCAGCTGCATAACAGCGAGGTCAGCTGAGGAGCAATGCTGAGACTTGAGGCCACAATGACTCCATATGGAGCTTGAGCGCAGCGAAGGTAATAAACTTTCCCACAATTTCTTTGCTCCTTGCAGTGCTAATGTAGACTGACAGTCACGCATCTTTCTTTCAAGGGAATTTTTTACTTGAGGAACCACGATATTTGCAAACAATGATTACTATCTACAGATACAAGGAAAGCCCTGGTCCAGCCTAATAAAGTCACCTGCAAATGTGTGCATGCATGTGCATACCTGTTTAATCTTTTAATGTAACTGATACAGAGTCTGCACCCCTTGGCTTGTGCAAAAGATATTTTCCCTTTTTTTTTTTCTTTTCTTGGAATGAATACTCACTGAAGAGAGGCTGGCATTAGCTTCATGGTAATAAGATGACTCTAAATGAGGTATCTGAGGACAGCAACATTAGAAACTGGGGACGGCTGCGGACAGCAGATTTGGGATACTGGTATCATGTATGTAACAAATCTTTATTAATAAGTACATTAAATCCCATATTTTTCATTTATAACTGCTGCATAATTTCCTGTTAACACTCCATGTAAATTCCAGATAAGGTAATAATTTTTTTTTTTCAGAATTCTATTTCTGTTTCATTATATGTTCTACACTCTGCCCCACAGGTCAGTCGCATGATTGAAGTATTATGCCTCATTAAAATTCCACTAGTTAAAACATGGAGACAGAATTTTGGTAATTCTTTTCTCCATTACTAGAATTAACCATTCCAATACATTCCCAGGCTCCCTGAACCTCATAATTTATGTATACATATACTCTCAAATCGACACTATTAGCAAGTTCTTAAATGTACACACACAGGAGAAGCCCATGTAGCGCAGATATGTGCTGGTCAAGGGGTCTCAATGTCCTAAACAGAAAGCTCTTATCTTTCTTCAGCTCCAGTGGCTGAAAATCCTTGCCCCACCACCTCCCAGTTCAGTATTTCTAGCTAGCAGCTGCTATCAGAAACCTAAATAACAAAAATATGCAAACTCGCACACTAATTCCCTTTGGAGATAGATCTTGGCTGCAGCCCTGTCATAAATCAGAGAATTTCGATATGAAATGAGGCAAGCAGCTCTAATCATTTCTGCATTTCAAATTGGATCACTGGCTCAATCACTGGGCTTTTTTAAACTGCTTGCCTAAGAGCAAATGTGAGGCGGGAGATAATTCTGAAGACATCTCTTCTTTTGTGGCCGGAGAACTCTTTTAACTGTTTCAAGACTGAAGGCCACATTTCAGTGATAATAGCACAAATCTGCTGGGAGAGATATGGATCCTTCAAGACATCTTCCTCCTCTTTCAACTCACAGAATTCCATCAATATCTGCATATATTATATATATTAATATATGTGTGTGCATATGGGTTTTGTGTGTCTAAAAAAGGAAGTGAGGGGGGAAAAAAAGAAGAGAAACATCTGACATGTAGCCACAGTCTATTTCTCCTCAGAATTTCCTGTTTTTGACACAAGGCAAGTTTCAATTGCACTATGAGATAGTTAACATTTTTAAACTAGGAAAATGTATTTCAAATCAAATGAAATTGTACCCAAATGTGAAACACTCTGGGGTTTCAAGGATGGTCTGCTGATCTGACCACTCTTCAGTAGCCAGATGAGAAACAGGAGAGTCTTTTCACCTTCCCAGATGATTTCTGAGTCCTTATTATGATTGCATTTTTATATTTTCACATCTCAGACAACCCTTTAAAAACAATGTATCAAGAGGAAAAAAGGAAAAGAAAAAAAGGCTTCGAGGCAATTACTGAGAGTAAAGAATCCTCTTGACCTTTTGATATTTTTGCTTTGAGTCTCCCTTATTTCTTATCCAAATGATACTAAAGGGTTGTTGCAGGTTTCCTGTGCTCATGACAGCGCTTTGAAATGGAATTTAACTCTGTTTTTCAGAGAGTTTTTGTAATGCCTTGTAAGCCTAATAGTGATCTGATGAAATTTTAAAGCTAAGCTGCTTGTGTTTTGAGAACAGACTAAAAATGTTTATCAATTTATTCTTTTACACAGTTAAACAAAACAATTCTGCTTTATCTGGTGTTTATTTTTCTATTTTCACCTTTTAATGGCTGACATTGTGTTGAACTTATGGGGACTCAGGATACAAATTTACCATTTCCTTCCTTATTAATTTTGTTAATTGAGAGAGTGGTGATGTCATGGTGATAAAGGTGTTGGAGGACTTTAAAAATATTACATTCCTACTATGCCCACCTAATAAATGATAATATTCCCAGGTATTTTTGGTGTAGCTTTATACACTGCATTTCTAACTCAGAAACATGAACATGACTCATTTTCCTGCATATTTTCAGATTCATTAAGATAATCCAATTTGTGAGGTTTATAAAATACTGTAAAAATATAAAATGCCTTTAAATAAACAATGTTTATAATGTGAAAATTTAGTATTTACTTGATTTTTCTTGCACACAAATTTAAAACTATTAAAGATTCAGCATTAACATTTTCATTGTGTTAATTAAAAGCTATATTCACAGAACTATCTTTTTAAGCTCTGCAGTTGTAATAATGAAGAAGTGACATATTTCTAAGAACTATATTAAACTCTTTGTTTAATAAATACATTATGTGAGTTAAAAAGCTAACAGGAAAAAAATGCTTAAGTAATCTAACTTATAAAGGAAAATCTTTTATTAACATTAGGTATCACTTGGTTTTTGTTGTCACTTTTTTCCCCCAAATAATTATTCAAGGAGAATGCCACAGGGTTCTAAGAAGTTTCAAAACCTTAATCTCATGAATACATAAAGTTTATTGTTTACAACCGGGTTTGTGGCCTCCACAGAGAAGAAAAACATCAGAATCAGCCCACTGATTCATAACCTATATTTACTTTTTTCTTTATCTGAGAACATTCAGCTAAGGCTCCAAGCTTTAGTGGGGAGTTAAGTCTGAAAACTGAGCTATTTTAAGAGAACAGGGGTGGTTGTTACCCCACTAACTTATCTACCCACAACTGATAAATACTTATAATAACCTTGCATTATCCCTCTAATCCCTCCTATTTTTATTTTCCTGGATAGATCCCAAGCTACTAAAACTATGACTCAACTACAGTCTTTCAAGTCTGATATGCTTATTCCTAAAGTGCACCTCATGTCTTTTCCACAGTGATTGAGTAGGTGTTGGTAAATGCTAGCTACATTTCCATTGACTCTCCCTGTGTGTGCACGTGTGTGTGTATGCATATACACATGCTTTTTTCTTATATTACTAAATGAATTTCTTCAAGATAATGTTCCAATGTATCATAAAAGCTGTCCATGTTCATTACAGAGGACTTAATGTTTTGGATACAAACATCTCTCTTCTTCCAATAAATCTCTGATTCAAAAACATCCTTGGTATTATTAATGGCCCCCAAAACCATTTAAAGTAAACCAATACAGCATCTTAAGAATGGGATACACAAAATTTTTAGTATATGTGTGACTTGAAATATAGGCATTGAAAAGTAAGTAATAAAAGTAGAGTAGAAATACAGGTTGTCTGCTCTATGACACTTACACACTTTATGATTATTATCCAGCACGGACTTTCTATCTACAAAAGAAGAAGGACACTAACCTGATATACCTGGAACTCGTTTTAGGGGGTTTCTTAGCCTAGACACATCATGATGATATCATTGGAAGCTGAATTAAATGCAAGTCATCACAGATGAAAAATAAGCCCTCACTAACAGAGCTAGGAGTAGAGTATATGACATGAGGGAGCATCAGGCTAGCTCAGGGAAAACTAAGGGAAAATAGTAAAAGTGGGTAGAAGAAAGCCACTTAGAAGCTAATTAGAAAAAATAAAGGAGAAGACAGCTAGCTGTGAACAAAATGAGTCAAAGTTGAGTTCTAGAAAGTGCCAAGAATGGGAAGAATACGAATGGCAGAGTGGAAAAAGGAAAAAAAAAAAAAGGATAAAGTAAATAATACCACTGTGAAAGAACAACACAAAACTGAGCTAGTAGGAGAGATGACAAGGTCACATATAGGTAATTTAGACAACAAAATGTACTATGTACATTAACCTAAATATATCACCAACATTCCCAACAATCTGCCTAAGTTCAAATTTCTATATTAAACAAATCCCTAGCTTTTTTAAACCTTAGGTTTTATGAACTTTGTTGGCAAAGGAGATAAAATCGTTTGCCAAAGTTACCTTTTCTAATTCTATATAAAACACTGCCATATGGCTAGTAGCTATTGCTAAGGCAGTCTCTTTGCTCAGGCTTAGGAAAATTATTGCTATATGTAGTTTTAAGTCTGGATAATATGACAAAATTTGGGACTGTCATTTTTAATACACTGTTTCTGACAGTCAATCAAACCATAAATGCTGGCGGTAAATTATCAGGGGTAACTGAATAACAGGAGTAGAGGTCAGGTCACGGAGTTTGGATTTTAAGACCTACAAGGGTTGCTCTTACCATTTCACTGAGCTTTCACCTTTCAGGTGACTCTCCAGGCTAACTGCTTTGTAACACATTTTGAGCTACTAAAGGTTTTAAAATATAATGAGATTAGGAATTCTTACATCTCATACAACTATGTACACTAAGTCAGGCGTTTCTCCTGACTGGGGACCATGCTCTCAACAGGTCAATGAGGAGAGAGCCCCCAAGCCCACCCATCATCAGCTGTCACGTAAACTTGCCCCTGGACTGGCCTGACATACATCCTTACTGTAAGAATTTAGTAAAGAACTATCTTAAATGGCATCCTGCCTGTGTGGAGGCAGTGTGGTTAATCTTTGACAAAAGAGCATTCACATGTCAACAAAACAAATGCCTAATGGAGGGCCCTACTGCAAAAGAATAAAGTAGGCCATTCAAGTTGCCAATAAAAAAGAAATTTAGAAAAGATTGAAAGTTTGATTCCAGCGTCATCCCTTGCACAGAGATTGAAGTCCGACCCAATGTCCAGAGCGTCTCCAGGAGCCCTAAACTGAAGTTACACCAGGCTTCAAAGGGGCCACCTGAACAGTCCTGTGGAATGACTCCCTTTCTGTCTGAGAGAAGGAAAAAAGAAAAACAAAGCACTCTGTTATTTTAAAATGAATTTTTCCTATAAAATGTGCTTTCAAAATTATTGTGGAAAAGATTACTGAAAAAAGAAAAATGTTTTGTATCTTCCCCTCACTTTATCCCCCTACATTTACCATAGGAATCTTTTCCTTTCCACACAAAGAGTAATCTTGGGTAATCACAGATTTTGCCACACCAAAATCTGAGTTAGAGATCTTAAGAGAATTCGTGTTTTTGCCAGATACATGTAAGGAGATTAATCCTTAGCTCAAACATTACCTAGTGCATTTTAATGCTATTTTTTCTTTTGCTTATATAGGTAAGAAAGTAAGTGTATGTTTCAAATTCAACCAGTATTTCAGTTTCCTGCAAATGCACACATTATCACCAGGTATAAGAGTCTAGTAGTCAATAAAACAAACAAGTAAAAAAGATCAACAGTAAAAGGTAAAAAAAAAAAAAAAGTGTATAAAATTTCCTTAGTGTTTTCATACACCACACTAGTAATTTTTTAAAATATGGATTCCACTGGTTCTCAACCAGGGGCAATCTTGCCCCTCCCTCTCCTCCTCCATCCAGAGGACATTTGGCAATGTCTAGAGACATTTCTGATTATCACAATTGGGGGCATGCTACTGGTATCTAGTAGGCAGAGGCCAGGGTGCTGCTCAACATCTTACAAAGCACAAGACAGCCCCCACTCCAAGGACCATCTGGCCCAAGAGGCCAGTGGTGCCAAGGTTGGAAAACTTAGTTTCTGGTTACAGCAAAAGTCATGATTATTCAAGAATACTCCCTTTGTATGGAAAGGAAGGATTCCTTTTAAAATTCGTATTACTAATCTATACTTTCTGGCTTATAATTTTAACACTGGAATAGTTGTATTGTCATTTCTGCTATATAGAAATGTTCCATATGGAAACCTAAAAACAGACTTGTCAGCAGTTTCTTTGTGGATAATGTTGTACCTGGAGTACTTTTACAAGGAAAGCTGGAATTAGCACAGTCACTGTATGTCATTTTCCCCTTAGTTTTATCATAGAAAAAAGTCTCGGGCATGCATTCTCAACTAAAAGGCATTTTGACTATTCTTATGTCAAACTGAACACAGTTAAAGGTCCATAGCTCTAAGTTTAAAGGGCAGCTCTTTGCCTAGAGCTAAAGCAACCCTTTATTTTAGAGCTATGTGGTGCCATCTTCACTTTTGTCCCATATATGTGCCATTCATCTCTAGGAGTGTTAAATTTTCACTTCTGTACACAGTCCTCAAAATAATTTTATCTGCTCTAGCTAAGCCACTAAGTAGAGTGTAAACTCCGTGAGGGCAGGGATATTTTGCTTATTTCCTATGTCTCCTCAAATGGAAAATAAAAATTTGTGTCCTGAAAGCCAAATGCTTTATTTATTAAAGTCAGAAAATTTCAAATATGCTTTGATACTGGATCAGTCACAATAAAGATATCCAGCAACTTCGAGAGGCCTCTAATAATTTTACACAACAACTCATTGTATAAATTTCTCTAAAAAAATTGGGAAACAACAGAAGATAGAAGGTGGGGGAAATTATTTCAGTTCTAATCTCTTTTGACAACATTTAGAGGTATCATAGGTTAATCAAAACAAAATTTAACATTGCATGGAAATAATCTACAGTCCACTTTGAAGTGAACTGGGCTGATGATTTAGTATCTCACTGAAATATTTTTAAACTGACTTAAAAATCATTTAATCCTATCGGACAACCCAACAGTTGTTCTCTTTTTGCTCCAAGGCATTTCCACATTAATTAATGCTCTAAATCTTCTGTTACCTCCAACACACACACACAGACCCACAAACATACCAGAAACCCTCCCAACTCACAAATACTCTTAATCTAAATTGTTCTTATTCATTCTACAGGCCTACCTCGCTAAGATATAATTTCTATTTTTATCCCCAAATATATGTTAAGTATTCTTCTAGCATACTATATTTCCTCCTTTAGCATTCATAATATTACTGCTAATTAACTGTTATACAGCAGTTGTCCATTTATTTTTAATTCCCACTAAAATGTAATTTCTGGATTACAAGATCTATGTTTATTTCAAATACACTAAAATACATTCAGTGTCTACAACCCCAACTGGCATCTCTTCAATAATAAATGCTTGTTAATGACTATATGAATAAAATAAAATATATAAACAGTTACTTTGTATGCAACAACTTCTACTCAGAGCACATATATGATTTAACTCAAATCAGACAGTTATGCTTAGTGGTAAAAAACCCATCTGCCAATGCAGGAGACATAAGAGATGCAGGTTTGATCCCTGGGTCAAGAAGATCCCCTGCAGGAGGGTATAGCAGCCCACTCCAGTATTCTTGCCTGGGAAATCCCAAGGACAGAGGATGCTGGTGGACTACAGTCCACAGGGTTGCAAAGAGCCAGACATGACTAAAGTGACTGAGCATGCACTCATGCAGGCAGTTATGTACTTAAAACAAATAATTTTTTTGTTTGAACCTTAACACTTCAAGGTTAAAGGGATTTGGGGATCTAGATCCTTAGAGAGGAAACTAGAGAGCCCTGGGTGCTGATATCAGTGGGAAATGGAAAAAAAGAAAAAAAAAGGTAAAACAAAGACTGTAAAGGTTTTACACTATTTTTCACATAGCTGTTTGGTTCTTCCTTCTCTAAGAAACACTCTATTTTCACCACATGTCTAGCATGGAAATCCCCCAGCTCACAAAAAAGGTACATTAAGGTATTTAATTGTTTTTTTTCTATGTAGGTGAGATAACATGGTAACGACTATTAAATACCTGATAATTTGTAAGGATTATGGTGTGAAACACTGTCTTGCCTACATTAGTTCCCAATGCTTCCCTGACCCAGTTACGAGTGGTATTATTTATTCCATCATACTTCCCCTTCCTCAGAAGGGTCATTTGCTTTAAGTCAAAATCGGTAAGGAGAAAGGGCACAGCCCCAGCATCCCAGTGTGTATAGCCATATGCTTGCCTCTTTTCAGAATCAATGTTCCACCTTTAAAGACAAGAACATAGAGTTTCAAATGACAGTTCTGACATCCAATGTGGTGTTTGCATTTAACTGATCATCCCAACTCCAGTGGTGAGATACAGGCCACTGTCAGATACCTAGTACTTCTCAGGACACTGTCCAGACTAGTCTCCCTGGGCTTTATCGGAGGGTTTTATCAGGCCTCCACATGATAAGAGTTGCTACTATTTGCCAAGTTGGAATTTTTGTAAAATTCCTTAATTTTCTGTTGTTAATCCATCAAATGCAAACACATGAAAACTTATCTTACTTTACAAGAAGAAATGATTGTTGGACTGAAGAGTACTAAGAGATAGAGGATGGGGGGCAGTGCGGCTGTCTTTAGCTTACTTAACTCTATCAAAACCAGGCTACTTGGTGCTTTTAACACCCGAGGAAAAAGGAATCTATGCACAGCACTAAACTCCCTGCTTGCCTTTTTCTTGGTGTATTCAGAGCCAGAATTTAGACAGAAGTAACTTAGTTTCCCTAAAATATTTTGTTGTTGATGTTATAATATATATGATAAAATATATTCTGTTGAGGGTGTACAGGCATAATTTTTAGAAAATTTAGAAAAAATAAAGTGAAAATATTTTAAAGAGAAGTAATAACTCTAAAGTTCCAAAATTAACCTCAAAAACATTTCAAATAATCTTTAGAATTAGTTCAGAGTACAATCCTACTAAACAGTATTATAATTTAGAATTTCTCAATATTTAAAAATATTGATTTTTCAACAGCAAAGTCATTTTCTAAGTTGCCGAAAAGGCTAAAATATAATTTAGGCCTTTAAAAAAAAAAACAAAAAAACCCTGTAACATTAAACTGCAACAACCAAAAGGGGGGTATGATAAAAATGCTTTACTTTATGAGGAATTTTATAAATAAAACAGAAAATTGTTTAGCCAGTCAACTTCTTATAAACATTTTAGGTATTGCAAATGATCTTTTCTTATAAGGTTTTTATGACCATAGTAGTTGGCAAGAGGGCTATTCCATGCTCTGTTAAAATACATGGAGAATGAGCAATGAGTTGGACAGGCTGTGCAGGTTCAGAGTTCTCAGTCCTGAACTCGACTTCAGTGGAAAACTCCTCTCATTTACTTCAGCGCCTTTTCTCCAAACCAGCACTTCCGCCCATGTATTTATTCTCTAGCCCTCTGGGAAGTCACCTTTCATCAAAAGAAATGTGCTAATCTTCCGCAGTTTCACTGCCATTGGCACCTCTAGCCCCCTCTCTGTTGCTTCCATCTGAGTATACACGAAAAAAAGCTTTCAGGATTCTCAACAATACAAAAAAGAAAAAAAAAATTCTCTTTACTGTCCTGGCAGATGAAAGACCTTAGTCTCAAAACTCAGTTGCATAGACCTCAGTTGCATCATAAAATGCATGAATCCAAGAAAGATAGCCTTTAGTTTTTATTTTTTCAGAAGCATACTGTAAATGTGTTGCCTAGTTTTCTTCTGTAAGCATTCAAAAGCTAAAACATTCTTTTATAACAACTTTATTGTCAAAACTTTCCAATATCTATTGTGCAAAACCATCCAGAATACTATGAAAAATATAATACTCAATGTTATTCCTCATACATGAGTGTGTAACCAAATAATACATATACAAAAATATATAAGCAAATAATAAGAAAATCTTATGAAGGTGGAATTAGAGAAGTGATAAATATGAATGATGTCCCACTCCATATTCTAATAATTTTAAAAAATATGAATAAGTTCCAAACATGCAATGCAGCCCAATTAGGTTTCAAGAGCTTGGCTTTATTAAGACTAAAGATGTTATATGACTGATTTCTCATTTTACCTTTTCTACCTGAAGTTCCATTCAGCACGGATTTGAAGGAAACTACCCATATTTCTGGATATTTGTCCCTAAAAGAATTCCTTGATTACAAATCAATCAGATGTTGCCAGGGAATTCCCTGGTGGTCCAGTGGTTAGAGCTCTATGCTTCCACTGGCTGAGGATACAGGTTCAAGTCCTGGTCAGGGGAACTAAGATTCTGCAGGCCATGTGATACGGCCAAACAAATTAAAAAAGCCTCCTAAATCTATCAGATGTCACTAACCAGAGAAAGGAAGAACATGGGCAGCTGCACCATTTGTTCCTCTCATGCAGATAAATACCCACACTACAAACTGAAATCCATTACTGCCAAACATTTCTGTTTGGGATATTCATGATATGGACCTTACATCAGGGTTTCTCCACCTTAGCACTGTCAAACTCTGGGGTCAGCTCTTTTTTCACTGTGGGAAGCTAGTATAACTCTGGCCTCCCATGCACTAGAGGGAGTAGTATTGCTTTGCTTTTCCTCCATACCCCTCTTTCCTGCATCCTTGGCCTCCAAGTTTCCACAACCAAATCTATCTCCAGGCATTGTTAAATGTTTCTTAAGGGCAAAACTGTCCTTGGGAAGAACTGGTGAATTATTTGGGTTTCATTAATGAAGAGTTATGGACGCAGTCTTTCATGCTTTCCAATTCACTTTTCTGACCTATATCAATTTAAAAATGTCATGTATTCTTATCAGGATAGGATATCAAGGTAGGTTGGTCAATAAAATTACAGTTTCCCCAAGACCTCATTCTGTACTTTTGAGCATTAAATCCTAGAAAGAAACCTTGACAAGATGAAGTTGTACAATTTCATCCAACAAATGATCTCACTTCAACACTCACACTAACTTTACTATTAAGCAAAAACAGGTACATTTTCAAATATTGATTTCAACTAATGTCTGATCCTAACAGGCATGATCTTATCAAGGTCCCACTATAATAGAAGGAGTGTCACAGTTAAACAGAATAGGCTGGGATAAGATTGCAATCTTCTTCACGATGATGTGATGGTATCACAGAATGGGGATAGTATTCTAAGTAATTATCATTAATAGATCCTGGCAAAGGAAAGAGCAGCCCTTCCTGGGGTCTAAACAAATCTGTGTGAGATAAGCCAAGGTTGCTGAGAATTTAAGGCACCAGGTGTTCTTGAAGTCATTTTTCAAAGTTTAAAATAACTAGATTTTAAGTGAACAGGGAAGTGTAGAATGATTTTAGTAAAATGAACATGCAAGGGGAAAAATGTCCCTTTATTATTGATACAGGTGCATTCATTTGTCTTTCTGCCCATTATATCCATTCTGGTTATTTCTATACTTTGATCTAATTAGGGTATTTATAAACAGGCTAGTTCTAGCTACTGAATGATGTTAAATGCATTAGCTATTTGCAGTCTACCAGACATCAATCTGATAAATTAATCTCCATCACAAGAAACTGAAAAGTTTTGTTTATATTCCTTAAGTCTTTGGTCCAGCTCTAGTATATTCACACGATGCTAGGTATGGCACCTTAATACAGAAATAGCTCAAAAGAGCTTTTTCAAGCTTTAAATTTAAGATTCGTATACTACATTGATTCATTCATCCATTGACCCCTATGCCCTAGTACACAAAAGCTCACAATTATCACTTCAATATTTAACTTTTCATTGAAGCAGGGAAGTTCATGTAATCTACAAAAGGAGTCAGTCAGGATGACTTTTTAACTACTCATTAATGACAGTTTAGTAGACATAATAGGAGATTTTATCATAGGTCTATTGTATAAATCCATTGCTGCTTCCTGAAACTGTTAACGCTTCTTACATTGAGCTAAATAAATATTTACATGGTAAAAAGATATTAGTAATCATTAGCCTAAACAATAAAACACAGTTTTGCTACAAACTTACTATCGAATGGGCTTCCCTGGTGGCTCAGACAGAAAAGAATCTGCCTGAAATGCAGGAGACCTAGGTTTAATCCCTGGGTTGGGAAGATGCCCTGGAAAAGGGAATGGTTACTCACTCCAGTACTGTCTGGAAAATTCCACAGACAGAAGAGTCTGGTGGGCTTCAGTCCCTGGGGTCACAAAGAGTGGGACATGACTAAGTGACTAACACTCATTTACTACTGAATAGGTCATTACTCCCTCTTCTTTTATAAAAGAGAGATAGAAAGTCCTTTTCCAATCACTGTGATGCAACATATAAAGTTAAACAAATGATATAAGGGGATTAAATTAGTAAATGTGATCAAAATGATTTTTCTCAGTTACTTTTTCATATATCTTGAGAGCATGATTATGATTATTACAAAAGCAATGTTATTATTCTTATTCACACTCTGTCCAGACTTCTCTGGGGAGGGGGAAGGGAAAGTCAAACTATATCTTAGTTTGTGTTTCTCTTTTCAAATGGGTGATTAATTACAGGTGCTGAAATCTTTTGGATAATCACTGAGGATGAATGCATCGCTGAAATCAGCAGTCCACAGAGAACTCTAAAAGCTACTAGTTGTTAACATAGTAAAAGAAAACAGAACATTCTACACTTGGTATCTTGTCTAAAAATAATGCAGTCATTGACCTTAACTTTATCAAACTAGTCCCATCATCAAGGTCAAATACAACAGTAAATAACTTCAGTAGGACATGAGCATACCATAAGTATTTATGAAACAACTATATCTGTACCTTGCATCTTTCTATAAAAAGTACTCACAAATAAAAATATTTTTTCAGTAAATGATTTTAATTTTGAAATAGAACTGTGAGAGTTGTCAAAGATTTAAGATAAGAAGTTTATCCACTGTTTAATCTTTTCAGAACCTCCATTTCTATCTCAATACCATAACAGAAAATACACATGAGCAAATCTCAAATATGTATCAAAAGAGACCAAAAGCTGCAATTGTTATTAATATATAACCTTATATGTTAGGAGATATTCTTTTACTTTGACCAAAGGAAAAAGAACAAATGAGAATCTCTGGGCTCTCATTTCTGGGGAGAGACATCACTGATTAATGGGTGTATTCTGAGGCATTCATTGAGCTTCCCTGGTAACTCAGTGGTAAAGAATCCCCTGCAACACAGAAGACATGGGGTTTAATCCCTGGGTCGAGAAGATCCCCTGGAGAAGGAAATGGCAACCTATTCCAGTATGCTTACCTGGAAAATCCCATGGACAGAGGAACCTGGCGGGATGCAAGCTGCAGTCCATGGGGTCATGCAAGAGTGGGACATGACTCCTGTTTGTTGACTAAACAAAAACAACAAGCAACTGAGGCATTTGGGGTCTAGAGAACTATTTTATGTCTATGTAGCAGATAAAGGGACGGAAATAGCGACACGAGTTTTCCAGACTCGCCAAACTTCCCAAGAGTTAGCCATGGGCTTGGTTCACAAAGTGGCCGGAATGCCAGGCAGCCAGCTATATTTGAGTTTCTCTTAGAAACCACAATGATGCACCCTGCTAACTCTCTTTCCAGTTTCCATTCTGCAACAATGAATCAAACAAAGAAAGGAAACTATCTGAAAAAAAAAAAAAAGTTTTTGGAAAGATATATGGAAATACTGATTTTTGTTCCTTCGCACACGACAGGGATCTATGCAAAGAGAAAGCAAATGTCACATAGTGAAACTAGGGGCTGACTCTGTTGCCAACAGGCTCATCACTATTTTTCATCTTTGTAACACACACACCCACGATATGCTCTTTTTCTTCAGCCTGCTAATCAGAGCAGTGGTACCTGATAGTGGATGATTGACTAAAGAAATCAAGATTGAACTTATTCCCTGAGGCAAACTGTACCTCAGATCAAAGCGTGCACACGTGGCATCCTGAAAATGCAATCCAGCTGCTCTCATCTCTTAACTCCCTGACACAGGAACCAAAGACAATAATCCTTACAAATCAGAGCTACTGTCTGTAAAGAGGGAGCATAGAATTAGAGGGACAAACTTGGAGATCTGGACTGACTCAGTTAAATAACTTCTTTTTCGACTGACTCAATTAAATAATTATTTTTTAAAAGCTTACGGCTAGTTCTTACTTTCTAACCCAAATATCCATTATAGTCTCAATGACAAATTAAGAACAGCCATATTGGATGCTAAATGCCTAAAACCAAGATGATCTTTTGCAAAAGAATGGATAAAACTGATCCAGAAATTTTGCTGTATCACAAATGCAATGAGGTTTATTACAAGAACCAGAAAGAAAAACAGGTGCTAAAACATCTTTTAAAAAGTCTATAGCACCTTTAATTACACGGTCATTTAAAAAATACTTCTTTAGCTATTTCAGAAATCATATCTCATTAAATGATGGTTAACAGAAATATTATAAAGACTTACCTATTATCTCATAAATAAGAGTACATAGAATAATAACAAAGTCCATTCTGATATAGGATCAGATTTTTAATGGCATAAAGAGCATTATAAATATCAATGGAAACTATAAAAATGTAATTAATGGCTGTGGAGTTATGAAGTTAACCTCTTTTTAAAATAAGTTTTCTAGCATATTCAGTTACATTCAATAGATAGCATTCTTCTTAAAGTATAATAAAGACACTCAAGTGCTAACTTGAACCACTCTAGTGAACATTCAGTCACTTCACTGGGAAATCTGCTTGACTCCTACATACCTCAATGATGAAAGCACTTCCCTGTTATCAATAGAGCACTAAAATTAATATCCAAGTGTAATGCTGATGGAATCCAAGACTTTTACCACATTAGGTTAATTTTTTTTTATTTTAATTCTGCTATTTCACAATTAGTCAATATAGATTAATTAGATAGATTTGAGATGATTCACATCTGCAAATCAGAAGCAAATTACTGAGAAATTAAGTTCTATAAACATTATGAATACTTTGTATTATTTGACATTAAAAAATATTCAACTTGCCCTACAATGCCTTTCAGGAGAAACTATGGTAAAATAATATAGCAGAATAAGATAAGTGAAAGCTTGATTGCTGTAACTGACCACCTAAAATGGACTGTACTTCTTATTCCTACTGATTTCCCTTGTTTTCAACTTTAAGATAACTAACTACGTATGAACTAAGGAAAGACAGTTGGAGAACTACTGAGAAGATGCAACTCAAATAGCAGGCCGTGCATTCCTTTGAATGCTGTGAAACAAGCTAGGAGATGACTTGCTTCTCTTTTTAAAACCTCAGTGGCTACAGCAGTATAAAAACAACAGAAGATTGAGTACCGTTTTCTTTCCACAATGTGAGTGGTATATAAAATTTGCAGCAAACATTAGCAATACTTCACAACAATAATACTACCAAACCACTCATTTCTTAAGTTTAAAGATAAATGCTGAAAACTGAACATATTATTCAGTATCTCTAACTCAGTTAAATTGTTTGACTCATGAATAATCACAAAATATTTATTATATCATCTTAACTAAGGTTATGGACAGTTCTCAATAATTCAAATGCATAGAGAATAGAGAGAAAGGGGAAATGAAAACTCACAGAAAATCAAACAATATAAAAGGGCACTTTGTATTTTTTAATTTCTCACATTTTCTTTTTCTTTTCTTACTATATTCGCCACTAACAAACATTAACATTTCTATAAGGCTCCAGGTAATCAAGAATTAAAACACTTTTTTCATCATCCAAATTTATATATCAAAATGTTCTATATTTATTCTAAGTTACCTACTGGAATACTTAAAATATCTCTATGATAATCTGTCAATTACATGCTTTGCCATAAGATAAAATAAAGAAATTATGAGGAAATATGAGAAACATTATCAATATTTATAATATTGTCCAATCTATGACAGAATAAAACACTAAGTTTTTGTAACTTGTTCAAAAATAGAGGTGTGTTTTATTTCATGATATTACTTTATTTAGGAAATGAACACATCACTTGAGTTAAACAAAATAAAAATGAAACTACTAATCTTATTTGTTGACTTAAAAATCAACCATTGTGTCGTGTGGATGTATAAATATGTGTGTGCACGGCTGAGTGTGTGTGAGTTTGTTTTTTGTGTGTTAGGTTTGCTTAAAGTAATATATAAAGGGTTCATAAAGGGGATGGATATAGTTCAGTTATATTTAAATACTCATACAAGGAGTAATTAGGCTTGGTGAGAATTCAGTTTTTGTGCCCTCACTTTTTAGCAGAGTTCCTGACTTGGAGCACATACTTAATTAAGTCAAGCTTTCTTCAAGATGTCTTGCACAATACATCTAACATCAGAGAAAGAGATTTTAGGCGTTCAGTTGCTAGTATTTCACAGCAAGGGAAGACTGTTAAATTAGTTATGAAGTAATAAAAAAAAATTATCCCACTACCCTATCATGTAAAAAAGATAAAATAATTATAAAAAAGATAAAACTAACACACCACTTCGAAGACACACAGTTTGCTGGGGGATTTATTAGAGTGATTCCCTGGTGGCTCAGATGGTAAAGAGTCTGCCTGCAGTGCTGGAGACCCAGGTTCTATCCCTGGGCCGGGAAGATCCCTTGGAGAAGGAAATGGCAAACCATTCCAGTACTCTTGCCTGGGAAATCCCATGGATAGAGAAATCTTATAGGCTACAGTCCGTGGGGTTGCAAAGAGTCAGACATGACTAAGCGACTTCACTTCACTTCACTTTTTAATTAGAGTGATAAGTTAAAATGGGTCTATTTCCACTCTTGTATCTAGTCCCTTAGGTCACCAAAGCCTAAAAGTTTAGATTGTGCCTATTCCAGCAAATGTATTTTATGATTAACTTCAAATACAAATAGATGGCCATATAAGAAAAATCTGCAGGCTCTTTACAAATGCAAAGTAAGAGTGAGAAAAGTGAAAGTCCCTCAGTCATGTCTGACTCTGTGATCCCATGGACTGTATAGCTCACTAAGTTCTTCTGTCCATGGAATTCTCCAGGTAAGAATACTGGAGCGGGTTGCCATTCTCTTCTCCAGGGGATCTTCCCAACCCAAGGTTCGAACCTGGGTCTCCTGCAATGCAGGCAGATTCTTCACCATCTGAGCCACTCCAAATATACCTATCCTTCTGGGATTTCTTTTTTTAGGAAGAAAACGTGCTTTGAAATGATATTGGTAAATGTCAATTTCCTTCTAGTTTATCTGCCCTCATACTTACATACAAACATTATTTTAAACAGAACTTAACAGTTTGAGTTAAACTCAACAAAACAAAGAGATTAAAGTTGAATGGGAGTGTGTCTATCAGCCAGGGCTCAGCAGAGGGAATACACTTCACCTCTAGGCAACTGAGCCTGCCTGCCTGAGCGTTCTAGCATCCTTGGTATGTGAGGTCACTGCCTATGATTCATCTCTTTGACTACCACTTTGTTTTGGACTCTTTATGCCTGTATGTTTATTTATAACATGCCAGAATAACAGTGGAATGAATGAAAGAAACTCCTAGTAGTATCTTTTAGCTTAAAGATGCTTAAAGATTACAGCTGGCTACAGGATGACAACTTTTCCAGCCCCCATTCACTAATTGCTCTCTCTTTTCATTTTATTGTGGTGTGCTATAAAATACTGCTTTTATTTTACTGGCACTTCAATTGTCTTTTTTTTTTTTCTTCTCCACTTTATGGGTAAGAATGACTTTATTCTAGCTAGGAATATCAACTTAGCTTCTAATGCTCACTGGAATTCTCTTAGCTATATGAATTTTTAGGAAACATTTAATTTTTTTTTAACCCAGAGTGAAAATAGCACATTTATCCACTCTCCAAAAATCCCAATAAATAACAAAGGTACATTAGACTCCAAAACAGCTTAACTGAACCATATGTGAATCCAAAGCCCTGCCAAAATTGGATCAGCATTATAAAAGGTAGTTTCATATTTCATCCGGCCATAAAATAGGAACCTATAGTATATAAAATGCACTGATCGCTTGCACAGAGCTCATGATGACAATAGCATGGAAAGGCATTGTCAGCAGATAAGTGACCTCCATACACACTCCGGGAGTGTCTTAAGTTTTTTTTGTTTTGTTTTGTTTTTTTCTTTCCTTTTTCTGTTTTTGTTTTTAACCTGGATTGGCTAATCACCGATTACGAGAACAAAAAACTTAAAACAGCATCTTGAACCTCAGTCCCTCTGGCAATTTCAGAATTTCACCATCAAAATATTTCATTAGAGAATCTTCAAGAAGCAGCAGAAGGTCTGGCACCGAACCCTTAGGATCCCATTAAGGGCCTCCGCCATAGTCCGTAGCTCGTCTAGTCCAAAACGGCACTCTCTACTCTCACAAATTCTCTCCAAAGCCATCTGAATCCTCTTTTCCTTATCAGGGTGATACAGGCTCGCATCATCCTCGGAGCCTTCCGACAGGGGCGACAGCAGCTGGGGGTGGGGGATGCTACGACTGTTCATTGTTTCCCTTCACAAAACACTGCCACGGGGCGCAGATTAACACCAAAAAATAGATGGCTGCCACCGAAGAGAAACATTTTTCAGAATGCCTCCACTTGATTAATGAAGTAATCGAGCAGACCACGGGTTGACTTTTGCCACGCACTCTTCTTCCCTCAACCTTCTCCTTCTGGAGAAGCAGCAACGATCAGAATGCTTCTGCCAACGTCCACTTGCTCTGAAGAGTCATTTTCACAAAGTTGGAAGGAAGGCCACGGTTATTAAAACGCTATGTTCCCTGCTGGAAATATTCTTTTCACCACCTCTGAACTACTTCCTTGAAGGCAAATGCTATCTCTCTGCCCAGCCGCCCCCCCGCCCCAAGAACTGATACTTTATTTGACGTGTACTTGGTAGCTCATTTGTAAAGAATCCACCTGCAATGCAGGAGACCCCGGTTCAATTCCTGGGTCAGGAAGCTCCACTGGAGAAGGAATACGCTACCCACTCTAGTATTCTTGGGCTTCCCTTGTGGCTCAGCTGGTAAGGAATCTGCCTGCAATAGGAGGGACCTGGGTTGGGAAGATGCCCTGAAGAAGGGAAAGTCTACCCACTCCATTTCTGGCCTGGAGAATTCCCTGGACTGTATAGTCCATGGGGTCCCAGAGAGTTGAACACGACTGAGCGACGTTCACTTTCACTTTGGACACTGATCCTTATCTCAGATACACATGAGGCTGTCACTGGGCACCTTCCACAGAATAACATTCTACACATGCCTGAGGGGCAATGACTTGAAGATGCAAGGTGGTAATAATGTCACATCCAAGATAAGCATCAGAACCCAAGGGGCTCCTGCGGCCTTGTCCCTGAGATGACGCTCCCACACAGGGTGCTGTGCCGTGCCTAGTCGCTCAGTCATGTCCGACTCTGCGACGCCATGAGAAAAACATGGTATTTGCTTGACTTCTCAATAAAAGCTAAAACCTAAGGCCCATGAACTGCCTTTGCTCTTTCAAATTTTGTCCCCATTCTTTCTTATTTCATGGTGAATCACTGTCTACCTTGTGGTGTGCCTTATTCACTCCATTCTGTACTAAGCTCTAAAATGCCATGAGTAATGAAAGAACTGAGTTAGCATTTTAAAATACAAACCGAACTCAAAAGTGAATCAGACAGGGTAAATTACTTTTCCAATTGTCTGAAATCCCCAATCACACACCTGAGAAAAGCTTTCTGAAGAAATACTCCTTACAAAAAGAAAACACAAAGAAGCCAGGATAATTCAAAAAGCAGTTTGACCACTTAACCTTTCTTTCTCTTCCTAAAAACTTGCTTTTTCTCTTGTTTCTGTGGTGATTGTCTCCTTAGATGATAAATACTCTAAGTACAAACCTTGTACTTCTCTAGGCTATGAGTTCTCAGAATAGTGATGCTAGCTAATCAATAAGTATGTGTATGTTTGTGTATATAAATACACGTGTGCACATGTGTATGAAGATGTATATGGGCAGTGACAACCAAAAGTGCTTTTTAAAATATGTTCAGAGAGGGAACAGAAGAGGCTGGAAGCACACTTTGGGAAATTAAGCGACTGAGTAATCTACTTTCTATTCACAGGCATAATAAAAAAGTAATCTAGATTGTATAACAATCTGTATATTTTTCAAAGTGACTAAATGCATATAATTTTATACAATTTTACAACAACTCTAAGATGTAGGGCTGGTATTATAACCTCCATTTTATAAATGAGGAAACAGAGCAGGTGTGATTACCCAAGACAGCACTTTGGGTAATAACAGTTGGGACTAGAATCAGACTACTCTGACCACATCATGGGCTCTTTCCCATGCTTTCTCCCCATTTCTGATCTTTACAAAGTGTTAGTGTATGTTTCTCAAAATTACTGAAGGAGAAATACTCAGCAAACAGCCTGCCTCTGGCTTCTATTTCCCATTAGATTTTACATAACTGTTCCATATATTTTCACTCATCTTTCTCTGTCCTCATATTAATAATCAATTTCTAAACAAATTAATCAAGAATTTTTTCATGACTTTCTATATGGAGTAGCTTATCTACCTTCAAAAATGATAATAAAATGTATCTCATTTTTACATGTATCTTTTACTTATCAGTTAAACCTTGATTTTTATAATATGCAATATTTTATAATATGTAATAGTTTAATAATGTAATATTTTATAATACATGATTTAGTTTTTTATATTCAAATTAATTATTATTTTGTGATTTCTCCCAGTGTTACTATTATTTGAAAGTCCTTCCTTATTCAAAGGCAAGGTAACTATTTATGTACATTATCTTAGCAGTAAACGCCTCTGAGATGACCCCCAGTGATAACAGCTTTTGGTTTTAAGCCCATGTACAATGCCTTTCCCTTCAGAGTGGCTAGACCTGCTGACTCAATTTTAATAAAAATAATTCAGCAAAGTGATGGGATGCCTCCTTCCAAGACTAGTTTATGAAAAGACTACGATTTCAGTCCTGGGCTCCTTGTCTTGCTCGCTCATTTGCTTGCGCAGAGAGGAGCCAGTTGCCATGCTATGAGTTTCTCCTTGGAGAAGCCCAGGAGGCAAAGTACTGAGTTAACAGCCATGCAGTGACCTTTTAGGCAGGTCTTCCTTTGGCTGAGACTTCAGATGACACCATAGCTCTGGCTGTCACTTTCTGAATCCAGCCTTATATGAGACACTGTACCAAAATCACATAGATAAGCAGTGCTCATAGTTCTGACCCCAAGAAAAAGAGTATGAGAAAACCACAAGACTAAGGCACATAACCCAACATTTGATTCTAAGCTCCTGACCTTTAAAAGAGAAAGAGATATAAACCATATAAAATGGCACAAATGATATACAAATTACTAGAATCAAGAAGCCATAGTTTTGTTGAACTAGGAAAAGGATTATATTTTAAAAAGTGATATAAAAGCAAATGAATAATGCAGAATGTCTTTAAATTCAATACTTAAATGTACAAGGAAAAGAGATGTTCATCTCCAAAAGAGGGTTTCTCAAATAAGTTTGAAAGTTTACAAAAACATTCTAGAAATATTATTTTATTTTTCCTTCATAAATATATGTAAGAATTATTGCCTCTGGACATCATACAACATCAACACGAGCCTTGTAGGAGTCACTTGGACAGGGTCAGACTCACAAACCTGCCTATATCAGGAAAACCTCTTATGAGACTAAAGACTGACAATGCCAACTGAGAGCTAATGTTAAGATATGATATTTAATTAATGGTGTCATGGGAATATCTATTGATACTTAGCTATAAAATAAAGTCAGATATTTTATGAGTCCAATATGTCCAATTTAAAGGGTTATGCCTCTGTAACATTGATTTGTAGCAACAAACAAAAGGAATACAAAATAAGCACTTATGTCCATTTCTTTAACAATTATCTCCAAGTTACTGAATGTATTATGTTCAGTAGACATCATTTGCTAAATTTTTGTAACACTAGAACAATATATATTATAACCAGGTAAATAACAGGGAAGTGCTCATGCCAAACAATTGTTTTATAAAGAGCCATGGAATGGCAAGTCTTGAAAATAGTCAAGGAGAAAGACTTTAAAAGGCAAGCCGGACATATCAGTAAATAATCAACAAAATTTTAGGTCAACTTTGTAAACTGCTCCTCACAAGTGTGTTCTCATTTTACCTTCTCCTCCAGCCAAAAGCATTTTTTCCAACTTTATATTCCATAATTTGTGTTATGGAAACAGCAGAGCTATAGTTTGTAAAACATTCCCTCACCACCCAAGAATCTGATAGACTTGCCTTAGGGAACAGGGATTCTATCCCCTATGGGACCCTGAAGCTTGAGAAAAGATTTAAAAACAGGAACAATTCCATAAAGAGAATCTGGATGCCTAAACCAATAGCCAAACCGCATCTTTCATACCTATGCTCATGGAAAAGGTTGTGTTACTCATTAGTCTGTTCAACTTTATATACATTGTCTTCTTAGTAGAGCAACTTTAATTATATTAAATGACATGAAGTAGTTACTCCTTCCAGACATTGATTATATTAATAGCATATCACAGAGCCATTTTAATAACTCCATGAAAAGACCATTTTCAATAACATTTTCCTTGGAATTCTAGAAAGAGGGAACAATAAATAATCTTAAACAAAGCAAAAAAAGATGTTTTCTGGTTAATCAAACTTGGCCTAAGTATAAGTAAAGAGTTTTAGCCATGTAGCATAATCCAAAGGCAAAATATGTTTAAATTTCAGGCACAGATCAGTAGGATAGACCCATAAATAAAACTGTCTATATACGGCAAGAAATTGTGTCTTTGTGTTCCTACCTTTCAAATCCAAGTGCAAACATAAAGAACCTAGAAAGATCTCACCATCAGAAGAAAAAGCAAATTAAAGGTAGATTGAGATTAGCAGACAGAGTAACTACACATAAAAGGTGTAATTTTAGGAGGCAGATACAAATTATTAGGAAAAGCCAAATATATGTTTTCATTTCAACATTATTTTCCCACATTACAAAAGAATTCCATCAACAGCCAATATTACTATGCCTCCATTATAATACAATAAATCCCTTCAGATCCATATATAACCGACCTCGCTCATTGCTTCGACAGATTTGAATTGTTGAGTAATTCCCTGGTGTTTGGTTTCTTTCTTTCTGACTCAGATTCTACAGGATGCTTTCTCTAACTTGGGACTTCATGCCAATCTCTCTTCTCCCTGAGCACTCTCCTCTTCTCTTCTCCCTGAGCACTCTCCTCTTCCACAAACAAACAAAAAACAAACAAAAAGTCCCCCTCTGATTCTAGAAACCAAACCAACACACCATTTTCCAAGGCTCTGCTGTACTAAATGTCTTGCCTCATGTCTTCTTGGAGCAGCTTCCGCCGTCCATTCAGTTTCCATTAATGCTCCACATGGCAGATAGAGAATAAGAGAAGCCAGGATCTTGGCCTCCCTAAGGGACAAATCTACAATCTCCATCAATAATGAATTTCACCAACATTTCCTCAGAGGAACAGGGTACAATTAAAAAGGTTATAAGTCCTTGCACTACTAGAACCTAAGGGCATCCGTGAATGAAACTGGCTTAAGCCCAATTAGAGGAATCAGTACATTTGTCTTCTCTTGGAACAACCCTGCTCTTACAGTTCCCATCAATTCGGTATAAATCTGACTGATCTTATCCAAGAAGTTAATAGAAAATTGCTCACAGTGGGCGACTGCCACCTCAGTTTCCAAGCAGAGACAGATGGGATTTCCCAGATGGTTTGTCACTGCAAAGTGCAAGGCTGGATGAGACTTCACAGAAAGCATGGAAGAGCAGAATACCTTCTTGGCCTTCACCCAGGTCAGAGTGAAGGACTGAAAATGGATTCTTTTACAAACAAATCATAATTGCCTCCATGGGTTCACCACCTTGCCCTCTTTAACTACTTCAAAGGGGTGCAGATGTTACACTGAATTTAGTCAATATTTATCAAGAAGCCATCATAGGCATATCTTTCTGTTAGGTAAAACCTGACAAAATAGATATAGTTATCCTTCTCTACTGCATATTACATTCAAGTGAGATTAAGAATTAATTATAAACAAATAAAACAGGCACAAGATGGCATTAACTGTGGTACTGTATTGCTAAGTTGGGCAGATGAAGAAAGATCTAAGAGGAAACAGGAAAAATGGGTATAAAGACTCAAGGAGAACACAAGGATCTTGAATAAAGAAAGAGGTGCATCATTTGCTGATACTGGAGAAAAGTTAAAGGAAAGGATTAATTGACTCATTTTCTAAAGGTTATTTACTGAGCCCTTGCTATAAACCAAACATTGTTGTAGATAAGAAGGATACAAAGATAAATGATAAATAAGCAGCACATAGTTGGTGGTACTAGTGGCAAAGAACTCGCCGCCTGCCAATACAGGAGACATAAGAGGTGGAGGTTTGATCCCTAGATTGGGAAGATCCCCTGGAGGAGGGCATGGCAACCCACTCCAGTATTCTTGCCTGGAGAATCCCATGGATAGAGGAACCCGGCAGGCTATAGTCCATAGTGTTGCTGAGAGTCAGACATGACTGAAGCGACTCAGCAGCAGCAGCAGTGAATGGGTGAGACTGACAAGTAAAGAGATATTTGGAATTATGCAGTAAATGTTCTCATCCTAGTAAGCCTAAAGATCATAGAAATATCTGAGGAGTTGATATTTATTCCAGACTGGAGATTTTTGGGAAGGTCCACTTTGGGGTAACCTAGGGCTGAGTCTTGAAGGGAGAACTGGAGTTAGTGTGATAAAGAAGGGCAGGAAGGGGGAGCACAAGACTTTGTGGATGATAAAATAGCACAGCCAAATGCAGAGAGTCATGGGGAAAAGGGTATATTCACATTGCGGGTAGCTGAGGTTGACTGAAAGCTACACTGAGAGTGGAACCGGGGTAAGAGACAGAGTTTGGGTTCTCTCGTGCCCTTGAATGATTTCAGGCACACAAGTAACAAGTTTTGCTATAAGGACACACCGTGATTTGGGTAAAGAAAAGGAAGACAGGAAGGAAGGCAGAAAGAATAGTTAGAAGAATACTGTGATAATCAAGGAAGAAATGATGGAGGTTTCACCACCAGCAGCGGCAGTGGGAACAGAAAGAAGGGAGGAGACGTGAAGAAAGCGGGAGTTATGGTACTTGGTTCCTGGACGAGAAAAGCAGAGTCTTGAAAGATGCTTGGTCTGAATGGATGACAAAAACAAAGCTGTTAGTTACAGGCAATAAAGCAAAGGTGTGTGTGTGTGTCTGTGCCTACATGTGCGTGCATATACACTAATGATTATGTACGTAAATGGACCTATGAGATGGGAGAGAGGAGTGGTAGAAATGGAAGGGGGGTGACATGGAACAACTCACAGAATGGACTGCCTGCAGAGGCAGCGAAGGAGAGGCAGAGATTTAGGTTTAAAAGTGACTAAAATTTGGAAGGCAGGGAAAAGGGCACAGAGACAGAAGGTGGAAACAATAACAAACTCTCCTTACCACTGTTGAGTTGGAGGAAGTCAGTGGGAAAGGCTTGTAACACAGTTGAAACGTGCTATTAGAGAAAGGGTAAAAAGCCAAGGTTAGAGATTTTTTAATTTAAATGTCATTTGTAAATTAGTAGCTGAAGCTTTGCGAGTGGATAAGCTCCCCGAGGCACTGGGAACAGAGGGAGAAGAGAAGAAAGGCCATAGTGTTTTGGGAAACATAGTTAAATTTAAAAGAGCCAAGACCCAGAGAGACATGAGAAGTAGAAAAGTATGGGAGTCCTGAGCCCAGATTAGAATGAATATTAAAAGGAGGATATTATTCACAATGTCAACATCAATGGAAAGAAATATAAGCCCAACAAAAAGTCATGCCTCAGCAACATTATAAATTATATCACTGAGAGGGGGAAGCTGGGAGGGTGTGGGTGGGGTCGGTCAGATTCCTCATGGTAAGGAAATTCAATTAGATCATATTTTTATTTTAAAGAGCATTTGTTGAATATCTACTTTTTGCCAGAGGCAGTGATCTAGAATTGAATAATTATGATTTTTAAAAAACTATACTGTCTAGAATCTCAGCAATCATTTGGATATTATGTTTCAATTTATTTCATTATTATATCTTAGAAGTTGTCTTGGCATGGCTTTCCCAGAAGGTGACCTTGAGACTGATTCAAGTGCAAGTAGTTTATTAGGAGGTGACCTCAGACCAGTTCAGGAGAGGTGTGGAGAAGTAAGCAGGAAGGAAAAGGAAGCCCATAAAGGATGTGTTATAAAACTGACTGGAGCTCAGTTTCACTGGCAAACTCTTAAAACACTTTTCATATCCTAATGGAGAGGCAAGGGAGCAGGTGGGTATTTATCCACCAACTTCTATCCCTCATTGGTTGAGGATTACTTTTGGAAACATTAATTCTCCAGCACTCCACAGCTTGCCTGGCTTGCAGTAAGTTTGCTCCTGAGGCTGGAAAAAAAAATGTCCTCAAATAGAAAGTCAGAGATGTTTCCCCTTGGCAGCCTTTGACACTATAGGTGAATGCTAGAGGTTTACGGATAGAGATACAGTTGCTGTAGGGTGTGCACAACTTGAAGACTTGCAATGAATGGGCTCAGAGATTGGTGCTGGAAGAGTCAGCACTGGGAGGGTGCAATGGAGATACTTAATAATTCTATTATTTCCCTATGATGTAGATCAGGAACCTTTAGTTCTTTCCTCAGCCACATGTCTATGATAACCACTACCTTAAAAATTAAGACGGAATTTAATGTGCACATTATTTCATTATTAAATCAATAAAATTTTATCTTTAGTACCCTTTATATGTATACTTTCTGTTTGTAGAATTCAGTATCACAACCACATGGTAAAATAAAACAAGGCTCCCTTCTGATTGAATGACATCAATGAAATGAAATTTCTATGTCAAATTTCATTTGCTGAATTTAACAGATTGTGATAAGTTTACTATTATGTAGTAGGTAACCTGGGACTTTCTATTTATGTTCTGTTTAATTAAGAATGCATGTTACATGATTCCAGCAGGCAGTTGGCTGAATAAGACTAGTTAGCTACTAAAGGCTGATTCACTCAAAAGAGAGAGAGAGAGCAAATGTCACTAATATTGTAGACACCAACTTTCCAAATCATTGGTGTTGTCTGATAATTATTAAGCCTTACCATGGGCTAGCAGAGCAGAGATTTAGCATATTATAAAGATCTATGTCTTCAGGAGAAAATGGGAGAACTTCAAAGGCACAACACATAAATACAGAAATTCTAAAACACCTCCAAAACAGATATTGATCACAATTTAAACTGATTTTTAAAATTCCTTCCTTGTCAATAGTCCTTTGATATTTTCAATGAATAAAATTGTATGACTTAAAAACATGAAATTTGGGTCACTATGATAGCACTTAATGTACATTATTTCTTGACACAGAAGTAGGATGTTGGAAAGAAAGTCAGGCTCCCTTACTGGTTAACAATTCATACAGGAATGGAAGACTGTACCTGAAAAAACTGAAGCTTATAATATACCACAGACCTTTGGAAACTGTGACGGTTAATTTTGTGTATCAACTGGGATGTTGTCTTTTTTTTGAGACTGACATTTGAATCAGGGAGCTCTGAGTAAAACAGATTGCCCTCCATAATGCAGGTGGGCCTCACTCAATCAGAAGAAAGCCTGAACAGGACAAAAAGACTGGCCTCCCCAAATAACAAACTTCATCTATACCATCAGCTCTGCTGGGTCTCCAGCCTGCTGACTCACACTGTAGATTTTCATCAAACCACCTCCATGATCACATGAGACAATTCCTTATAAAATATATAAACACACACACGTCACACACCCTATTCATGTTTTGCTGGAGACCCTGGACTAAAACAATGTTCTTGCAAAACAGTCAAATTTAGGTATGTAAAATCCCCAAATGCCAAAAATCTATAGTTTTACTTATTTAATTTGGTGTGTCTTCTCAGTTTTAAACTTGAAAGATTTTAATGGACCCATTTTTACAGGTGACTGAGTAGTAATAATATTCAGTATTTCTTGATAATTCATGTATGCTATCTCATTCTATCTTTACAAAACCCTGACAAGCTAGGTAGTAATATTATCCTTATATTATAGATAAAGTTTCTAAAGATGGTATTAGATTGCAACATGGGGTCTCAATTCAGATTGAGTTGACCTAGGTCTCATCATTCAGCTTCCCAAAGTAGCAGTTTCCTCTCGTGAAACAAAGGAAGAACAAAAGGATATTATCTTCTCGTATGCTCATGCAAGAACTAAATGAGATATAAAACCTGTAAAGCACTTTGACCCTACCTGGCCCAGTGAAAATATTAACTATATTCTGCTGTTAAGCATAAACTATCTAACAAGGTAATGAGGTGTGAACAAAATTTTATTTATTTCTATGTTCATTGTGTTATATGATTCCAAGAAGAACTTTTTGTCAAATCAATTCTTTTGATGTTTCCATATAGCCTATATTTCTGGTAATGTTCTATATATATATATATATATATATCCAAATGCCTGGTCTGCAAAGGCTTCCTGCAGAAGGTGGCATATTGCTAATGCACTTCAAGATGGGAACTTGAAAGATATAAAAAGGATTTGACATCTGGCATGGTGACTCAATTAATTACTATGTTGGATTAATTAGTTTACTGGGTCTCTTGAGACAACACCATGAGCCTGAACAGAGAAACAAAACATGGGCTGGTGAATAAGCAATTTAAAGGAGTGCGCTAATTCCAAATTTGATTTCAGGTTGGATAAGGTAGGGTAAGGTAGGGTTAGATTATATATTGTATGATGAAGAAAATTTATCTTCATGAAATAAAACCTATATTAAATGACTGTCAAAATTATAAAGAGGTAACAACATTGTAGAACTCTTTGAATTAACACCTAATTCTTCAGTCATGAAAGTTATGAAGTATTATAACAAGTATTTTGCCCAAAGTAAGAGAAAATAACCTGCTTATAATCATTGCATATCTTCTCCAAAAGCTTTTAATAAATTTAGAATTCATGTAAAGAAATTCCTAATAATTTTATCATACTCAGATCATGTTACAGATGCTATTGGGAAGGAGTGTGATCTGGAATTTAAAAACACAGATTCTGTAATCAAAAGGCCTGAGCCTCAATTTTCTTATCTACAAATAAGATTTTAAATAGGACCAAATTCGCAAATTTGTTTTGAGGAGTAAAGGAGCTAATACATTTCTAATTCTCCATATAGTGTCTAGAAAATAATAAGTACACAGTGTACCTTAGACAATTATTCTAGAGAAGTAACAGTAGTGCCAAGAGTACTACTAGTAGTATTTAATGACATAAAATCAAAAGTAAATTCTGGGAACAAAATGCTATTATCAAAAAAAAAAAAGTATATTTTAGCAAAGCAGATACATTTTAAAATAAAGGAAAATTCTATAGTTTAGGGAAGCAACATGAATCAAACGTTGAAATCCAAAGACAAAAGAAGAAAACTAGGTTATTAAGATTATTTTCTATTAAATAATTATTCACCACTACTGGGTTTTTGATACCCTAAACAGCATCCATTCATTTCAAATAGTACCAAAAATACCAAAATGTCACATCTACAAGTGAATTATTTAAATGATATTAAGTATGGCATAAGGTAGCTTTAGAGTGGTACAGAAATATGAAAAAAAATCATGTCATATCTAAAAATCAGGAAATTATTTCACTGAAAAATTAAACTTCTACAGATAGGTTTACTTTCCATACATCATAATTTAGCATATGCTAAAGATGTATAAAAAGCATCATTTTACATATATATCATGATATAAAGATTAATTAAAAATTACATTTTCATAGAGATATTATGCTGATAAAATAAAAAGGAAAACATGTTTCTTACATGAACACTAGCTGACACCTAAGTGGCACTACAATTTGGAAGAAATAGCAGACAAATGACTAAAGTTTGTGTTGGTGTCTGATACACAGTGATAAATAAGATAAATATCTTATTGCCTAAAACATTTTGAAAGCAATGCTAGAGTACCAATAGAAACGCCCAGAATCAAATGGGTTTTGAAAAGGATTTAATTCAACCTTTGATGTTGAGATAATCTTCCCCTTGCCTTTGCTTGATTAAGCAGTATAATAGCTAGTATCACCCTATCAAAGGAATCAGCAGAACAGTCCACTCTACAACTCAACCTCTAAGGGTCAGCCGTGTTTGGGGAGCCACTTCTCAAACCCCTTATGCAGCAGGTACCCTGGACCACCACACATGACACTGCCCAGATTATTAAATATTTAGCCTGGTCTGTCAACTTGCTTGGTTCTTAAATACATGTGAAGTCTCCTACTTTATCCTTTTACAGATAAACACAAGGATTTAGAAAGTAAAAAGCACATTTCTAGAATCTCTTATTCTGTTTAAAAGTTGGATGACACAAATGTTTCTTATTTATTTCAGTCATTACTTTTAGTTAAATCAATAACCTCTTTCTCATTCACATAGCACTAAATAAGCAGAGATCTGCAAATACTAGTTTCTTTCATGTAATAACCCAAAGAAGAGATTTCTTTCATGTAATCAACTGAAAAAGTAAAGCAACATTGCTGAGCCAATCAAGTACACTTGTTAAAACTCCTCTAGGAGTTCTTACACCCCCACCCCCACCACCTCAATGTAGATAGTGGCATTTAGCAGGCACGAAACTCTTCCTACATAAATGGCATTTAGAGAGAGGGCCTTCCACTTCATATATATAATTTCTGGATCTCCTAGAGAATATCAAATATTTTTATCACCAAGCTTTGTCACTTGTATTATCACTCATAATAGGAGAGGCCCTAGTGTCCTGATTCCTGGACTTTGTGTATGTTACCTTACTAGGCAAAAGGAAATTAAAGCAGATGGAGTTAAAGTTGCTAGAGTATCCTGGATTACTCAGGTGGGCCCAATATAATCATCACAAGCGTTCCTGAATGTGGAAAGGGGATACAGAAGAGTCAGCATCAGAATAAAGATATGTAAAAGACTCAGTCAGCCATTTCTGGTTGTGAAGATGGAAGGGAGCCGTGAGCCACGGGTTGTGGACAGCCTTTAGAAGATGGAAAAGCAAAGAAAACATCTGTCCTCACCTTCTAGAAGCTCCAGCAAAAAAAAAAAAAGCCCTGCAGACACTTTGATTTTAGCTCCGAGAGATTCATTTCAGACTACAAGATGATGGACTTGGCTTGTTTTAAGTCACAAAGTTTATGGTAACTTGCTGGAGCTGCAATAGGAAACTAATATGTTGAATTAAGAAATGAAGTTTAAATGTAATCAAATACTCCATCTTTCCATAGCTTTTTAAGGCAGCTAATCAATCGTTCACATAATTTTTCCCAGAGGTAGACTTTCTAAGCTCAGAATATTTACAAAAAGTTAACAAGAAAAATTATGATGCTGATTGCTTATCCTCACTCTTAAACTACAAATAGAATTGCCAAGCAATATCAAGGTTGTTTATTTCTTGTTCATCACGTGAACCTGTAATGTATGACAATTTGTGTCATCCTAAAAAGAAAAGCATTTGTATATATTATTAAATATGAACAATATTAGTCTGGCTATGAAGATAAAGCAACCTTATAAATTACCTTACTAAAATAACCATTCAGTGTGATTAACCTGTTTCCTTCTAAATTCTGCATATAATACTGTCAGAGACAAATCACTTGGGACATATTCCAGTTTTACGGTCCATGAAAAAGCAAAAGCAAACTGTTTTTAGTGATTTCACCAGGAAGCAAGCAGAGATCATTTCTGTTCTATGACAAAGTATTAAGAGTCAACCATCTCAGAACATCCACATACCAAGGAGTTATTATTCAAGTCCATCTTCCCAGCAAACGGTCCCCAGGTGGTTCCCAGTGGAAGTTGCTGCCGACTCTGAATTTTTCGCTCTCCGTCTTTCTGAAACACCTCCAGCTCTCCTGCAGACAATGAACACATGAGCGTTTAAGTGCCTTCACTTGTGTTTTAACAACAGGTGACTCTTTTTGTGTGTTTGTATTACATGCACGATATTCTCAGGATTCATATAACGAGAATTGATTATGTTCATCTCAACTGATTTTGGTATCGGGAGAGGATAATAAAAGTTGCCCTTTTAACTGTATTCACATTTGGTCCAATTTCTTTCTTGAGTTTTTGCATACTTATCATCTACTGTAGGGCTTCCCAGGTGGCTCAGTGGGTAAAGAATTCGCCTGCAATGCAGAAGACGCAGGCAGACCTCGATTTCCATCCCCGTATTAGGAAGATCCCCTGGAGGAGGGCATGGCAGCCCACTCCAATATTCTTGCCTGGAGAATATTGCGCCTTGCATGGACAGAGGAGCCTGGGGGCCACAGTCCACAGCGTTGCAAAGGGTCACACATGACTGAAGCGACTGAGCATGCATGCACACACGACTACTGCAGTCAGTTCTATTCAGTAAATCCTTAAGAACCAGAAATGATAACACATCCTCAAAAAGCATTGGTACAATGTAAAATCAGGAAACATTAGGACAATAACTCAGAGTTAAAATTCCTACATTTGACCGCCAATGTAAGTAAAACATTGCAGTTAAAGACAACTATGAAGTGAAGTGATGTGAAAGTCTCTTTGACCCCATGGACTATATACAGTCCATGGAATTCTCCAGGCTGGAATACAGGAATGAGTAGCCTTTCCCTTCTCCAGAGGATGCTCCCAACCCAGGGATCGAACCAAGGTCTCTCTCATTGCAGGCAGATTCTTTACCAGCTGAGTCACCAGGTAAGCCCAAGAATACGGGAGTAGGTTGCCATTTCCTACTCCAGGGGATCTTCCCAAACCAGGGATTGAAGCTGCATCTCTTGTGTCTCCTGCATTGGCAGGTGGGTTCTTTACCACTGTGCCACCTGGGCTTCCTGAAAAGATATATACCTTAAGCCATAACTCTCCTACAGTGATACAGGACTTCTGTGAACAACATTGAGAGGTTTTTTTTTAAAGTACTTGGCAATTTCCTGAAATTATTACTAGTTTCAGTGGCTAGGACAACTACATGGACAAACAGTGGAGACGTATGTTTTCCCAAATAAAAAAACAGTGTTTAATCAAAGTTGTGATGCTTTTATATTTGGTACTTTAGGCCAGACTTTATGTTACAAATCTGGACAAAACCCTTAAGAAACAGGCAGTTTAGGTTGATATTCTCCTTTTATATCTTCCCAATTATTACTTTGTGATCATTATATAGAAATAGGATATAAAGACAATATACACTGGCATACAGTAGGAATCAATCAAATGCTCACTTAAGAAATAAATACATGGGTTAATAAAAAAATAAATAAATGAACCCTTCAAAATGTCAAAGAACGGCCATTAAACCTAAATACTGTTTAAGATAAATAAAAGAAAATCTCAGTCAGGAACTGGAGACCTTCTTTTTAAGTAATTAAATCTATGGCATTCATGTTCTGGGATTATTTCCATACTATATTAGCACACTAAATTTTTTAATATTTCAAAATATTAATCGTGATAGTGTAATTGGTTACTTTTAAAATAGAATTTTATCTCAGCCTGTTCAAGACCAGACCTGAAAATGGAAGAAATGCAATAGGAAGAAATATGTATGTTAAGCCATATAGAATAGATGGCTGAGGAAAGTCCTAAATAAAACAGAATATATTCACTTGCTCTACTCAGTATGACACTGGGATCTAAAAAGACATTACACAAATAAACTTACTTACAAAACAGAAAGAGACTCACAGACTTAGAGAATGAACTTATGGTTGCAAGGGGGTGAGCGGGGGGAAGGATGTGAGAGTTTGGGATAAACATGTTAGACATGTCTATATTTGAAATGGAAAACCAACAAGGAACTACTGTATTGCACATGGAACTCTGTTCAATGTATGTGGCAGCCTGGATGGGAGGGGAATTTGAGGGAGAATAGATACACATATATGTATGGCTGAAACCCTTTGCTATTAGCCTGAAACTATCACAACATTGTTAACTGGCTTAATCTGTATACCTTAATACAAAATGAGACATCTTAAAAATCAGAATGAATTCAGTCATCACACTTTGCAAAGTGATATATAAGTCATAGTAGGTAATATAAAATATTTGCTTTAATTTGGCCTTAGTTTCTCATCAAGTTAATAACTTAAATATATAGCTTTAATCTTGATGCTTTTAAAAGCAACACCATAGAAACAGAGTTTTTTTCAAATTATAATTTTCTCGAACTATATGCCCAAGAGTGGAATCACTGAATCATATAGTAACTTTATTTTTGGTTCTTTAAGGGACATCTATACTATTTTCTATAGTTGCTTCACCAATTTACATTCCCACTAGTAGTGATTGCTGCTGTGTGTATTCAGTCGTGTCCACTCTTTACAACCCTATGGACTGTAGCCTGCCAGGCTCCTCTGTCCATGGGGTTTTCCAGGCAAGAATACTGGAGTGGGTTGCTATTTCCTTCTCCAACCACCAGTAGTGTAGGAGGGTTCCTTTTCCCCCACAACTTATAATTCAAAAAGATCCTTGCACCCCAATATTCACTGTGCTGTCTCTTCAGTCATTTCTGACTCTTTGGGACCCTATATGGGCCATAGCCCTCCAGGCTTTTCTGTCCATGGCATTTCCCAGGCAAGAATACTAGAGTGGGTTGCCATTTCCTCCTCCAGGGGATCCTCCCGACCCAGGGATTGAACCTGCGTCTCTTACATCTTCTGCACTGGCAGTCGGCTTCTTTACCACTAGCGCCAGCAGAACTGTTTACAACATCCGAGATGCAGAAGCAACCTAAGTATCCGCAGACAGACAAATGAGTAAAGAAGATGTGGTACATACATACAATGGCATATTACTCAGCCATAAAAAAAGTGAAATAACATCATTTGCAGTAACATGAATGGGATCTAGAGAATATCATACTAAGTGAAATGTCAGACAAGTATCATACAATATTGCTTGTATGCGGAATCTTAGAAATGATACAAATAAACTTATGTAGAAAACAGAAATAGACTCATAGACATGGAAAACAGATTTATGGTTACCAAAGGGGAAAGAAGTAATAAATTAGGAGTTGGGGATTAAAATCACATTACCAACATGGATACATGAAATCTAAAAATATGGTACCGATGCACCTATTTTCAGGGCAGGAATAGAGAAGCGGATGTAGAGAATATACTTGAGGACACAGTGAGGGAAGGAGAGGGTGAGACAAATTGAGAGAGTAGCAAGGAAATATCTACATTACCATAAGTAAATAGGTAGCTAGTGGGAAGTTGCTGTATAACACAAGGAGCTTAGTCTGATGCTCTGTGATGACCTAGAGGGGTGAAATTGGGGGTAGGGGAGTAGGAGGGAGGTTCTACAAGGAGGGTTACATGTATGTGTGTGTGCGTGCTAAGTCACTTCAGTCCTTTGAGACTCTATGGACTGTAGCCCTCCAGGCTCCTCTTTCCCAGGCAAGAATACTGGAGTGGGTTGCCAGGCCCTCCTCCAGGGGATCTTCCTGACCCAGGGGTCAAACCTGCAGTTCTTAAGTCTCCTGCATTAGCAGGTGGGTTCCTTACCACTAGTGCCACCTGGGAAGCCTTCATATAGGTATACTTGTAGCTGATTCACTTTGTTTTAATGAAGAAACCAACAACATTTTAAAGTAATTATCCTCCAATTAGAAAAAAAAGAACACTATTGTATATAAAACAGATAATCAATAAGGATCTACTAGTGTATAGCAGAGGGAACGGTACTCAGTATCTTGCAGTAACCTATAATGGAAAAGACTCTAAAAATGAATATATATATATATATATATATAAAACTGAATCATTTTGCTGTATATCTGACTCTAAAATAACACTGTAAATCAATTTATTTCAATAAATTTTTAAATGAAAGCAATGCTATCAACCTGAATTCAATATCTTACTTATCTACTTTGCATCACCTTCTTTCACAAGACAGACATCCTTTTCCATACTTTTATCGCTCAGCCCCCAAACCATAATAACATATATAAACAACAATCCACTAAAATATTGTGTAATGGTTAAATTTTGCCCATTATGAACATAAATGTATCTGTATCTGAATAATGAACATGTACTGGAAATAAGAATTCCATGTTCACCGTAAAAATTTAAATTCAAGAACTAAACCACCATCCTTCCTTCTTCTCATGCTTCCATCCTTTCTCATTTGTCAATTACAGTAAAAATGGAAGTACTCATTAAACTTATTAAATGAAGATAGACATGCACTTCTCTTGTTTTTCATTCACATGCATCAGTAGCTAAAGATGATCTATAATGAGGCAAATGGACCCAAAAAGATTCAGGACGTCTGAGCTTCTTAAATATTGCTTTATAAATAAAAACTTGCTTTAAATAACATTAATACTTAAAAGGATCAAACTCCGAAGCCTACCTGGAGTCCAGGAAATATGGAACAATAATAATTTGTTTTCTGCATGCAGAATAACAAACCCATTTCTGGGATTTTCCCCTGAAAATATATTTCAACCCCATACAAACCTTTTGATTAATGAGTTGAAATCAGAGACTTGTGTAGGAAATCTTCAAATATAGAGCATAGCCAACAATCTGTTACGATATCAAAAAGGGCTCAGTGGGAGATATCCCTTATCATATGCCTGTATTTTCATATTGATAATGCAGATATTTAAATTTTGGGGATAACTTTTCTATTTGAAAAGAACATGTTTAATTTCTATCTGATAATTCTTATTTTTCAATCATACTTACATTTTAAACAATTTCCTTACAATTTACCCTTTAAAGACAAACAACTTTTCAATTCTTCAGCTAAGAATATTCTCTTCTGCATAAAAATAATGCCTAAATAATTTATTTTTACATACTAAAAATATATATCATGTCACATTTCAAGTGATACCAGAAGAATCATGAAAATCTTTGAAAACCCTTTAAAAATGTAATTGATACTCCCTTTCTTCCACTGACATTTTTCATTTGAAAAGGGTTCAGACTCAGTCAAACAGTGACTTCTTATCTATACGTGTGGATTTACAAGCAGGTCTGTCTTTTAGTGGATTAAGAACTACAAACTTAGGGCAAAACATGAAGTGATACCCAAATATCTCCAAAGTTTCCGAGGTGTCTTTGACTATGCATTAAAATTTTAAGCAGGATAAAAATAGGTTTATGAGCACTTAAAGATGGCTATAACAGAAAGTCCAGCAACTGTTCAAGACCTCAAGTCAATCTCTTCAACTTCGTTAGATAGACAGGCAAATCTCAGTCTCCTTTCTAGTCTATCAAGATGTTACATGTTATTTTGAGGTTTGCAAAATTCTTTCTGCTGCTGGAACAGTTAAATAAAAATATTCCTTTATTCAGAACAGCTTTTCAGAAAACTGGGCTTCCCTTGTAGCTCAGTTGGTAAAGAATCTGCCTGTACTACAGGCGACCCGGGTTTGATCCCTGGGTTGGGAAGATCCCCTGGAGAAGGAAATGGCAATCCACTCCAGTATCCTTGCCTGGAAAATCTCATGGACACAGGAGCCTGGTGGGCTGCAGTCCATGGGGTTGCAAAGAGTTGGGCATGACTGAGCGACTAACACTTACTTTCGGAAAACTGTAAGCACATTGCAAAATAATTAGCATTTACACACTACCATGCCTACACAGTTTAATGATAGCAACAGAGATATGACAGAAGCTTTACTTCATTTAGCATACATGTTGCTTTTGAGTATAATATTTTTAATTTTTTCAAAGACTAATAAGTGTCATGAAATAGAGGAAACACCATGTACTACAATAAGATTACATTTTAGTTCTTCTGTCAAATAGCCAGCTGATGGCCATGAATAAATTTTACGTTTTCTGAATCTTTGGTTTGTCATGAAAACACTTACTACTTAATAAGGTGTCCATGACACCATGATTTTCTTTCTCCAGATGTATTATGAGAGGTAGAAAGAACACTGAGATGGTGGGTCAAAGACTCAGATCTTAGAACTAGCTTATAATAAAAGGAATATTTGACTTGAAAAGATGAGAGATTTCAAAATAAAGAAAGTAAAGTTCCCTTTTCATTGGATTTGCTTACTCATTCTGTTTTCATTCATTCATTAGTTTATTCATTCATTTATTCTACTAATATTTATTAGTTACATTCAGGCATAAAGCAACAAATAAAACAAACTTGGAGCCTGGATAAATTTGAGAAAATGTAATCCATAAGGTTTGTGAAGTTGAAGCCATAGAATTTAGGATTATTTTTAGATTTTACAAATTAGGAAAGGAAAAATCCAGCAATGATATCCTGGGTATATGGCAGGGACAAATGGGTTACTGCCATGTACCTATTGAGATAAGGCACACAGGAAAAAAAAAAAGATTTAATGTTAAAGATGAGGAATTATAGCTTGGAAATACTGAGGCCAAATTGGCTTTGTAAGGAAGGCAAGAGGTGACTTGGGGTGGGCAGGTGGCCAAGCCTGTGGCTTGGAAGCAAGGTCTTGACTAGAGTGATAAATGTTGGCATTTATTTGTTAAGACCAGCTTGTATACTGTAATAAAATTCATAGAACTGTTGATCTAGAAGAGAGTGTAACATGATAAAATAATTAGATTGAGGATAGAGTTCCAAGAATTTTCAAAAGGCATAGAGATGGAGGAGCAGGCACAGAATATTTAAGAGAAGTATAAGAAAACATAAAATAGGGAAGAAACTGGACATGGTACCATAGCATCCAATGGGTTGATTGAGAATTTAAAGGAGGAAGGATCAATCAAGTAACCTGAAAATTTATGTAAGTAAGAAAAGGACTGGGGAAATTCCTTTTTAGGAGATGGAGACCATGATGAAAGGAGTGTTTTAGAACAGGAGGCCAGCACACAGATGAGAGTAGGTTCAAAATCGAATTGGAGAAAAGTGGAACAAGTTATGTGATCCTGAGCAAGTCCCTAACCCTCTGAACTTCAGTTTCTTCCAAAAGTAATTACACTGTCTTTCTCATATGGTTGCTGTGAGGATTCACAGATAACATGAGCAAAGCACCTAATAAACACTATTCCACCACGAAGAAAATGAAGCTCTTCCAAGAGCATGTCCACACACTTCCACCATCACATCTACCCATCCAGTGTCTGCGGTCACATTCCTTCTTTAACACTTCTATCCCAAACACTCTCCATACCTTGATTTTCACCTTTCTTTTAAATATCTCCTAGATTCACATTTCTCATCAGCATTTCCCAAAATTTGTTTTTGTTGTTGTTTGTTTGTCTTTTGTTTCCTATCTACTCAGATGTAGAGGACCAACCAGCCTCAATTCACTCTAGAGCTCTGATTTGGGCTCCAAATCCTTGCCAAGATAAACTTACTTAAACTCCACTTTCATCGCGTTACTCATTTGTGCAAGTTCCTTCATTGCTTCCTTTAGACCATCTGACTTGAACTTCTGTGCCTGAATCCTAATACCACTACAGTGTTGCTCCAGAGTCTGCTTGATTGCCTATTTGCTCTCCAGTATTTCTTCTCTCCAGTCAAGTAAGTCTTCCTTATCACACCTTCCTCCCCATCTAACTTAACTCCCACACCTTCCTGAGAATTGTTGTGGCTACCTGGCAGACACAACATCGTCCTGGCTGCCCTGATAAACCCTACTAATATTGCAAGATTAAAGTTATTCTCTTTCACTAAACAATTCTGAAATCTACAATAAACTGAGTCTTCCTCTCTTAATTCTCCCATAACATTACAGTCCACACAGTTTTGCATTTAATTATTCCCTAGTGATTTCCCTTTGATAATTCCTTTCATCTCAACAGGATTATATGCATCTTGAACTACAGATGTATTTTTTATTTCTGTTTATTCTATGGTAATTAATATAGCTTGTGATGCAACAACTGCAAAATACAAACTGAACATCATTGATTGGATGAGAATTTTCATAAGTTCATAGACCTAATTGTACTACAGTTAAAGGTTGATTTTAAAGACAAAAAACAAAGACTGTCTTAATATATGTCTGTTCTTTGTATTACAACAATCATACATTTCATTTGTTCAACATTTTATTGCACTAACTACATTACCTCGTGTGTGAAACATGGAGCAGGACAAAATATAAATTTTCTTCTTTTCTGTCCAGTTCATATTTTTGCAGCTACTCTTCAAAAAGAAGCCCACTTTTTAAAATTATTTTTACCATGCTGGGTAAGTTCACACAAAATATTTGAGACACATAAGATGGACTAATCAATTTTGGTAAAAGATAATATTGTTAGTGCTGAGGGCTGTTTCTCTTATCTTCTTGATAATGCATACTTTTAAAAGTCTGTGATTACTCAAAGACTTATGATAGCTTCACTTAAAAAAAAAAGCCCTAAGTCAGAAATCACTACTAAACATACTGCAGCTTTTAAGATACCAACCCACTTTTTTTGTTCAAATAAAAGAAATTTACTGTGGAAAGAAAATTTAAAATCAAGAGTGATACCCTCAAATCTTTCTTTATTGAAGGTGCCATCAAGTCAATGCTTTGTTTCTTTTTAAGACAGCCCTCTTGATGCCTCATTAAAGAGCAAAGTATATGAAAACTGTAACGTACCACAGGGAACAGACAAGATGTGGGCATTTTAGCATAATTTTCAGCAATCATGCTTCAACTGAATTCAACATTAAGTAGATGGCATAAATGTATATGGTATTTATGGGACATCCCTTAACTCCAGGCTCAGATTTCATAGAAGGACATGTTTGCAAGTAAATGAGATGACAGAAGATCCTATTTCATTTGCTGAAAATAAACTTTGGATTGATTTGAACTTGGTTTTAAATATATAACCAAATTTTAAAGCAGACCACATGAATTAGCTCATAATGTTTATCAGGCCTCACTACAGCACAAGGCTATAGCGTCAGAACCCATATTTATATTTTCTTCATGGTTGGGAAACATTATACATCATGGTATCAAACATGGACAGCCCCGAAGTCATGCTGAGTTCAAAAAGCGCTCAAAGATTCTAAAAATCTCAAAACATTTTCAAAGTCAGCCAAGGTGGCTGAAGTATGGCAGAGCTCTTGCTATTTTATGGTTTAACCATTTGACAGCTGCCTGCCAGATACATAAGAGGGTTAGACGATCATTTTACTGCTGATTATCTTCGCAGCCAAACTACAGTCTTGCCACTGTGTGTGTTTCCTCAGGCACTAATAACAGCAGGTTTCATCTGCATTCTAAGACAAATAGTGCCATTTAAACTACACTCTGTTGACACATCTCAAAGCATGGTTTGGCACAGGAAATGATGGCTCTTGGTCAACAGCTACAAATCGCCTTATAGGGATACCTTTTCTAATGTTCCTTCTCAGTTTTTGAGTCATACAGTCATAACACACACTAAACTACAGTTTTGAACATAAACTTGAAATACGACATTCCCTATTCAAGTACTCCAGTCAAACCCTGATAAATCAGGCTGGCCATGCCGTGATCTTATCCCTTCTGACTCTTTAATAAATCGAACCTTGTAACTTCGTACTGTTGGAAGTTGTCACTAAATGAAATTGTGACCTTATCCGGCGCATGAACTTATCCTGCTGACAACTACATTTATTGTGTGGATAAGAAAGGGAAAAAAGAAGAGAAAAGAATAAAGAGCAAAATGAGATATTTGATAATTCTGATCTTAGCCATATGTAACTCTAACAGATGGGATCTTTTTGATGTTCCATTAATGATTTGCCAGGGATGAGTCTCTATTTAGAGAAAAATGCTCACCCTAGGTAAGCGTTAGGGGTACTGCAGATGGTATTAAAAGTGCATGAAGAGGTACTAAAGTGACAGCAGCAAATCAGAAGCTATTAGTGTAACACAAAGAGCCCTGAATTAGCTTGTAATTGCACTGGAAAAGATAACATAATGGTGGTGGCAAAATAGAAACATTCTCTTTTCATGCAATGCATTCAGTACCTAAAACTAAAACAAGACAGTGGAATTGTCTGAAATGTAGCAAAGTTAATTCACTGCATTTCTTAAGAATACAAAACACACCCTTTGGCTACAGATTCTAAAAACTCATAGAAATCAATGTGTATAGCATTAAGAAGCAAATTTACATGCATATGCTACCAGATATTGGCATATATTTACTAACTCAGGAACCTTTTACTTTCTTATTCTAGCTGGCATTAAGGACTCATTCTGAAGCTATTATATGTCTGAATATTCTATCTTAAGACCCACTGGATCCTACAAATTATCATCTTTCAGATAGCTAAAAAGAGATCAAATGTGGTTCTAGGTAGTAATATTACTGGTAATAAAGTACACAATTCAAGACATTTTTAAAAACAAAACTGGAATCTGAAATAACGAAGAAACCTTTACCTACCTCTTCACATACAAAAATAAGTTTCATATACATAGACGACGTTCAGGACTGGGAGAAAGAAATTGCTATATTCTGCCCTTTGTTCTATGGTCTATTTATATGAAGCAAAACCTAGCTCATCCCAGGTGTCTGAAACTATTCACCTGGAGTGTGACTAGCTCTTGCAAATGTTTGGAAAAGTCACTGGAAAGGAGGAGCTGAAGTTTCTGGACATTGTTCAGCTGCTGAAAAGAGGAGGGGGAGTTGGTACTCTTTGGCTCAAGAAACCTGGCACAGTAGGCTTCTTCGCTGCCAGAACCCCCTCTGACCTTTCAGACACCACTCCTTGTCGCAGGCTGACCCACCACCATTCCCGATTCAAATCTGAGACAGAGAGGGGGGGTATGCTTTGGGAGGTACAGATAGGGAGGAACAGCCTTGGTTGTGAGAGGTCTCAGCGAGCAGACACAGGAAACAGCAGCAGACCAGCAAAAGTCAGAAGTCTCTATCGGCAGGAGGTCCACAGAAGGGTCAGGGCCTGCAGAGTGCTGGTCAGAGAGGCGTGTTTTCTCCACGAGGGCAAACTCTGAAGGAGAAACTCTGAGTAAAAATCAACCATAAGCTCCTAGTCGACAAAAAAGCAGCAAGGAATAGGTTTGAAGCATATTTAATATAGAATACCGGTAGACCTCATTGCAATTCCTGGGTTGGGAAGATCCCCTGGAGAAGGGATAGGCAACCCACTCCAGTTCTCTTGGGCTTCCCTGGTGGCTCAGACAGTAAAGAATTCACCTGCAATGTGGGAGACCTGGGTTCGATCCCTGGGTTAGAAAGATCTCTTGGAGGAGGGCATGGCAACCCACTCCAGTATTCTTGCCTGGAGACTCCCCGTGGACAGAGGAGCTGACCGGGTGACAGCCCGCAGGGTCATAAAGAGTCAGATGTGACTAAGCACAGCACAGACCTCACTGACATTTAAGGTTCTAAATTTAAGGCAACATTTACTTTTCTCTGTAAAAATTCCATATTTTCTCATAGCTACATTTATTAATTTAGAAAAAGATATTTGGCACACAATGGAACTTTTCACAAGGCACTGCTGATATTTGAAGATCACTGCCTTATGAGGTATACTGGAGCCAACTAGGAGGCTCACTGGTAAAGAATCTGCCTGCCAATGCAGGAGACAAGGAGACTCGGGATCAATCCCTGATTGGGGAAGATCCCCTGGAGTAGGAAATGGCAACCCTCCCCTCTCCAGTATTCTTGCCTGGGAAATTCCATGGACAGAGGAACCTGGTGGGCTACAGTCCAAAGGGTTGTAAAGAGTCAGACATGAATGAGTGACTGAGCATGGCTTATGAGGTGTATTTTTAGATTGGCATCTATTAATCCAGATACCAGACCATGGAATACCAGACCATCTCACCTACCTCTTGAGAAATCTGTATGCAGGTCAGGAAGCAACAGTTAGAACTGGACATGGAACAGACTGGTTCCAAATTGGAAAAGGAGTACATCAAGGCTGTATATTGTCACCCTACTTATTTAACTTATAAGCAGAATACATCATGAGAAATGCTGGACTGAATGAAGTACAAGCTGGAATCAAGATTGCTGGGAGAAATATCAATAACCTCAGATATGCAGATGACACTACCTTTGTGGGAGAAAGCAAAGAACTATAGAGCCTCTTGATGAAAGTGAAAGAGGAGAGTGAAAAAGTTGGCTTGAAACTCAACATTCAGAAAACTAACATCATGGCATCTGGTCCCAACACTTCATGGCAAATAGATGGGGAAACAGTGGAAACAGTGACAGACTTTATTTTCTTGGGCTCCAAAATCACAGCAGATGGTGACTGCAGCCATGAAATTAAGATGCTTGCTCCTTGGAAAAAAAGTTATGCCCAACTTAGACAGCATATTAAAAAGCAGAGACATTACTTTGCCAACAAAGGTCCATCTAGTCAAAGCTATGGTTTTTCCAGTAGTTATGTAAGGATGTGAGAGTTGGACTATCAAGAAAGCTGAGTGCTGAAGAACTGATGCTTTTGAACTGTGGTGGTGCAGTCCCTTGGACTGCAAGGAGATCCAACCAGTCCATCCTAAAGGAAATCAGTCCTGAATATTCATTGGAAGGACTGATGCTGAGGCTGAAACTCCAATACTTTGGCTACATGATGCGAAGAACTGACTCATTTGAAAAGACCCTGATGCTGGGAAAGATTGAAGGTGGGAGGAGAAGGGGACGACAGAGGATGAGATGGTTGAATGGCATCACCATCTCAATGGATATGAGTTTGAGTAACTCCAGGAGTTAGTGATGAACAGGGAGGCCTGGCCTGCTGCAGTCCATGGGGTCGCAAAGAGTCAGACACGACTGAGAGACAGAACTGAACTAAACTGAACTGAAGTGAACCCAGATACAGTCATGCTTTTAACAGTATGATATGATATAGACAGAGATGAAAGAAAATGTACTGATAAGACTTAACAGGCAAACATTCTTAAGTATCAATTGTGATTAGGATGAGTTTTTCCTGGAAGGAAAAATCTACATGAACCTCCTCGTGGAGATATGGAAGTCACTTTTTAGGTCAAAATATGAGAGGACCAAAGGATGGCAAAATAATTTGACAAGTGAACAAATACCATGGGAATTATAGCATTGTGAAACCCTTTAGTATACTTCAAGGAAGCAACAGTGCACTGCCAAGTACTCAGTCAAAGAAGACTGCAGAAAACTGTTCTAAAAGTGATATTCCATCACAGATTTTACATTTTTTTTATTCTTAGAACAAATATCATTTAAATTTTTTTAAAAAAATAGAAAACAATTATAAAGAGAATAAAAATTTAATGTTACCAATGACTATAGATCTGAGGATACTTGAGTTCACATCTAACACTATTGCCACTGCAGCACATTTAATACTGACGTATTTATGGCTCAGCAGGTATGTAATCCACCCACAATGCAGTAAGCAAGAGATATGGGTTTGATTCCTGGTTTAGGAAGATCCCCTGGAGGAAGAAACGGCAACCCACTTCAGGAAACTCACCTGAAAAATCCCACAGTCAAAGGACCTGGTGGGCTACAGTACAAAGGGTCGAGAGAGTTGGACATGACTGAGCACATGAAGCCTTGATGTGGGTCCCCAAACTGGGGAGAATAAATCTTGCACACTGACCATGAAAGCATTCACCATATCAGCCACTTATTTCTCTTACTTTATGGCTTCTTCAAGAAATACAATATATGTATATTAAGTGTTAGTTGCTCAGTCGTGCCTGACTTTTTGCAACCCCATGGACTGCAGCCCATCAGGATCTTCTGTCCATGAAATTCTCAAGGCAAGAATACTGGACTAGGTTGCCATTCCCTTATCCAGATGCAGGGATCGAACCTGGGTCTCCTGCATTACAGGCAGATTCTTTAATATCTGAGCCACCAGGGAAGCCCACAATATATGTGTATATTTTTTAATTTGAAAATGCCTTTAGTCTACAGAAAAATTTACTATGAAGGCTATAATATGGGCACAAAGTTTTTATTTCTAAACTTTGAACTCGTTGCTGAAGATATTTTTAGTTTCAGATAATACTTTAAAAAAATGTAATTCCAAAAGATCAAGCAAGCTGCAGTCATTTACTCGTAATTCTGGAGTCTTTTATTAATGCCTGTATATATTCACAGTTGTATATACTCTAAAGTTACATATAACAGACCAGGGTAATCTTGCCAAAAGCAGCCTCCTTGACACTGACTTTTTGGGAGGTGCATATAGTCCATCTCTCTGTGTTGTGAAGGCCTTAGCTCTCTGGTATAAGGCCCAAAATACCCACCATCAGTGTTACGTTTAAAATCTATCATCTTTTGAAGTCTGTCTCTCATTTCCTTATAAACATTTCCCTGATTCATATATCCCCTGCATGCCAGAAAATCAGAGGTGATCTCTTCCTTTGAACTCCCAGAGTATTTGATTTTAGCTCTAATATTTTTTTTTACCATTTTTTTCCGTGTAATAGAGATTTGTGTGTATTTATTATCACCGTACATGGAACATTCTAGATTACCCCACAATGCTTTTACCTGGTAGGGTTGCAGAAATTATAAACATATAAGTATTATGTTCACTGTTTTCGGTTAAATGATTATTTTAAAGAAACGATAATTCCTGCACATTCACTATATTTCACTTTATAACACATATTAATAAGAAGTTTGTAGAATAGGCATTATTATTATGATTATTTTATCATTTTACCATCATAGGCTTTGGGCTTTAACTCAAAGCTGAAGTAACTTATTTAAGCTACAAAATTAGTAGCTTTGTAGGATTTCAACCCTAGTTTTCTGAGCCTCTCATGTTGATTTCACTTTATCAGACTCCCTCTTTTTAAAAATTTTAACACCTTAACTAGGTGGAAGGATAGTCTTCAAGCACCAGTGTCATAGATATCAGCAGTCATTAGAGTGGATCCATTTATAAGATCAGCTGCCAGTCAGTTTGGGGAGCAGAATGTGAATGCCTGAAGGATGGGGCCGCGGGGTGAGTTTTGAAAGAGGCAAGGTGGTGGACAGATTAAACAAACAAGACACTGGGAAAGCAATCAGGGAGAAGAGTGGCAAAATTACTGTTTGATTATGAGTTCATCATAAACATTTACATTTGTGTCCCAAAAATTTCAGATAGAAGAAATCAAAGATACACGGTTTTAAAACAGTGGAATGTCCCCCACCTCTCCCCTCTTCACAACAGCCCCTGACAATCATTCCCTCAGAGAAAGTATTCTGTTACTGAATAAACTAAAAAAATTAAAAACGTGATAATCGGATTAAATATATCAAGCCATTATTAGCATATGAAATAATATAAACTTTTCTTTCTAAGAACATGAAGTGTATGAGGCATTTTGAACATTCCAAAACAATTTCCATCTTTTCATTTGGTTGATAGCATTTTCTCTGAAGAGAACTTTCTGATGTGAAATTATATGCAGTGATTGCAAACTAGAAAATCTGGTGCCTTCACATTCTCCAACTTGTAAAATATTTCTATATATACACACACATATGTGTGTGTGTGTATGCGTTACTCTTCTCTTCAATTCCTCTCGCCTTTCCTTGGATCTTTCCCTTTCCAACATGAATGTGGGATATAGAAATGCCAGATCTTGGAGAAGGAAGCAAGGGAGAGAGCAAGGAAAGAAAGCAGGCAAGCAGGCCAGCTGATAGTACTCAAGAGCGTAGTTTCCACAAACTCAGAGATCACTGTGCAGAGCTGAGGTTTGAGCTTTTCTTCCACAGAGAAGTAAATGCCTCTGACTAAATCAGTTCTGTGGAGTGACTTCTTATAGGAAGTTTTACATTTGCTCATTTGGAGCATGGCCCAATTAAACATCTCCAATTATTTGAATCTAGGACTATTTTTATTCATAAAACTACACTCAACTGAACTTCATTTATAGAAGTATCTTATCATTCAAAATTATTTGTTGAACACACAATGTCAGTCAGGATGCTGGATACTGGAGACATAAACATGAATCATATGTAGATCTTTTCCTTATGTGACTTATTCTGATGGTTATGTGGTAATTAGCACCTCACATACGAAGCTTTTTGATAAAGGAAAGAGATAAAATTTGACCAGCAAGAAGAAAAGTCTCCTATTTCAGCTCAGATTTGGAATGACAACTCAGAGGTGTGAAAGCTGGCAAAAGACAGTATAAATCATCTTTTTTCTATAATAGGTCAGAAATAATTTATTTCAAAAATGAATACAATACAGCATTAACATGAGCATTGAAACACATTTGTTATGTTACAGGGCTTCCCTGGTGGTTCAGATGGTAAAGAATCTGCCTGCAAGGCAGACAACCTGGGTTCCATCCCTGGGTCAGGAAGACCCCTGGAGGGGTGCATGGTAACCCGCTCCAGTATTCTTGCTTGGAGAATCCCATAGATGGAGGAACAAGGCAGAGGTTCAATAAACTAGAAAGCACTGCCTTGAGTTCAAATTATGACCAAATCAGAAGAAACAAATGACTGGGATTTGTGGTTAAAAAAAAGGTTAAAGACCATAGAAATTGTAAACGATGGTAAGTTTCTGTTGTTCAATATTGCAAGTGACTTAATTTTAGACAAAATGATATATCTTAAAAGTGTTGGAATAGAACTTGTAATGTGCTTTCATCTTAAATATTACTTGCCCTTTCTTATAAAATATTCTCAATATTAGAAAATTATACTTCACTCTTTTTTTGATAATTTCACATAAACTCCTGAAATTGAGATAATAATACTAGAAGTTATCACTTTAAGCACTAAAGATCAGAGAGGTAAGCTCATTTGCAAGCATATCTTCTCTAGAAACATATGCGTGTATCACAGTTTATAGTGACTACAGGTAGAAGGGACCCTTTGCACCACTTGCTCCTTGACAGATCACTTGACAGACCAGGTGAAGTAATCTACAGACGGTCATCAAATTTGCCATTTGATAATCCCACTCTCTTTCTTATGATGCTGAAGTCAGCTATGAGATCATGAAGGCAAACAACTATTAATATTCTGTACCCACACACCCATTTTACTTTCAGTACAAAGACTATACTTTCAGGGATCATTTCTATAGTTTGTTACTTTCAGTACAGTTTTCAATAAATTACATGAGATAGTCAGCATTTCATTACAAAATAGTTTGGGGGGTTAATTTTGTCCAACCATAGGCTAATGTATGCGTTTTGAGCACACTGAAGATAGGCATGCTAAGCTATGACACTGGGTATTAAGTGCATTTTTAACTTACTATATTTTTAACTTTCAATAGGTTTGTGGGGCTGTAACCCCATTGTATGTAAGTCAAGGAATATCTATATTCTCTAACAGATGAACACATTCAGAACTAATGGTAGGATTCTTGATATCAGAATCCCCCACCCAGAAAAACCACATTTATCTAAACTATATATTTGATGCAAGAAGTCAACTGCTATTCTTTCTTTAAAAATGTAGATTTAAATCATTATTATTATTTGACAATTAAATATAAGAATAGTCACAAAATCAAAACAGTATTAACTTTAAAGGATATTTGTAAAACTCTGTCATGTAAATGAATAGAGTGAAAGACAGTCATGTCCGACTCTTCGCAACCTGATGGACTATACAGTCCATGGAATTCTCCAGGCCAGAATACTGGAGTGGGTAGACTTTCCCTTCTCCAGAGGATGTTCCCAACCCAGGGATTGAACCCAGGTCTCCTGCATTGCAGGCGGATTCTTTACCAGAGAAGCTCAAGAATTCTGGACTGGGTAGCCTATCCCTTCTCCAGCGAATCTTCTTGGCCCAGGAATCGAACCGGAGTCTCCTGCAGTGCGAGCAAGCTATCAGGGAAGCCTCCAAATGAACAGATGTTGTCCATAAATACCGAGAACTTTTGTAAATAAATATTAGAGGTTAGAAAGTGTGTTTGGAATAATGAACAATACACCCATCCAATATGTATAAACATTGGTGACATATTCAAAAAGGCTTTTTTTAAAAAAAGATGAATATAAATGTAAAGATAACTTGCACTAAGCTATCAAATACATAAGTTATGTCTGATTTTCTCTTTAGCCTCACTAACTTAATTAAAACCATAGATAATAAATTGCATTCTGTAGCACCATTTTAGTTTCTTTATATTATTCATCTTAAATATTAGTTATATAGAATAGAGTTAAAATGTAATAGATATTGAACTATGGAAATAATCAAGCACAGTGTTAACTAGAGTCAAAGTAACAATTTTCCATTGCTAAGAGCGTAGGCTTAAGCACTCTACTTTCAATTTGTAATAATAATCTGTAATATTTTCTCCCTCACTGAATGCATGTGTTCCACAATTGTGAATTTTCTTGTATGATGAATTGGACCAAGGGAAGGAAACCATGACACTTTTATGAGCATATTGGGAAATAATTGCATATAGAGATAATAAGGAGATGGCCAATAGAACATTATTAAATTAGATTTGACAAATTCTTACAATGATTTTATAAATCATCAAGAACAGGGATTATATACACTCTTAGGATTCAAAAATACAGATGATATGAAGAAAAAAATGTTTTGATTATCTTGAGCACCAGCTTGTATTCTTAGTGTACCCACTGACTTGCTATTATTTCCCATGGGTATCAGTTTAATTTCCTACGTGTTCTTTGTAAATTTGTTGTGAACACAAGAACGAAAGGATGAAAGACTCAATACGATGTCTGGTCCACAGAAAGTGTTCAACAAATGTTATAAATTTTATCTTAGGGTTTTTAAATTGAGAGTAACTGAGAAGGAAAATGATGCATATGGATAAAAACTACTCCCATTTAATATGCAGTCTTGCTTGATCATCGTAATTATTTCAACTGAGACAAACTTCCACCCAAACCACTTTCACTCCAGATGTAGAAAAATAAGAGGCATAAAAGATCATCCTGGATCCAAAGGATTATGGGAAGAGCCCCTGGAGGTGATGGAGAGCTTCAGCCCATAGTAACCCACATTGCTATTTCTGTTCACTTCATAGCTAAGCCAGGCTGAGGTGCATAGTTGTGAAGTTACCATCAAAGGTGAGTTACCCATTCCATTTCTAGATAACCAAGATTAACTGCTCCACTGACATTATCTTGACAACATAGAATTCCAGACAGGAGAAAATAAGGAATATGCTTATATCTCTATGAAGAAAAACATTGAAAAATCACTTTCTTTTCCTTTTTAACTTAGAATAATTTTACTCAAATTGTTGCAATCAAATGAGTCACAACAGGTGAGGGAGAGAAGCTGATCAAGATTAAAGAATAGCTATGATTATCTGTTACATGATCCAGGAGAGGGCTCCTGGGAAGAAAGAGAAGTCCCTCTTCTTGATGGGGAAAAATGGTAGTATTCCAAATGTAAACAGATACTCCCTGCAGTAGTCCCTCACAAACATTATATTAATATAATCTCTCAAGCTTATATATCTCTCTTTATCAAAATAAAAATCTTTCCTCAACCAGAATCTTGTGAAAATGTAGATTTATTGTTACTAATATCATCATTGTTTCTGGTCCTTCTGAACAAAATGTGCGCTTCTAAACCAAGAGTCAAAGTAATGATTTTGAGTAAAGCATATTTTCAGGAAAAAATACTAATAGCATTTTAAAATACATTGTTAATTTATTCTTTTGAATTTTCGAAGCTAACAAAGTACAAAAAAAAAATCAAGAATCAAGATATGGCACAATGACAGTATTTAACCATTAGTTATCACTAACCATATAGGCCAGGCAAGATTATTTTTCCATAAGCAAACCAAGGGACAAAAATGTAACATTTAGTCCTAACAAATTCATTTTTTAATCTATTTGCTGAATAAGTATGCAATGAGCACCACTTTTATGTATGGCCCTATAATTATCATGCATTTTGGGTACCATTTTCCTTAAATAACTTTGCTGAAGATCATTAAATCAATACTTCAAACCCAAATTGTATCGACCATAAAGCAAACACTTCTACCTTTATATTTAATCATGACCACATAAGCCACTCATTCCTCCTTTTCTCCAGAACATGAAATTAGAGTAGAATGTTTTTAGTTTTAGCTTCATTATATGGAATTATAATCAATCTGGCAGGACCAGAGCTAAAATCTTAAACATGAGCTAGAAGCAAAAGAATAATATAAACAAGATTTAAAATGAGACTACTTAATAGAATAAATTCTAAAGCACTTAAGAGAAATTAATTTACATACACACAATGCAATTACAAGAAAAGAAGAGGCCAGCATCATTAGGGCAGGGTGAAAGAAGACTCCAATTATAAATCATGGATGTTCCTCACTTGACCTTACTTAGAATATTATTAGCCATAAATACGGTCTATGTATGAAATGAAAATGACAGAACTTCATTTCTTTTATCAATATACTAATACACATGTTAGAACAGATTATCTCCTTAATAGTTCACACTCTTGAGGCTTCCCTACTGTTATAATTCAGAAATGTATTCTGAAACGTGCTATTTCGTTTCAGAATTTTACTGTTTGAGAAACCTAAGGGCCTCTGGGTTTTGTGACTCATGGAAATATCGTGTAGAGGATCAAAATGGACATGAAGAGGGTGTCCTCCAGAATGCCTTCTGATAATCAGCCACTCCCAGGTAGGGTTATTCACACTCTCTTCCTTTGCGCCCACATCCATTAGAGTGCCCACCACGCTGTGGCATGTGTGCCTGGATGTCTGACTAACGTCAGGATGTAAGACTTTCATAAATATTATTAAATATACAGAAGAAGGAAGGCAGGCATAGAAGAGAGCATGAAGACGATTTGAAAAAACATATAGGGTCACTTCAATTACAGAGGATAAGATGAACATGAAAGTATAAATGAAGGAAAGGATGCCTCTCTTAAAAATTAGAAAACAGAGATTTCTTCTTTTATGTTCTTAATAGGCTTAATTTCTTCCAGATATATAAATACAAAAATATGATTTTAAAGAGAGAGAGACGTATGAATGTATATAATCTGATTGAGTCAGGGGAGTCATACAGCAAAGTTCCCCTTGGCTGCTCAATTTATGATACTACCCTGTGTAACAATGCTCTCTTTTAATCCATGGAGGGCAGTGCACTCGGGGGAACACTGTTTCTCTGCTCTTCAAAGGAAATGGAGGTAAATACTTCAGAGAGTTTGAATCTAGAAGATTCTTAATTAACTTCTAATCATGGAAATGCAAATCAACCTAAACAAATAGTCTAAAAACATCCCCAAGATCTTTTATTGGCTTTAATTATGGATTTCAATAGACCGCTAGCCAGTAAACATCTTTGTGGACAGTAAAAACAGCCTAATGAACTGACTTTCTGAGAACAATTTTAGTTCTTAAAAAAACATGTGAAAATTCAACACACACACACAGACAAGTATGGTAAAACGGGAGAAATCAGAATAAGAGAAGTGGGTTGTCAATGTCAGTATCCTGATTGTAATGATATACTGAAATTTGTAAATTGTAACTACTAGAGGAAACTGGGAAAAGGGTACAAGAGATCTCTCTGAATTATTCCTTACAAGTACATGTGAATCTATAATTATCTCAATAAAAATTTCAGCTAAAATATGGATGTATGACCTGGAGAGCTTATAAAATATTAGTTACAAAAAACAAAGCAAACAAATGTGTTTAACCCATACCATTATAGAAAAACTAATCAGCAATTGAAGCAAATATGAAATCTATCTACTTAGGTTCTATACAATTGCAAAGAGAGAAATCATCTAAATATTCACATATTCAGTTGATAAGTAAAGAACTGAAAATTAACAATATGCCATATCCCTTTTATTATTTTTGCTTATTTGTAAAACTTCAATTATAATATGTGTAACTTGCTACTGATAAATATAAATTGATTATAACAGCTGTCAGAAAATATTAAGAATTTTCAGTATAAGAACTGTTTATTGTATAAATAACAAAGTATTCCCAGGATAATCTGGCTGTATCCTGAAGTCTGAAAAAAGTGATTTTTGATTATTTTTGAAATATTAACTTTAAAATACTAATATAAAGTATTAACTTTCTAATATACAGAAATATTTAACAATAATACTTATTATTAACCCTCAAATATTGGTTTATTTTTGGAAAAATAATTTTATACATTTATAAAACATTAGTAATTTCTTAAAAATGTAGGTAATTTAACTGATAACTGACATTTGGTGTCCATTTTCTCATCTCTTCCTTTTTGTGAGATTCAGATGCTATACTGAGGCAGATAAAGTCATTACAATACTGCAATAAAATAGTGAAAAACGGGAGATACACTGCCAAAATGGATTTAATCTGCTACACTGTTTTAAATGGAAATATATTGTAAGATTATACATTTTCTAAAATGGCAACACAGATATTACTGCTCCCTGGTGAAAGATACTAAAATCTCCATTTATTTGACTGGTGTAGATATGGCCTTAGGTGTACACCTACAAGTGAATTAAATCTAATTGCTTATTTTCAGTTTCCTTGGAAAGTACTGCCTTTAAGCAAGATGTAAATGCATTTAAATGGGTATGTTCATCTGAAACTCTGTTCAATAAGTCAAGTGTTTCTTGCAATATAAAGATTCTTCTTTGATCCAGGATATTCATGATATTTCACTTAAAATTACAGGCACAGCATGGTGGAATTGAAAGAAAATATGTTTTGAAGTCAGATGGACATACGTTTGAATTCCAGCTTTGCTACTTAACAACTGCGAGATAGGAGAGTTAGTTAAACTGAAATTCAGAAACCTCATTTATAGAAATAAGGGAAATAATACTTATCGTATGAGATTTTTGTAATTGTAGTATAATATGCAATAACAAGGCCTAACATAAAGCAGATATGACAAAAAGAATATTATATCAGGAATATTATTAAAATTTTGTGTAAGTTTTGTAACATAGATTTAATACAGGAAATTTGGGGAAATTTCCTCACTCCACTACTTTACAAATAAGCACCAGATGCCTCCTTTTGACACATGGGTTTATGTTTTAACTTTGGAGAAGTTTGATCTTACAGGTCAGCAGGCAACAGTAAAACTACCCAAACTGACAGCCACAGAAAATTATTCCAAAGGCAGGTAGTAGCATTGAGATGAAATTAATGCAATGTGTAAAAACAAAATCCACATTCAGTGACATACTTTCCAGTTAAATATCTTGATGAAATAAGCAAAGGGAAAAAAATCTCCCAGGTATAATTTTCTGAATATGGGACCTTGCCGCTGATTCCTGACTTTCAACCATATGTTCATATTTTGATCTACAAAAGGGATGAGGATGTGGTCTGTTGAAAATAATTCTTTGTCATGTAGTGACTGATTTTTTCTCTTAAACATTAAAATTCATGTTACACAGCTTCTTTTAAATGCAAGAAGTATTTTAAATCAAGGTCTCCCAAATAAATTTCTAGGAAAGGATTAAATCTATTAACTTACATTTAAAATTTGCTTTAATTGGCTTTTAGCAAGTTTTACATACTTTAAGGGGATCAAAACAGTCCATCCTAAAGGAAGTCAGCCCTGAATAATCACTGGAAAGACTGCCACTGAAGCTGAAGCTCCAATACTTTGGCTACCTGATGCAAAGAGTCAACTCACTGGAAAAGACCCTAATGCTGGAAAGACTGAGGACAGAGGAGAAGGGGACGACAGAGAATAAAATAATTGGATAGCATCATCAACTCAATGGACATGAGTTTGAGCAGTCTCCGGGAGATGACAGGGAAGCCTGGCGTGCTGCAGTCCATGGAGTTGCAGAGTCAGACACGATTTAGCAACTGAGCAACAACACTGATTATAAAACAAATATATTATTACCAGTATGAATTTATCATATATAATAACTAACACTTTGTAGTACCTACTATGTGCCAGGTACTAACCTACTTTGCCTTTCTTGAATTATCTTATTTAACTGTCATAGAAACAATATAAAACATACTATTTTCACTTGACAGATGAATAGTCTGAGGATGTGAGATTAATTTGACCATATTCAGAAAACCTTGCTCAAGAAGCAGAGCCTGCATCGAGGTACCTGTAAGTATGAACTCTACATGTTAAAAATCCTCCAAAAAAATCCCTCTGAATATATTTGAGCCATCCTCAAATCTCTGGTTAAAACTGATTACTAAATTATTTTTATATAAAGAATTATACCATGTAAAATAATCTTTCGTCTTAAAATAAAGTAGGGAAGCACAGGGACAGACAGAAAGATGAGAGAGAAATTCAAACAGAGAAAGAGAAACAGAGAAAAAGACAAACAGAGAGACAGATGGAGAGATTAAGAAAGTGAAAGTGAGAAAGAAACAAATAATCTAGATAAAACAATTCAAAAATTTGAAAGGAAATTCTGAGGAAACTAGAGTTAATAAATAATATTTATAAGAATATTAAAATAATAAACTATGCAAATAATCTGCTCTTTAAAGTTTAATAAATTCCAAGTTCTTTGGGCAGTCAGGGAAAATATGAATGAATAATAAAACAAATAACTGGATAACCAAGAAAAGGTGTAGAACTAAATATTCTTCTGGGTACATTTAAGGGATTTAACACTTGTAAAATGATACAAATATCCTTGGTCTGCTTGGCTGATGTTGGACAACTCTGTGTTAGGGTCCTGTGACTCTTTCTTACACAAATACAATTATAACTTTGCAATAAGAGAGGTATATAATAAATCCAAGGCTCTTTCCTTTAGCTCACAAGTGTGAATGTAAATTCTTGAAGGTCAGTTTTACGGATTTGTTTACAATCTATCATAGTCATGACTACACATAAAAATTGTCCGATAGAAAATAAATACACCTCAGGCAAGGCCTTACTCTTCTCTTCAATGTGTAGTTACTGCAATGCAGCTGTGGGTACAAATATACAGTGAATTAAAACATCTAGAGTAGAAAATTTTTAGAAAGTCACTCCTATGATGTTTACCTGAAGAAATGTCCACATGTGGTGGTCCTGGTGTTTGCAGGGAAGAACAAGGAGTCTCTGCCATTGATAACTCTCCAATGTATCTATAGTCAGCAATTTCATCTGTCATCATTCCTCTTTCAGGATCAAATTAAGGTGTTTCATAAAATCAACTGAAGTATGTAAACCATAATGTAAAACCATTTACAGTGCCTCAGCGGAATATAATTTAGCTGTCACTACTGAACAGAATACGGACATTTTGTGAGAAATAAATATATAGAGAGAGCTCATAATTTTACTGAGCTATTCAGGGATCCCGAACTATCTCTCTGGGTTGGGAAAATATTTCTGGGATAAACTTACAAACAAAAGGTGCAAACAGCAGAAAAAAATACAAACCATCTCATTGCTTTAACTCAGATGAAGCTAAGTTTTTAAACAGATTGAGAATGAACAATGACTTTGGGATTCTAAAAATACTTGTAAAAATAATGAATAGAGTCACAGATGAAGTTTTGAACTTTTTGTTCGTGATAGTCTCCAGTATCTCCTGGCCTCTCTGAGATAGACAACTTGAAATATAATCTGCAAACTGAAATATAATATTAAACTTCTGGAAAGGTCTAGGAGATTCTTCAAATGATATGGTGCTAGCATGTCAACAGTGTCCCAAACGTACCATCTTCCAACCAGAATAAATAAAGACTATCGCTTTGGAATAGGAATATTTTTCCTTTCGTTGAAGTAAAGGAGTCAGGAAGAGATGAAACCAGGCTCCCTTTATCAAGGGGTTTTTAAAAGTATCTTTCAATCCTCAAAATAATCTTATAAGGTGACTATCATCATACCTACTTTACAAATGCAAAAGTAAAGGCTGAAAGAGACCTGTCCTGGCCATGATCTTGACTTCAAATCAATGCCTGAAGATTATTCTACACCACTCCCTTCCTTATTAAGGGATGTATACTCAATATCTTTCTCTTAAGGATATACCATACAGCTGGTTTCTAAATTAGAAAGAGATGCCTTGTTCATCTGCAAAGATCTGTTGTCAACCAAGTGCCTATACTAGATACAGTATTTGAATGACGCTATCTTAATTTTTACCTTTCTATCAGGGAGATTAACAATTCATTCCTCATTTGAGAGCTGAAGCTACCAACAAAGGTGGGATACCTTGGTAGTCTGGTTTTGTAGTCTGCATCTAAGTGAAGGAAGAACTGGTAACAAGTATTTTGAGAGAAATTAAAAAAAAAAAACGGAATTAACCCTGGTATCATTGAATCAACCATAATAAGACTTTAACTGCAATATTTTACCATCTTAAAAAATGAGACTAGTAGATTTTCAACTTAAATTGTTTACGACTATAATAGAATAATTATTGGACCATGACTGAGGATCCAGTTTAGCAAAGGGACTACCAACTAAAGAAGCTTTGAAAATCACTACTGGGGGGCGAAACTAAGATGGCGGAGGAATAGGACGGGGAGAACACTCTCTCCCCAATAAATATACCAAAAGAACTTTTAAAGGCCGAGCAAACTCCAAAAAACAGGAACTGAATGCTGGCAGAGGACATCGGGCATCTGGAGAGGCGACCCAGTGCCGACGTGAGGAGGTAGGACAAAAGAAAGAAAAGAAAAAAAAGTAGAGGGAGAGACAAAGAGCTGGGGACAGGTTCCGTCCCGGAAGGGGAGTCTGGAATAAAGAGGAAAAAAAAAAAAAGAGGAGAAAGGTTTCTGAATACCAGGGAGCATTCTCTCTGGCAGATCTGCGGTGGATCTTGGAGAGCAATATAGCTGAGAGCAGAAGCAGATTAATAGCTAAGCCCTGCAAGGTTCGTCTCTGGCTACAAGGAACAGCCGAGAGCCGCAGCACAGCCGAAGCGGACTGCTCCTGCTCAGGGAGGGGCGGGCCGCGGGCTCAGGGAACGGAGCAGCCTGAGGGACCTAACCTTCCAGGAAAAGCTCCCTCTCCCCCCCAGGTCCGTGCACAAAACAAAGGGCGGTGAGGAGTCAACAGAGAGGCTGGGCAGCTGCGGGCTGCAGACCGGCCCAACCCCCGCCTGAGAGCAGTGGGCATAACCCAGCCCCGGGGAGGCTAACCAAGACTTCTGGGGATTCTGGACAGATCGGTGCTGTATACACCTTAGAAGGAGTGCTCAGCTGCACGCCGAGAAAACAGAGCGGCTGGGCCGGGGGGAGAGGAGAAGCCCCACTCCCCAACTGTGCTGGCTGGACGACAGAGAGCCTGAGCAGAGGGGGCTGGGGAAGCCCTCTCACCAGGAGCAGGGCAAACTCCAAAGCGCTGAATAGACACTTAAAAGACCAGCAGACAGAAGACGCTAGCAGAACTAACAGCTTTGAAACAGACAGGAGAAGCAAATTAAAGCCCTGCAGGTGGCGATAACTGCATAGAAAGGAGTCTATAAGTCTGTGAAAAGGAGAAGCCGGACCAGGGAATCATCTGAAAATCTACAGACCCTTCCCTTCACCGAATGCACCAGCACCAGAGAAAGCCTTCATTATAACTGTACTAGGAACATCTTTTCAATTTTTAAAACTTTTATATATATATTGTTTTTTTTTCTTGTTTTTTTCTTTTTCTTCTTTTTTTTTTCTTTTTCTTTCTTTTTTTTTTTTTGAATTTTTAAGTCCCATATGACCTTGCTATATTTTTTTTTTTCTTCTTCTTATTTCTTTTTTCTCCTTTATTTTTATTTTCCGGTTTTTTTTTTTTTAAGTATTTTTGAGAACCCAGACTTTACTCTAGATTTTTAATCTTTGCTCATTAGTACCTGGTATCAACTTTGTACCTTTCAAGATCCAAGCACCAGTACCCACTGCTACCTGGGAATGAGATCATTGGCTTGACTGCTTTCTCCCCATTCTTATCTCTTGCTAGTAACAGTGAGGAAACCTAGACTCACCCACCAGAAAACCACACAAGCCTTTCCACCCAGGAAACTTCGACAAACCACGCATCCAACCCCTCCCATAGAGAGGAATCCCCACAATAAAGGGACAACACAGCAAGATAAACAAGATGAAAAGGCAGAGAAATACCCAGCAAGTAAAGGAACAGGATAAATACCCCCTAGACCAAACAAAAGACGAAGAGATAGGAAGTCTACCTGACAAAGAATTCCGAATAATGATAGTGAAAATGATCCAAAACCTGGAAAATAAGTTGGAGTTGCAGCTCAATAACCTGCAGGCAAGGATTGAGAAGATGCAGGTAAGCTTTAACAAGGACTTAGAAGAAATGAAAAAGAGACAAAATACAATGAATAATGCAATAAATGAGATCAAAAACACCCTGGAGGGAACCAACAGTAGAATAACAGAGATAGAAGACAGAATAAGTGAGGTAGAAGACAGAATGACAGAAATAAATGAAACAGAAAGGAAAAATGAAAAAAGAATTAAAAGAAATGAAGACAACCTTAGAGACCTCTGGGACAATATTAAACGCACCAATATTCGAATCATAGGAGTCCCAGAAGAAGAAGACAAAAAGAAAGACCATCAGAAAATTCTTGAAGAGATAATTGTAGAAAACTTCCCTAAATTGGGGAAGCAAATAGCCACTCAGGTCCAAGAAACACAGAGAATCCCAAATAGAATGAACCCCAAGCGGGACACCCCAAGACACATATTAATCAAATTGGCAAATATCAAATACAAAGACCAAATATTAAAAGCAGCAAGGGAGAAGCAAAAGATAACTCACAAGGGGAATCCCATAAGGATAACAGCTGATCTCTCAACAGAAACGCTTCAGGCCAGAAGGGAATGGCAAAACATACTTAAAGTCATGGAAGAAAACAATCTACAACCCCGACTACTCTACCCAGCAAGGATCTCATTCAAATTTGAAGGAGAATTCAAAATTTTCTCAGACAAGCAGAAACTGAGAGAATTCAGTAATACCAAACCAGCCCTCCAACGAATGCTAAAGGATCTTTCCTAGATAGGAAACACCGATGGGATAGATAATCTGGAGCCCAAAACAATAAAATAAATGGCAGCGGGATCATACTTATCAATAATTACCTTAAATGTAAATGGGCTGAATGCCCCAACCAAAAGACAAAGACTGGCCGATTGGATACAGAAACAAGACCCCTATGTATGTTGTCTACAAGAGACCCACCTCAAACCTAGGGACACATATAGACTGAAAGTTAAAGGCTGGAAAAAGATATTCCATGCAAATAAAGACCAAAAGAAAGCAGGAGTGGCAATACTCATATCTGATAAAGTAAGACTTTAAAATAAAGGCAGTGAAAAGAGATAAAGATGGACATTACATAATGATCAAAGGATCAATCGAGGAAGAAGAAATAACAATTATAAATATTTATGCACCTAACATAGGAGCTCCACAATATGTAAGGCAAATGCTAACAAATATGAAAGGGGAAATCAACAACAACACAATAATAGCAGGAGACTTTAATACACCACTCACACCAATGGATAGATCAACTAGACAGAAAAGTAACAAGGAAATTCAAACTTTAAATGAAACAATAGACCAACTAGACCTAATTGATATCTATAGGTCATTCCACCCCAAAACAAGGAATTTCACCTTTTTCTCAAGTGCACACGGGACCTTCTCCAGGATAGATCACATCCTGGGCCATAAATCTAACCTTGATAAATTCAAAAATATTGAAATCATCCCAAGCATCTTTTCTGACCACAATGCAGTGAGATTAGATATCAACTACAGGAGAAAACCTCTCAAAACTTCCAACATATGGAGGCTCAACAACACACTGCTGAATAACCAACAAATCGCAGAAGAAATTAAAAATGAAATTCAGTTATGCATGGAAACGAATGAAAATGAAAACACAACAGCTCAAAACCTATGGGACACTGTGAAAGCAATGCTAAGGGGAAAGTTCATAGCAATACAAGCTCACCTCAGGAAACAAGAGAAAAATCAAATAAATGACCTTACTATACACCTAAAGCAACTAGAAAGGGAAGAGATGCAGAAGCCCAGGTCTAGTAGAAGGAAAGAAATCTTAAAGATCAGGGCAGAAATTAATGCAAAGGAATCAAAAGTGACCATAGCAAAAATCAACCAAGCCAAAAGCTGGTTCTTTGAGAAGATAAATAAAATTGACAAACCGTTAGCCAGACTCATCAAGAAACAAAGGGAGAAGAACCAAATCAACAGAATTAGAAATGAAAACGGAGAGATCACAACAGAAAACACAGAAATACAAAGGATCATAAGAGACTATTATCAGCAACTATATGCAAATAAACTGGACAATTGGGATGAAATGGACAAATTCCTAGAAAAGTACAACTTTCCAAGACTAAACCACGAAGAGATAGATAATATTAATAGACCCATCACAAGCACGGAAATTGAAACCGTAATCAGAAATCTTCCAAAAAACAAAAGCCCAGGACCAGATGGCTTCACAGCTGAATTCTACCAAAAATTTAGAGAAGAGCTAACACCTATTCTACTCAAACTCTTCCAGAAAATTGCAGACGAAGGTAAACTTCCAAACTCATTCTATGAGGCCTCCATCACCCTAATTCCAAAACCCGGCAAAGATGCCACAAAAAAAGAAAACTACAGGCCAATATCACTGATGAACTTAGATGCAAAAATCCTCAACAAAATTCTAGCAAATAGAATCCAACAACACATCAAAAAGATCATACATCATGATCAAGTAGGCTTTATCCCAGGGATGCAAGGATTCTTCAATATTCGTAAATCGATCAATGTAATACACCACATTAACAAATTAAAAAATAAAAATCACATTATTATCTCAATAGATGCAGAGAAAGCCTTTGACAAAATTCAACATCCATTTATGATAAAAACCCTCCAAAAAGCAGGAATAGAAGGAACATACCTCAACATAATAAAAGCTATATATGACAAACCCACAGCAAACATTATCCTCAATGGTGAAAAACTGGAAGCATTCCCCCTGAAATCAGGGACAAGACAAGGGTGCCCACTCTCACCACTACTATTCAACATAGTTTTGGAAGCTTTGGCCACAGCAATCAGAGCAGATAAAGAAATCAAAGGAATACAGATTGGAAAAGAAGAAGTAAAACTCTCTCTGTTTGCTGATGACATGATCCTCTATATTGAAAACCCTAAAGACTCTACGAGAAAATTACTAGAGCTAATCAGTGAATATAGCAAAGTTTCAGGATACAAAATCAACACACAGAAATCCCTGGCATTCCTATACACTAACAGTGAGAAATCAGAAAGAGAAATTAAGGAAACAATTCCATTCACCATCGAAACAAAAAGAATAAAATACTTAGGAGTATTTCTACCTAAAGAATCAAAAGACTTGTATATAGAAGACTATAGAACACTGATGAAAGAAATCAAGGAGGACACAAACAGATGGAGAAATGTACCGTGTTCATGGATTGGAAGAATCAATATAGTGAAAATGAGTATACTACCTAAAGCAATCTATAGATTCAATGCAATTCCTATCAAGCTACCAGAGGTCTTCTTCAAAGAATTAGAACAAATAATTTCTCAATTTGTATGGAAATACAAAAAACCTCGTATAGCCAAAGAAATCTTGAGAAAGAAGAATGGAACTGGAGGAATCAACCTACCTGACTTTAGGCTATACTACAAATCCACAGTCATTAAGACAGTATGGTACTGGCACAAAGACAGAAACATAGATCAATGGAACAGAATAGAAAGCCCAGAGATAAATCCACGCATCTATGGACACCTTATCTTTGACAAAGGAGGCAAGAATATACAATGGAGAAAAGACAACCTCTTTAACAAGTGGTGCTGGGAAAACTGGACAGCCACTTGTAAAAGAATGAAACTAGATCACTTTCTAACACCATACACAAAGATAAACTCAAAATGGATTAAAGATCTAAGCATAAGACCAGAAACTATAAAACTCCTAGAGGATAACATAGGCAAAACACTCTCTGCTATAATCCAAAGCGGGATACTCCATGACCCACCTCCCAGAATATTGGAAATAAAAACACGAATAAACAAATGGGACCTAATTAAAATTAAAAGCTTTTGCACAACAAAGGAAACTATAAGCAAGGTGAAAAGACAGCCTTCAGAATGGGAGAAAATAATAGCCAATGAAGCAACAGACAAACAATTAATCTCAAAAATTTACAAACAACTCCTGCAGCTCCATTCTAGAAAAATAAACAGCCCAATTAAAAAGTGGGCCAAAGAACTTAACAGACATTTCTCCAAAGAAGATATAAAAATGGCTAACAAACACATGAAAAGATGCTCAACATCACTCATTATCAGAGAAATGCAAATCAAAACTACAATGAGGTACCACTTTACACCAGTCAGAATGGCTGCCATCCAAAAGTCTACAAGCAATAAATGCTGGAGAGGATGTGGAGAAAAGGGAACCCTCTTACACTGTTGGTGGGAATGCAAACTAGTACAGCCACTATGGAAAACAGTGTGGAGGTTCCTTAAAAAGCTGCAAATAGACCTGCCATATGACCTGGCAATCCCACTGCTGGGCATATACACCGAGGAAACCAGAATTGAAAGAGCCACGTGCACCCCAATGTTCATCGCTGCATTGTTTACAATAGCCAGGACATGGAAGCAACCTAGATTCCCATCAATTGACGAATGGATAAGAAAGCTGTGGTATATATACACAATGGAATATTACTCAGCATTAAAACAAAATTCATTTGAAGCAATTCTACTCAGATGGACGAAACTGGAGCCCATTATCCAGAGTGAAGTAAGCCAGAAGCAAAAACAACAATACAGTATATTAACACATATATATGGAATTTAGAAAGACAGTAATGAGAACCCAACATGGGAGACAACAAAAGGAACGCAGATGTATAGAATAGACTTGTGGACTTTGTGGATGAGGGTAAGGGTGGGATGATATGGGAGAAGGGCATTGAAGCATGTTAATTGTCATGTGTCTAATCAATCGCCAGCCCAGGATTGATGCTCGGGACTGGTGCAGCGAGATTTCCCCGGGGGGGAGGGAGGAGGGAGGGGGACCCAGAGGGGAAGCATATGTAAACCCATGGTGATATCATGACAATGTATGGCAAAAACAATAATAATAAAAAAAAAGAAACAACTGACAAAGGATTAATTTCCAAAATATACAAGCAGCTCATACTAGTCAATACCAGAAAAACAAACAATCCAATCAAAAAGTAGGTATATATATGGAATTTAGAAAGATGGTAACGAGAACTCTGCATGCGAGACAGCAGAAGGATCGCAGATGTATAGAACAGACTCATGGACTCTGTGTAAGAGGGCAGGGGTGGGATGATATGGGAGAATGGCATTGAAACATGTTGACTGTCATGTGTGGGATCGGTCGCTTGCCTAGGGCTGATGCTCGGGGCTGGTGCACTGGGATGTCCCAGGGGGAGGGAGTCGGTGGGGGGAGAGGGAGGGAGGCTCTGGACGGGGAGCATGTGTAGACCCATGGCGGTTTCATGTCATTGTATGGCAAAACCAACACAACAAAATAAATAAATAAACAAATAAATAAAAAAGAAAAGAGAGAAAGAAAAGAAAAAAAAAAAGTAGTCAAAAGACCTAAACAGACATTTCCCAAAGAAGACACACAGATGGCTAGCAAACACATGAAAAGATGCCTAACATTGCTCATTATTAGAGAAATGCAAATCAGAACTACGATGAGCTATCACCTCACACTGGTCAGAATGGCCATCACCAAAAAAAAAAAAAAAAATCACTACTATCCCCATGATTTTAAAACTATATGGCAATAACTCACTATCTCGATCTATGGAATACAATAATCACAAGGTAGTAAGAGAAACATTCACAAATAATACACTATAGCTCAAGGGAAGAATCTTGAACAGGAGCAGACTTTTTGATTTGATGACTTTGAAATGCCCATTTTATTGGGTGCATTCCAAATCTCTCCCACAGCTTCGAAAACCAAGCCTTAGTCGTATGAGGCTTCTTTTCTGACACCCATTCTTCCCTGACTGCCCCCATGCTTTAATACGAGTCTCCCTAGCACTAATCATGCTAAAGGTATGTGATCCTCTGGCTATCTTATTCAGACTTCACAACTGAAAACAGCACTCAAAGCCAACAATGTGTCTTGTGTTCATAAATATGTCTTTAGAATCATCTCGAGGAATTTTCATTGTTTGTAACATGGACAGAGCCCCCATTATCTTGGTGAAAATAAAAGTAGTTCTTAACAGAAATCTGTTTTCTTTACTGAACATTATGAAAGGCCCCCCTGACCTTCAGCTTGAGGAGTGTAACATTAAAAAAAAAGAAGATAAGATTCCACAGTAAACCATGAAAAATAGAAAAGAGACAGGGGAGAGAAAAGAAACTTGGCAAAGCACATCAAGAGTTATAAACAACTCTTCTCTCCTTTTATGATAATCGGACATAGACTACCAACAATAATACCTTGAGACTCAAGAAACTGGTGCTATGGAGAAAGCTAACAAATGTTAAAACAGACCATGTTCATTATTAAACAGTAAAATGAAAACAGCAATATTCCCAATAGGACCTGGTGTCTTTAGAAATTGAATTACATTTTATTCTTTTAGAACTTGGGGCTAACTAATACATAACTTACTCAAGGTCTAATACTGCATAGAATTTTTGTTTAAACTATTACCTGGTTTCAAACTGCATATTGGTTTCAGCAAAATCTATGGCTTATTAAAACCTTGAAATATTCCATAATTCTCTAGAATTCAGAACTCTCTGTCAAGACCTATTGCCTGGGCAGACAAGTTCTCATTTCTAATAAAAATTTTCATAAAACTGTGAAAAGCTACATTGAATAAAAATAACAAATAGATCAAAAGTAAAATTAAATTTCTAATTTTGAAAACAAAGTCATAAAGGGTTAAAAATCATGTCACAGTGGTCATTTTTGCAACCTGAAGTCCATGAACATAAATCTCCAGTGTTCCATGTAGCATGCTTCAAAGTGACTCTAATCAGAAAGCAGACAGAGCTAAACTCTCCCCCTGGGGCTGAACGTCTGAAGTGAGCTGAGTGCCTAAAATAATCAGGTGAATATAGATGCTATAATTTCCAGAAAACCTCAGTCTTTCCAGGCCTGAGACTGACTTTACAATTTCTTTGAAATGCTGAAAAGAAGCCCAGAAAAATTAAAAAAAAGAAAAAAAACTTTCCAGAGAATCCAAACTGTAGACTGTAATACAAAGGTCAGTTTGTTTCCAAAGTAAACAAAATACTCCATTTGTGTGATGGAGTACATGTTGAAATCTTGTTTATTACATGCAATGCAAGAGTAAGTTTCTGAAATATTTCCTCAATGTCTTCCTCTGCTGATATGCAGTCAAATCTGGTTTAAACTTGGTTGTCTCTACTCATTCGGAATTAGAATGAACTTTTGAATCATTGGCTGATAAAATATATGCAAGAAATAGGACTACCTCAAGTAGCATGTTTTAATTGGAAAAAAAAAAAAACAACCAACCAACCCACAACTGTGGTTTCTAGGTAGAAACACAAAAGTTATTTGGGAAGCAAACTGATTTTACTTTATGAGTTATGAAGCTTCTATGGAAATCTGGATCATAATGTAAAGTAGTTATTTATTTAACGGGAAGGAAGCCAATGGCAAAGCCGCTTGGAATTTCCAGTCTATTTATTCCCCAATAATACGCCTTCATATGTTTGATGCAAGACCTTATTTGAACACTGTGGGGAAAATTATGAGTGCCAAATGCCATGCTTAGGAGATTGGCCATGTATTAGGAGAATGCCATCTTATGATCTCAATCTCTGAAAACTTACTGTTACTATAGACAATCTTCCTTTGGTCATTTGGAAGAAGGCATTCTCCTGACTCCCTTTATTCTCTGCCCCATATTACAGCCAAAGCAATCACTTTCAACTGTAAATATTAACCTTCCCTCCAGCCCCTCAAACATCTCTTCCCCTGTTTTCCTGTTCTCAGCGCTTCACCCACACTTCCTCGCTGAGCCTCTCGTCCACGCCAGCGACAAGACACAGACTGGCGCTGCAACCTGAACAGTCTTTTTCCTCCCGTTGACCAATTAACTCCTATTAACTCCTCTCCTCAAGCCATTCCTTTGGAGAAAACTGTCTCCTCTTACAGCACCTACCTTCTTGTTGGAAAGGGAGGAAGGAAAGAAGGGAAAGAAAGAAAGAAAAGGAAGGGAGAAGAGTGAAAGAAAGGAAAAGAGAAAGAAAGAAAGGGGAAGGAGGGGAGGAGGCAGTAAGAAAGGAAGTAAAAGAGGGAGAAGAAGGGAAAGGGAGGGAGAAGAGAGGGAAGAAGGGAAACAAGTGAGGGCTTAGGAAGTTTACAGAGTAATACTCAAGAGTTGTCTACAAGATTGATACAATAGTTTTTGTGTTCTTCTGGTCTTATGACAAATTATGATGGGAACTGGTATAATACAGCTTCTAAATTCTCTAGAAATATATGTTTGCTTTATATAGATCTCCTCTAAATACACAAGAAATCTTTTAATTTTTTTCTGAAGATTGCCTAAGAAGTCACAGTCCTTATCAGTCAACAGTTGGAAAAGAAAGTTGGCATTTTATCTCTTCAGTTGCCCCTTATAGACTCTGAAGCACACTGTGAACACCTGGAGGGGCTTCTGTGTACACTGTCGCAGTTTTCACCAAAACCTATAAACATCTTCTCTTTCAAAATTGTTCATTTGGGGACAGTCTGATTAAATTATGCCCATGAGAGTTATAGAAGAGACAAAACAAAGAGTATGTATATAGTCTTCTTTATCACAGTGGTACTTAAGGAAAGTAGTTTCAGGTTACCTGTATTGCATATGAGGATTTTTTCCAATGGTTTTATGTCATATAAATGTTGAGAAATATATTCAAAGCTTACTTAGTCTTCCTACACATGAATCAGATTTGGAATCAGACTTGTTAATTCTAAACATTCTTCAATTTTCTGGAGGCCTCTAAGAATTTATGATAAAAAAATAATATAGCTATGATACTGATGCAGTATTACAGACATTCCTCCCCTCCCAATGCACAAACCTCCCTATGCCTCTTTCTGGGCTTCCCTGGTGGCTCAGACAGTAAATAATCTGCCTGCAATGTAGGAAACCTGGGTTTGATCCCTGGGTGGGGAAGATCCCCTGGAGAAGGGAATGGCTACCTACTCCAGTATTCTTGCCTGGAGAATTCCATGGACGGAGGAGAGCCTTGCGGGCTATAGTCCATGGGGTCACACAGAGTCGGACACAACTGAGCAAACATGTACGCATATATTTATTGGACTTCCCAGGTGGTGCTAGTGGTAAAGAACCTGCCTGCCACTGGTGATCACTCTTATTTTCTAGTTTCTTCCATAGCTCCCATAAACCTGCCAAAATAAGTAGGAATTACACACAGCAGAGTAAGTAAGAACAAGCCCCTGATTACATCATTCCACAGGCACAATTATGTAACTAACGTAAACCATTTAATCATTGCAGTTTAAGTCAATAGGAACTTTTCAATGTTACTGTATCCTTTTTATCTCACAAAAAGTTGAACAAAAGAAATATGTACGCAAGTAAGCATTCTTTAGCAATAATAGGGAAAACAGTACCACATCAAAGAAAAATTTATTATTTCCATTAGCTTTTTAAAATATGTAAACAGCAATTTCCTTTAGAAGAATTAAGAATCATTTCCTGTCCTGGAACTATAAAACTCGTAGAAGAGAATATAGGCAATAAGTTCTTTGACATTGATCTTAGCAATAGCTTTAGGAATCTGTCTCCTTAGACAAGAGAAACAAAAGCAAAAGTGAAAAAAATGGGACTACATTAAACTGTAAAGCTTCTGCAGAGCAAAGGAAATCAGCAACAAAACAAACAGACAACCTAAGAAAATATATGCAAATCATATATCCAACAATGGTTAATGTCCAAAATATATAAAGAACTCACTAAATCAACAACAACAACAACAAAACTAATCAGTTAAAAACTGGGCAGATGATCTGACTTGATAACATTTCAAAGAGACATACAAATTGCTAACAGGCACATGAAAAGATGTTCAATATTACTAATTATAAGGAAAATACAAATCAAAACTACAGTGAGACATCATTATCACAAAGAAAAGAAATAAGAGGTGTTGGAAAAAAAAAATATGAAAAAAGGGAATTCCCCTACTCTCTTGGTAGGAACCTCCACTGTATGAAATACAGTGTGGAGATCCCACAAAAAATTAAGAATAAAAATACCATATGATCTAGTACCCACTTCTGGGTACTTACCTGAAGTACACTAATTCAAAAAGATATATGCACCTCTGTGTTCACTGCATATTATTTACAATAGCTAAGATATGGGAAATAAAACTAAGTGTCCATCAATGAATGAATGGAAAAAGATGTGGTAAATAAACACACACACAATGGAACACAACTTAGCCATAAAAAATGAAATATTGCATCTTCAACAACAGATATGGAACTTGAAGACATTATGCTAAATGAAATAAGTCAGGTGAAGAAGGACAAATACCAAATGAATTTCACTCATATGTGAAAAATAAAATAAATAAAATGAACAAATAAAACAAAACCACATAGGTAGCAAGAATAGGTTGGTGGTTATCAGAAGGGAAGAAGGGGCAGGATGAGGGTAAAATGTGTTCATTTGTGTGGTAACAGAAAGATTTCACATGCTAGCAAGCTAATGCTCAAAATCTTCCAAGCTAGGCTTCAACAGCACTTCCAGAGAAGTACAAGATGAGAACTTCCAGACGTACAAGCTGGATTTAGGGAAGGCAGAGGAACCAAGGATCAAATTACCAACATCCATTGGATCACATAAACAGCAAGAGAATTCTAGAAAAACATCTATTTCTGCTTTAATGACTATGCCAAAGCCATGAAATTAAAAGATGCTTGTTCCTTGGAAGAAAAGCTATGGCAAACCTAGTCAGTGTATTAAAAAGCAGAGACATTAATTTGCCAACAAGGGTCCATCTAGTCAAAACTATGGTTTTTCTAGTAGTCATGTATGGATGTGAGAGTTGGACTCTTGAGATTCCCTTGGACAGGAAGGCGATCAAATCAGTCAATCCTAAAGGAAATCAACCCTGAATAATCATTGGAAGGACTGATGTTGAAGCTGAAGCTCCAATACTCCAGTTCTGATGGGAAGAGCTGAGTCCTTGGAAAAGACCCTGATGCTAGGAAACACTGAAGGCAGGAGGAGAGGGGGACAACAAAGGACAAGACAGTTGGATGACATCATGGACACATTGGACTTGCACTTGAGAAAGCTCCAAGAGTTGGTGCAGGACAGGGAAGACTGGCATGCTGCAGTCTATGGGGTCGCAAAGAGTCGGACATGACTGAGCAAATGAAAAACAACAAGAAAGAATCTAGACTTTCGGTAGTGAGTACACTGCTATAGTGCAAGCAGAAGTCAAATTATAATTATGAACACATGAAATTTACATAAGGTTATAAACCAACATGGGCTTCCCAGGTTGCATGGTGGTAAAGAATTTGCCTGCCAATGCAGGAGACACAGGAGTCCGGGCTTGATCCCTGGGTCAGGAAGATCCCCTGGAGCAGGAAATGTCAACCCACTCTAGTATTCTTGCCTGCAAAATTCCATGGACAGAGAAGCATGGCAGGTTACAGTCTATAGAGTCACAAAGAGTAAGACATGACTGAAGTGACTTAGCACAACATAAACCAACATCACCATAATTTTAAAAAATCATGCTATGTGACTCAAGGGTAATAAAATTCAAAAATCAATAGGACTCGAATTTGTCAGATACACATTATTTTATTTGATGAACAGAATGAACTGGTTTTCCTAAGACAATGTGCTCACTTGGCCCTGACTGAGTGGTAACCTAAAGGAATCTCAAAAAAAAAAATGGCTAAAATGTGCTAAAAGGGCACATGGCAGCTGATGGTGAATTTGGATGCCTGAGGTGCATTCACTTAGAAGCAAAGTGTGCACTGTTACTTGGTATACTGGTAAGTAACTCTGAAACTCAGTAATTTGATTTCATCTTGGGAATATATAGTAATTATCATAATCATATCAATAAGTTAATTTATAGTAATAGATGATGGCAAACTTATGTTCGAATTTTACCTGGTGCTATGGACTGAGTTGTTCAAATTCAGTGTTCAAAATGTTGAAATTCAAATGTTGAAATCCCAACCCACAGTACCTCAAAATATGACTATATTTAAAGATTGGGCCTTTCAGCTAATTAACATAACATGAGGTCATGTGCCCAGACCCTAATCCAATATAACTGACATCGTGACAAGAAGAGGAGTTTAAGACAAAGGCACCCACAGATAAAGGACCATGCAAAGACATGGGAAGAAGATTATAAACCAAGGAGAGAAGCCTCAAAGAGATCCACCCTGCTGGCATTGTGATCTCAGATATTTAGTCTCCAGAACTAAAAAATAAGAAGTTAACAAATAAACATCCATTTAAACCACCCGCCTGTGGTACTTATTATACAAAGCTGTATCCACAAGCTTTCTTCATCACCCCATCATTTTCTTGGAAATTCAGTCTCAAGGGCCACCCCAGAGCTACTGGAAAAGTCAAAGCACGTAGATGCTTCATTGATTCCCCTGTCCAGGCTCAGGGTCTTCCTTCATGGCTCTCTGCATTTCTTATAAAAGAGGGGTCCATGCACTCTGTCACACCTACTAGTTTACATTCCATTTCTCCTCTGAAGAGACCTCAGAGCAAGCCCTGGGTCTAAGTCACTTCAGTCGTGTCCAACTCTTTGCAACCCTATGGACCAGAACCCACCAGGTCCCTCTGTCCATGGGATCCTCCAGGCAAGAATACTGGCATGAGTTACTGTACCCTCCTCCAGGGGATCTTTCCAATCCAGCAATCAAACCCACATCTCTTATGTCTCTTGCATTGGCAGGCGAGTTCCTTACACCAGAAGCCCAACCATGTTGATACATTTTTGTAAATACAACACAGACTTTATAGCAAGTACTGAACAACTATCTCTGAAATACAAGAAACCAGGAAATAAAGGAGTTAGATTAGCAGATTTTTAAGATCCTTCAAAGCTCTGAAATTTTATAAAGATGTAATTTTAATTCTGGTATGAGGTGCCACTCATTGTTCACAACTGAATTCAGGCCATATCTTTTTTTTTTTTCCTTTACTTTATTGTGTTGGTTTTGCCATACATTGACATGAATCTGCCATGGGTATACATATGCTCCCCCTCCAGAACCCCCCTCCCTCCTCTTCCCGATTCCCTCCCCCTGGGTCATCTCGGTGCACCAGCCCCGGGCATCAAATCAGGGCTGGCGATTGATTTCACATATGATAATTAACATGTTTCAATGCCATTCTCCCATATCATCCCACCCTTGCCCTCTTATCTTTTTAAGATGCAGATTCTGTTTCAGTCAGTATAGGGGTCCTGAAACTCTGTATTTCTAACACTAGCTCCCAGGTAATGCTGATGCTGGAACACCTTGAATAACAAGGTCTTAGAGTTCAACATAAATTCAAGAACCAGCTTCTGATCTTTAAAATCCCACTCTTATAAGCCTATAACACTTTAAAAGTAATAGAGGGCATTAACAGGCCCTAAGTTGGCCCCCTTTAATGAGACTCAAGCACCAGTTGTAGAACTTAAAAAAAAAAAAGCTCTACCCCGTTCTAACATCTATAATAAGTATTGGCTGTTCAGATGTGTCTGACTCTATGCAACCCCATGGACTGTAGCCTGCCAGGCTCCTCCATCCATGGGATTTCCCAGGCAAGAATATTAGAGTGGGTTGCCATTTCCTTCTCCAGGGGACCTTCCCAAACCAGGGATCAAACCCAGACTCCTGTGTCTCCTGCACTGCAGGCAGATTCTTTACCACCTGAGCCACCAGGGAAGCCTAATATCTATATCAATAATACATCTATGCAAACCCCTTCAGTATCCTTTCTTTGCATCCAAAAACAAGAGAAAGTGGCCTTTTTGCTTCTCAGGCATTTTTGAAATTTATACTTCTGTCTTAAAGGTGACATCCCCTCACCCCCAACCAGTTGCCAGGTGATCTTCATGAAAGTGGAGGCTCTTCTGAAGTTTAAGATTGAACAAGGAAAATACACTTTCAGAAATACTAAGTGACTGCATAAGCTGAATCACTCTGTGACCCTGGAAACCCTCTTCATGAGGTTTCTAAAGTGTGAAGTATGCCCAGAGAGAGGAATGCTATTTTTATTTATTTAATAAATACTCATCCCACTTTTTTATGTCCCTGGCACCATTTTGTGAAATTGATTAAGAGCCATTCAATCCTCACAACAACTTTATGAAATACATACTGCTATCACTATTATAAAAATGATGAAAGGCATAAAGAGACCTAACTCAAGCATGGTCCCACAGTTGCTAAGTGGAGATTAATTTACCATGTAGAGGACAGCAAGGGCTCCATGTCACAAGGAGAGAGAAAGAGGGAGAGAAATTAGATGTCCCCCTATGAATTTACAAACACTTTCTCTGCATCCCAAATAGGACTAAACATAAACTAGACAATTGGTCTTAACCATGATTCCATGGAAGTAAGACATATGCATTACTACATTTGTTCTTATTATTATTTGAAACACCTAAACACAGACTTCATTTTCCATGAGCAAATTGGGTGTTTTATCCAAACTCACTATTTCTTTGGTACTGATTTTCTCAAATTTAATGTATCTCTTTGTTGATTACTATTCTCAGTGTTTTTAAAAAGACTGAACATTAAAATCTCATTATAAAAATAAAATACAAAGAGACCAGCCAGGTAGTTTCTAGATTTAGCAGTTGGGAGAGGGAATCTTTCTTTAAAAAAAATATGAAAACCAACTACACTTGTCAATTAGTATCTCTTATTTACATTTGAACATTTATTTGTGTATAAATGTATCCTGTATTTCTTTAACAGTAGAAAATAATATGAAGCTGAGTGAATGAATCCAACTTTTTATGTCCTTATTTTTTCTTATTTTTTTATGGTTTTAACAAACACATAGAGTTCTATAAGCATGAAATACAAGGTTCTGGATGAATTAAATACAGGTATTAATTTTGAATGGCTGAGAGCAAAGGACAGTAGGACAAGGGTGAGAAGGTTTTCAAGAGGAAGGGGAAGAATATCCCTATCAAAAAGCAAAATGTCAGTTCACTTAACTGTAGTAAGAATGTCTGAAGTTGAAAAAACAGCACTATCAGCTCAATTTTCTGTAAAAATACAATTAATGAATTCATCAGGAAATATTTGAGAGCTATAAAGAACAGAGTTCATATATACATGGATGCACTTTACACCTGTGTGGGGATCGTTCAATTCACATTTACTGAGCACTTATGAGGGCAAACAGGCCGATAAAAATATGTCCAGGTATTAAAATTCATAAATGGACAACCATTCAAAATTCAGGCTTTGATTACCTTAGATGTTATTTTATCCATAAGTCAACTACTGTGGCTGTAGGCTCACATCCTTGTTAGCTTTCTTAAAAGCCCTTTGTCTGGGCACTGCGCCATACTAGTTTGTCCTTTAGATAACTGGGCCAATGTCTTCTTCGCCAGATCTATAGTAGCTCAGCAACATCAAATTGTATATGCTATGCTTAGTTTTGTAAAAATTACAAAATCAATTTAATCTCAGGAAGGATGTAAGAATCATATCACCTAACCACCTGGTACTCTATATTTGAAAACTGAGTTACACAGTCCTCATTCCTATTGATCCAACATTGACCAATTCACCATTCTAGTCAGTACACATGGAACATGCAGCTTGGAAAGCAAAAATCTCTCCTGTCAAATAACTCTCTAAACCTAAATGAACATAGGATTCGATTTAAAAATTAACACTCATGACACACTCATGAGGTGACTGACACAGAAAGATCCTTTCCCCTTTATCATATTTCTAAGTATCTTTTAAATCCATTCATTTTCAAGGAGACTTTGTGAAGTTTGCCTTCTTCAAAGCTAACAGACCTAATAAAACTGTTAGTTTAGAGGTAACTGTGCTAACAGAAACACAAAATATTAAAAATTTGGAACAGGAACTAAACAAAGACTATTTACATCCTCAGTAGCAAATGTACTCCTAAAGAAATGAGGAAGGAAATTATAGCAAATTTTAGTGAGGGTCTGTGTGTATTTAGTGAGGGTCTGTGTGTGTTTTATTTTGTGTGAAGTACATAAAAGAAAAGAGGTCAAACATAGGTTTTAATGAGACGTTGTAGAGTTTTACAATTGTTAAATCTGGTGTCGGTTGCTGCAGAAGGTTGTGATTGAAAATTTTCCTGTGGAAAAAGAAATGTCACAGTATTTTGATAAGCGAGAGATGAACTTTTTTTTTTCCCTTGTGCCATCAGCAAGACGAAAAGAACAAAATGCATCATTTATAACCCACAGCTCGACCATTATCTCCTGGTGAGACACTTGTTTTAAAACACACAAGGACCTTTTTTCCCCCCTCTACAAAGTCTAGAGCTCTCTGCGAGGCTCCTTCTCCCTTAAAGCCATGAAAGTAAGTTGACACTTGTGCAGCCAAAGTTTCTAGGCAACCAGAGAAGGGCACTCGTATACCCTCCAGGTCACAGCCAGCTCTGAAGTACAGAGGAAGCACACAAACAGCATATGTCTCTTTGATCACAGATATCATCTAAAACTGATGTGGAGAGAAAATCCTGTTCGGCACCAAAGGCTTTACAGACTCTTTTTCTGACTTCACCCACTGAGTAAAGAAAGGGTACCTTGCTCAAATTATTGGGCTGAACATTGCTCGATGCGAACATTAAAAAGTCAACGTGTGTGTATATATGTGTGTGCATGTGTGTGTGTGAGAGAGAGAGAGAGAGACCCAAGAATGTTTCTATGATTGCCAAAGCCATGATAAATTAGATACGGCAAAACTGGATGAAGTGTTTAGTATAGTTGACATCTTTATTCTTTATTTATTCACTCTGCAAATGTGTTTAAGCAGTAACTTTGGGCACTGAGGGTATCACTGAGAATCAGAATCCTTCTTGTCACAGAGGATTTAAGGGACAAATGTGTACAATTATATTGACCTTACTCTATCAAGAAAAGTTTACATTGTATTTAGCAACTCCTCTATTTTGGTATACTTTCCAGCATTTACATAATTACACTCCCCTAACAGTCCTCAGTTATACAATATAAGTTCTTTCCTGTGCATTTTGGGATGTTAGTAGGGTTAATATTTAACAAGCAAGGGTTCAGGGGCTATGAGAAATTCTATTATTATCACTTATTATTTGACACAAAGGCTTCCCTGTAGCTCAGTCGGTATAGAATCTGCCTGCAGTGCAGGAAACCAGGGTTTGATCCCTGGGTCAGGAAGATCTTCTAGAGAAGGAAATGGCAAACCACTCGAGTATCCTTGCCTGGAAAATCCCATGGACAAATGAGCCTGGTGGGCTGTAGTCCATGGGGTTGCAAAGAGTCAAGCCCAACTGAGCAATTAACACTCTAGGTAGATACAGATTTAAATTGAAGCAATGTAAAATGGTACACCTTCTATGGAAAACACTATAGTAATTCCACATAAAATTAAATACGGAATTATCATATGACCCAGCAATCCCATGACTGCTGGGTATATAAGTAAAAGAAATGAAAGCAGGGACTCAGATATTTGAACAATGCATTCAATGTTCATGGTTGCGTCCCTGGTGGCTCAGATGGTAAAGCATCTGCCTGCAATGCAGGAGTCCGGGATTTGATCCCTGGGTCGGGAAGATCCCCTGGAGAAGGAAAAGGCAACCCACTCCAGTACTCTTGCCGGGACAGAGGAGTCTAGGGGTCCTACAGTCCACGGGGTCAACATGATTGAGTGACTTCACTTTCACTTTCAATGTTCATAGCATTACTCACAATAGCAAAAAGGTGAAAGCAACTCAAGGAACCATCAATGGATGGATGAATAAGCAAAATGTGTTATATGCAGACAATGGAATATTATTCAGCCTTAAACAGGAAGGGAATTCTAACACATGCCACACCATGAATGAAACTTGGAGACATTATAAAGTGAAATAAGCCAAGACACAAAGGGACAAATACTGCATGATTCCACTTAGGTGATGTACCTATAGTAGTTAAATTGTACAGAGACAGAAAGCAGACAGATGGTGGTTGCTAGGAGCTAGAAGGAGGGAGGAATGGAGAGTTTTCTTTAATGGGGACAGATTCAATTTGGGAAGATGAAAAAGTTCTAGAGATGGATGGTGGTGATTGCTACCCAACAATGCGAATGTACTTAATGCCACTGAACTGTATACTTAAAAATGGGTAGAAGAGTAGGCTTTTGTTACATATGTGTTAAAACAACAATAAAGCTATAAATGGCAAAAAATCGAATAAATAAATCTAAGTAATGAAACAATGAAGAGGTTTATTCATGGAACAATTCAAACCTAGTCAGGTCTAGAACACGGGCTGCTACACACGGTCAATACATTCTCACTGCACTGTCCTGCCGCTGTCCTGGTTGATTTTGATCACAGGAAGTCTGGACATCATTACCCTGAGTTGATGTCAAGAGGGAGTACAAATACAACATGCAAAAATAACTCACCAATGAGTCAAACAGTCAACTGGTTGATTATATTACCCTTTGTATAATAAGTCAACTGTTATTTTAAGGTCATGGTTCCTATAAGGTCAGTATCTACAGAGAATCTTACTAGCACTGTAGAAGCCATCTCCAGCAGGGAGGTGCAGGAATTGTCTGATACCACAGAGCAGAGAAGCAGGTGCTCATTCAGAGGATTTACCTCAAAGCTCTGGATGCCATAATTTTCGATGTCTAAAAACGCATAACCTTAGCATCATTTCTGGTTAGGTCACTGCATGCTATCAATCCTACCAGTGGTGAAGACACCCAAGACTGGGACAAGCAGTGAGTCTACGAAATACTAGGAGGTGTAGAGCACAGCAAGTGGATTAGTAATGACCTGTCCTTTTTTGTACCGGATCTACCTTTATATATCTCCCAGGAAAGGCCAAGTAACATCCAGCTCATGTTCTCTGGAGGACTGGTGTAAAGATAAGGATTTATACAATCTGAATATAAAAGACTCAGAATCTTCCTTGTCTGCATTTGGAAAAAAAATTACTGGATAATCCTTTTCCAGGAATGGTACCTAACATTTGTTGAATATTTAGTATGTGCAGAGCATTGTAACTGAATATTTTTATTTCATGATTTCAGAAAACAATCCTGAGATAATTTTATTCCCATTTTACAGATCGAAAAAAACTGAGGTTAAATTTATTTGCACAAAGTTAAAGCAATGGCTAAAGTAAAGAGTTAGACCTAGTATTTAGTTTTAACAGACCATTATGCTATATTTCTACTTATAATGTTTACCTAATGTATCTAATGAACAACAGCCACGAAGCTACACAGAGGAGCAACGCAATTTAAGGATTAAGAGAATAAGCTTTGCAGTGGGATCTGGTTAAGTATTTATGCAAAAGCTTTCAAAGTTCCAAATTTGCAGAGCCAAATAGAGAGGTGAAAATTATAATTCCAAATTGAAATAACAATATCTTAACTCTACACATATATTTTCAATACAATTTCTCAATATAAGATTATACAGACTTGAACTTTGCTGATTTATAAAGCACAATATTTTAATTCTGATTTTCAAGGCTATATTCTGTTCCCAGTAGAAAATAGCAAACTTTAGAATGGTTATGAGTGATGAGTCCAAAGCTTTTGCTCACTCAAACATTTATCCTTATTTTTCCTTTTAAAATTTTATATAAGTAATTCCTGAGTATGGTTTTATAAAGATCCTCTAAAAAATCTTTTTGAAAAGTGAGTGTTTCTTCAAGCTTCCCTTTTTCCAGTTGTCTCACCAGTGGCCAGTATGTTAACAATTTGAGATATCACATTATTTAATTTAATTCTAAATGGCAAGCCCATTGACTAAACATTTATCAAATAGCCCATTCTGCTCAGTTGTTTTCATATGCACTTGTTGCAAACCAAATACTCATGTGTGTATAAATCGATTTCTGGATAGATCCTGCACTGCTTTTGTTTAACTCGTCTTTGTTTACACTAATACATAACATAGTGATCTAATTATTACACAGATAATAAGTTTTTAAATCTGTAGAGGGTAAGTTCTCTCTTCCATTATTTGAAAATTATACATCTTAGTATCATTCTTCAAATAGTAATCCTGACATATTTTAAATTTCCTTATTGTAGTCTATGATTTTCTATCAATTCAATGACTTAAATCAGCTTGTATAATATCTATATTATTTCTTAAAGTCACTAATTATATACTGTGTGACTGGCTCATCATTACCCTCTTATTCCCCTTGGATATATTCCTCTGAGCTCAGAGTTTCACTGAAATGTTCTTATTCTTCAGAGTAGTTTTTTCTTGAAAGTACATGGACCTGTATTTCTTTTTATGAATCCAATTCTATTTAATTTCTGTTTTATAGAAATGGCTCACAGTTTCTGGGTTTAGTGATGGCCCTCTTTCTCTTGTTTTCCAGACCACTGTATGTATATGTGTATATACACGTCCTTCTGACAATCATATGGGATTTGAGACAGGGATTGTGGGTGCAAGGGCTTCCCTTGCAGCTCAGCTGGAAAAGAATCTGCCTGCAATGCAGGAGACCTGGGTTCGATTCCTGGGTCAGGAAGACCCCCTGGAGGAGGAAATGGCAACCCACTCCAGTATTCTTGCCTGGAAAATTCCCTGGACAGAAGAGTCTGGTGGGCTACAGTCCATAAGGTCACAAGAGTCAGACACGACTTAGCAACTAAACTACCACCATACTCAGGTTACCATCTTGAATCCTGATTCTTTTAGCAATGCCACATTTAATATATTGTAAATTGTTCAATGTCATTTTCATACAGTAATTTCTCTAACTAGTCAGGTTGGCACTCAAAGTCTTCGGTGATATTTTGCATACCTCTATCACCAATCGTCTCACTCCTTTACAGCTCCAGTCACCCTCGTATATTTCCTGCCATCTGAAACTGTCCATAGATCTTTTCCCAAACTGTTATCTAAACTTAGGCACTCTCTGCACTTGAAATATCTCTCTATTAATTATCCTTACTTGAAAGTCCACCTCAAAAACCACCTATTCCAAACAGCTTTCCCATGTTCTTCCCACCCAGGAATAATCTCTGTCCACTCCCAGTACATCACTGGAACATTTTGTTCCTCTATGACAATGCTTATCATAATAAACCATCTGCTACTATGCATGCATCTATCTTCCTAACTAGATTAATGTTACTAGAAGAAAGGGACTATGTCACATATACACATATATTTGTGTGTGTACCTCCAAAATGTTTAACTTAATCAGGTTGCAATGTTATATATTTTTTCTCTTAAACAATGCTCAAAGCTTATCATTGGATTTCACAAGAAAAGTGATTCTTTTCTATTTTCCCATGCTCTGCCTTCATAGCCCATTTAAATTAATAGGTAATTGACTTGTGTGATTGAGCATGTACATAGTAATGGAGAAGTGGATATCCAAATATGATAGTAAATGCTCTTGTGATCCCTTTGTTTTCTTGAATTACAGGTGATTTACAATATTGTGCTAATTTCTGCTGCACAGCAAAATGATTCAGTTTTATATATATATATACACACACACACACACACACACACAAACACATATATTATTCTTGTGATCCCTTTCTACACTGAGTGATTATATCAGTTTAAATTTTTTCTCTGTTTAGACACATCTTTTTCTACCTTTCTTACTTACTTCTTGCTATTACAAAAAGGAATTGGCCTTTATTTTGCTTTGAAGTGTTTGTCTTAATTATGTCCTGTAAATTTGTATAAATTTAACACAAGTGTATTTACCATTTTTATTCTTTTTCATCAACTTAAGTTATTTTTAAAATTTCATTTCCCTTTCCAATACCCTTTTCCACATTAACAGGTTATGTGTGTTCCCAAGAACATAGTTTATTAAAGAATTCATGTTACAATTTTTTAATAAATTCATTTTTAAAACAGTTTTATTTAAAAAGGAGAGTTAGAAATTAGAGAATTTGAGGCCAGCACAGGAATTCCAGCAACAAAGGTAATCCTTTGTTTTAAATTTTTAAAATGGGGATAGGAGAAAATTTTTGCAAATGATGCAACCGCAAGAGCTTAATTTCCAAAATACACAAACAGCTCATATAACTCAACAACAACAAACAAACAACTCTATTCAAAAAAAAAGCAGAAGACCTAAATATATATTTCTCTAAAGAAGGCACACAGATGGCCAATAGGCACATAAAAAGATGTTCAACATCACTAGTTATTAGAGAAAAGCAAATTAAAACTACAGTGAGGTACCACCTCATAGCAGTCAGAACGGCCATCATTAAAAAGTCTACAAATAACAAATTCTGGAGTGGAGAAAAGGGAACCTCCTAGACTGTTGGTGGGCATGTAAGATGGTGCAGCCACTGTGGAAAAGAGTACAGAGGGTCCTCAGAAAACTAAAGGTAATATTACCATATGATCCAGCAATCCCACTCCTGGGCATATATCCACACAAAACTAGTTTGGAAAGATATGTGCCCCCATATGTTCATAGCAGCACTAATAGCCAAGACATAGAAACAATCGAAAAACCCACTGACATTTGAGTGGATAATATATAATGTATATATATACTACATCTTCTTATATACATGTATATAGATGCATAATGGATATATATATGTCCTATATATAATATATGAATATATATATATATATAGGACATATATACATAATGTTGCATGCATGATCAATCACTAAGTCATGTATCCGACTCTTTGCCACCCCATGGACTATAGCCCACCAGGTTCCTCTGTCTCTGGGGTTTCCTAGGCAAAAATACTGGACTGAGTTGCCATCTCCTTCTCCGGGGACCTTTCCTGATCCAGGGTTTTAACCAGTGTCACCTATATTGGTAGGCTGGTTCTTTACCACTGTGGAGATGGGGATGGCAACCCACTCCAGTATTCTTGCCTGGAGAAATCCATGGACAGAGGAGCCTGGCAGGCAACAGTCCATGGGGGAGGCAAGGAGTCAGACACGACTGAGTGACTAACACACTTTACCACTGAGTCCCCAGGGAAGCCCTCATATGCTACTCAGCCATAGAAAAGAATGAAAAATGTCATGTACAGCTACATAGATGGAGCTAGAGTCTGCAAAAAGAGTCAGAGAAAGACAATACTCATACACTATCACTTACATGTAGAATCTAAAATACGACACAAATGAATCTATATATAGAACAGAAAAAGAATCATAGCATAGAGAACAGACTGGTGATTGCCAAGGGGAGGGCATTGGAGAAGGACGGAATGAGAGGTTGGGATTAGCAGAGATAAGCTCTTATATAAAAAAATTGATAACAACATATCCTTCTGAATAGCATAGAGAACTATATTTAATATCTTATGATAAATCATAATGGAAAAGGATATAAAAAAGAATGTATATATATGTATAACTGAATCACTTTATTGTACAGCAGTAATGAACACATAAATCAACTATACTTCAATTAAAAAAAAGAAAAAATATTTTACAGCTATACCTACCTAATACTTATTGGAAGATGATAGGTTAATCAAAATGTACAAAATCACATCTAAACATTCCTGAATGAGTCTTGAGGAACACATAAAAGGAAACAAAAATCTAAGTCATCAATAGTATGGTCAAACACTTAAGACCATTAATGAGAAACCAAATCAATGAGGAGCTCAAACCATGTCATCATGTGTCTAAGTGCTATGTGTGAGAAAATTTATTCTTTTATTATGTATGTGAGTTCCGAATCTAGTTTCATTATAACTCAAAAATATCTCTATGATGCCAATGTGTTCCCTAATTTATTAACCATAATATTTCCAATCTGTACTATGAAACTCATACTGGGGAAAACAAATAAACAGAAGTAAATGGGAATCTAGGGTCAGAAGAATTCCAGTTCAAAAATAGTGTAAAAATACTCTTTCAAAGTCTTTGGGAGGAGGGATGCTCTAGGATTTGCTCACACTCCCCTTTGTTTTTCAGGTAGTTTACCTTACTTCTCACAACAAACTATGACAAAATCCACACATGCTTTTTGTACTCATCACACCAATTATACATCATAGCATACTATCTTAAGTACATGGGTCCCAGAAGTGGGTTTAAATCTCAGGTTAGTTATTTACTAGCTATGCAACATTAGACAGATTACTGAACCTTGTTGGGACTCAACTTCTTCATCTATAAAGATGGAAATTATAATCATACTTACCCCATGAAGCTGTTGAGAGGATTAAAAATTTTTATTTATATTTGCATTGTAGAATGGTGCAAGATACATAGTAAGAACTTAATAAATACTAGCTATATTTATTATTCTTGTCCCCAAATCCTAAAGCACAGTTGCTCTTAATTAACAAATATTAAAACCTTTTGTTGACCTTTCAATATATTTCTTCATGTTTGCATAATTGTCACCAGGTATATCACAAAGTAATAACTTTCCCTAAAAGTGTCCTCTATTTCGATCTCAAAGTATCTCAGCATTGTCCATGTTCCAATATGTAGAAATCAAAACTGGTTTAAGGAATACTATATTGTCTTGCTAGTCTAGCACATACTTTTGAAATGTATTCAATGTTCAAATAGGTTTTTCCTGCATGACAATTACATTTAAAAGAGCTTATTGCCACTGAAACCACCTCCTTTCAAGCCAACTCTGCCTACTTTTCTCTGTTCATAGCACTCATGTGGTTGTAACAATACAATGGAATCTGCATGATTTCAGTACATGACTCATTTCCAACAAATCACACACACACATGCTCAATTTTTCATGCATGAGGGATGTGTAACACTATAAAAATGTTTGGACATTTGAGAAGACTAAATCAACAGAGAATAAGCAATTTATCAAATCTACAAGTGAAATTAAACTTTAATTTAAACAAATAAACTCTACCATTAAAAAGGAGTTGCTCTCCATCTGAGCTAAAAAGATGAAGTATAATTGTGTCTATGTTAATAGATATAGCAAGAGCAAGGAAATTCAGCAGAGGCTCGTGTACGAACATGTTGATGATTCACAGGTGTGTAGGCATGGTTTGTAAACACAGATGGAAAGGGTGACAAATAGATGAATATATCAGTTACAATTGTGGTCTGCCTCTCTTCAAAGACGGCATTTAATTTTCCAGATTCTCAGATAGTTACAAAAGAGATGTCTTTGAGATGACAAAGATGTTATCAATATTCAGAGTGTCTCTGACTAAATTGAGATAAAATCAAGTTGGTACCAAAATTTTTTTAAAACTTCAATTATTCTATTATCTGTATGTTATGGTAATAAAGTAAATATTGGCTAATTCTAAAAGAAGGACAAACAATGATCAAGATTATAAAGACTGATTGTTTTTATTTATATCATCAAGTTGTCAAGGAGAATAACTTTTCACAGTAACAAAATACATCTTGACTATATGTAACACAATTGAGTCAGGACCCCTCTTGCCAAAGAATTCATTCACTTAAACTAATGGTCTCAATCAAAACATTTTGTTTCTTAAGATTCAACAGCTATTATCCTTGACAATGGTGATATGATCTAGTTAAACCTTACTATGATTTAATGCAAATATCAAAACATGCTTAAATCCATGATGTGATTTTATTCTATATTCTTTGTTCTCAACTAAATTACTGAAGTGTAGTGACTTGCCCTGCAAAACGTGTTTTAATTTCATTTTTATTTTATTGAAGTATACTTGACTTGAAATAGTATATTAGCTTCAAATATACAACAATAGTGATTTGACGTTTTTATAAATTTTATAGCATACAAAGTTATCATATTATTAACTACATTTCCTGTGCTATATATTATATCTCTGTGAGCTATTCCTTCTACAACTGGAAGTGTGTATCCCTTAAGCCCTTCCACCTATTTTGCCATTCACCCACTACAACTCCTTGTGGGAGTACTGGTTTGTTCTCTGGATCTGTGATTCTGATTCTGTTTTGTTATATTTTCTAATTTGCTTTGTTTTTTAGATTCCACATATAAGCGAAAATATAGTATTTATTTTTGTCTGACATATTTCATGAAGCTTAATGCTCTCCAGGTTCAGCCATGTTGTTGCAAATGACAAGAGTACACTCTATTATTTTTATAGCTGAATGATATTCTATTGTATGTGTATATATATATATATGTACATGTATACATATATGGTATATTGCATTGATTGAATAAAGATATATATGGTATAATGCATATAAATACATGTGTACATATACAGTATATTGCATAAAGATTACATTCTTTTTCATAGATGAGTGATATCCTATTGTGTGTGTATATATATATATATATATATACACACACACACATATGATGTATATGTATATATACACCACATCTCTATCCAGTCATCTGTTGATAGACACTTTAAAAACCAAAAGGAACTAAAGTCAACAAATGATTGAACATTAACCAAGAAATGAGTTAAAAATATTTTTTTTGCATGACTCTGGATTGAGAATAACCCAGTGGTTAGAGCAAGAGCTAAGAGCAGAAGGCGTTTGCTTGCAGTCCTACATTACTAATTGTGGGACCTCAGCTTCTTTTCCAGGAAATGGGGATGGTTGTGCCTATTTCACTGGGATGTGGTAAAGATTATAGGTGATACTCTGGAGCAAGGCTGGACGCACAGTCAGCTTTCTATAAACATTTAATATTGTATCTGTCAATGCTGTAACAACTGCATTAGACATTCAGAGTGGCAAGCATTATTGTCAAAAGAGACAAAAGAGAAACAGTTGGTCAAATACCACTATTCCATATGCTGCAAAATATTTGTTTTATCATTATAAATATTCAAATACATGGCCAACTTAAGAATAGCCTGAACCATCAAACAGGTATTTTCCTTAAATGCTGCTCGAGCTCATTAATAAAGAACAACCTTTTCAAAAATTAAAAATACAAGTGGTTGCTTTCTTTAATGATCATTTTTTAGAGCTGTTTAAAAGTATATCCAAATAGCAGGAGACTTTAATACTCCACTCACACCAATGGATAGATCAACTAGACAGAAAAGTAACAAGGAAATTCAAACTTTAAATGAAACAATAGACCAACTAGACCTAATTGATATCTATAGGTCATTCCACCCCAAAACAAGGAATTTCACCTTTTTCTCAAGTGCACACGGGACCTTCTCCAGGATAGATCACATCCTGGGCCATAAATCTAACCTTGATAAATTCAAAAATATTGAAATCATCCCAAGCATCTTTTCTGACCACAATGCAGTGAGATTAGATATCAACTACAGGAGAAAACCTCTCAAAACTTCCAACATATGGAGGCTCAACAACACACTGCTGAATAACCAACAAATCGCAGAAGAAATTAAAAATGAAATTCAGTTATGCATGGAAACGAATGAAAATGAAAACACAACAGCTCAAAACCTATGGGACACTGTGAAAGCAATGCTAAGGGGAAAGTTCATAGCAATACAAGCTCACCTCAGGAAACAAGAGGAAAATCAAATAAATGACCTTACTATACACCTAAAGCAACTAGAAAGGGAAGAGATGCAGAAGCCCAGGTCTAGTAGAAGGAAAGAAATCTTAAAGATCAGGGCAGAAATTAATGCAAAGGAATCAAAAGTGACCATAGCAAAAATCAACCAAGCCAAAAGCTGGTTCTTTGAGAAGATAAATAAAATTGACAAACCATTAGCCAGACTCATCAAGAAACAAAGGGAGAAGAACCAAATCAACAGAATTAGAAATGAAAACGGAGAGATCACAACAGAAAACACAGAAATACAAAGGATCATAAGAGACTATTATCAGCAACTATATGCAAATAAACTGGACAATTTGGATGAAATGGACAAATTCCTAGAAAAGTACAACTTTCCAAGACTAAACCACGAAGAGATAGATAATATTAATAGACCCATCACAAGCACGGAAATTGAAACCGTAATCAGAAATCTTCCAAAAAACAAAAGCCCAGGACCAGATGGCTTCACAGCTGAATTCTACCAAAAATTTAGAGAAGAGCTAACACCTATTCTACTCAAACTCTTCCAGAAAATTGCAGACGAAGGTAAACTTCCAAACTCATTCTATGAGGCCTCCATCACCCTAATTCCAAAACCCGGCAAAGATGCCACAAATAAAGAAAACTACAGGCCAATATCACTGATGAACTTAGATGCAAAAATCCTCAACAAAATTCTAGCAAATAGAATCCAACAACACATCAAAAAGATCATACATCATGATCAAGTAGGTTTTATCCCAGGGATGCAAGGATTCTTCAATATTCGTAAATCGATCAATGTAATACACCACATTAACAAATTAAAAAATAAAAATCACATGATTATCTCAATAGATGCAGAGAAAGCCTTGGACAAAATTCAACATCCATTTATGATAAAAACCCTCCAAAAAGTAGGAATAGAAGGAACATACCTCAACATAATAAAAGCTATATATGACAAACCCACAGCAAACATTATCCTCAATGGTGAAAAACTGGAAGCATTCCCCCTGAAATCAGGGACAAGACAAGGGTGCCCACTCTCACCACTACTATTCAACATAGTTTTGGAAGCTTTGGCCACAGCAATCAGAGCAGATAAAGAAATCAAAGGAATACAGATTGGAAAAGAAGAGTAAAACTCTCTCTGTTTGCAGATGACATGATCCTCTATATTGAAAACCCTAAAGACTCTACGAGAAAATTACTAGAGCTAATCAGTGAATATAGCAAAGTTTCAGGATACAAAATCAACACACAGAAATCCCTGGCATTCCTATACACTAACAGTGAGAAATCAGAAAGAGAAATTAAGGAAACAATCCCATTCACCATCGAAACAAAAAGAATAAAATACTTAGAGGAGTATTTCTACCTAAAGAATCAAAAGACTTGTATATAGAAAACTATAGAACACTGATGAAAGAAATCAAGGAGGACACAAACAGATGGAGAAATGTACCGTGTTCGTGGATAGGAAGAATCAATATAGTGAAAACGAGTATACTACCTAAAACAATCTATAGATTCAATGCAATTCCTATCAAGCTACCAGAGGTCTTCTTCAAAGAATTAGAACAAATAATTTCTCAATTTGTATGGAAATACAAAAAACCTCGTATAGCCAAAGCAATCTTGAGAAAGAAGAATGGAACTGGCGGAATCAACCTACCTGACTTTAGGCTATACTACAAATCCACAGTCATTAAGACAGTATGGTACTGGCACAAAGACAGAAACATAGATCAATGGAACAGAATAGAAAGCCCAGAGATAAATCCACGCATCTATGGACACCTTATCTTTGACAAAGGAGGCAAGAATATACAATGGAGAAAAGACAACCTCTTTAACAAGTGGTGCTGGGAAAACTGGACAGCCACTTGTAAAAGAATGAAACTAGATCACTTTCTAACACCATACACAAAGATAAACTCAAAATGGATCAAAGATCTAAGCATAAGACCAGAAACTATAAAACTCCTAGAGGATAACATAGGCAAAACACTCTCTGCTATAATCCAAAGCGGGATACTCCATGACCCACCTCCCAGAATATTGGAAATAAAAACAAGAATAAACAAATGGGACCTAATTAAAATTAAAAGCTTTTGCACAACAAAGGAAACTATAAGCAAGGTGAAAAGACAGCCTTCAGAATGGGAGAAAATAATAGCCAATGAAGCAACAGACAAACAATTAATCTCAAAAATTTACAAACAACTCCTGCAGCTCCATTCTAGAAAAATAAACAACCCAATTAAAAAGTGGGCCAAAGAACTTAACAGACATTTCTCCAAGGAAGATATAAAAATGGCTAACAAACACATGAAAAGATGCTCAACATCACTCATTATCAGAGAAATGCAAATCAAAACCACAATGAGGTACCACTTTACACCAGTCAGAATGGCTGCCATCCAAAAGTCTACAAGCAATAAATGCTGGAGAGGATGTGGAGAAAAGGGAACCCTCTTACACTGTTGGTGGGAATGCAAACTAGTACAGCCACTATGGAAAACAGTGTGGAGGTTCCTTAAAAAGCTGCAAATAGACCTGCCATATGACCTGGCAATCCCACTGCTGGGCATATACACCGAGGAAACCAGAATTGAAAGAGCCACGTGCACCCCAATGTTCATCGCTGCATTGTTTACAATAGCCAGGACATGGAAGCAACCTAGATGCCCATCAACTGATGAATGGATAAGAAAGCTGTGGTATATATACACAATGGAATATTACTCAGCATTAAAAAAAAATTCATTTGAAGCAATTCTACTCAGATGGACGAAACTGGAGCCCATTATCCAGAGTGAAGTAAGCCAGAAGCAAAAACAACAATACAGTATATTAACACATATATATGGAATTTAGAAAGACAGTAATGAGAACCCAACATGGGAGACAACAAAAGAAACGCAGATGTATAGAATAGACTTGTGGACTTTGTGGATGAGGGTAAGGGTGGGATGATATGGGAGAAGGGCATTGAAGCATGTTAATGTCATGTGTCTAATCAATCGCCAGCCCAGGATTGATGCTCGGGACTGGTGCAGCGAGATTTCCCGGGGGGGAGGGAGGAGGGAGGGGGGACCCGGAGGGGAAGCATATGTAAACCCATGGTGATATCATGACAATGTATGGCAAAAACAATAATAAAAAAATAAATAAATAAAAGTATATCCAGATAAGAACATCATTTTCAAATATCAATTGTCTCCAAATATTTTTATGCTACACTATTGCTTACATTTCCATTAATTAAGCACTTTTCAAGAGGAGATCATCTAACGCATGGGTTCTCCTACTAGAATCCATACCTTTCCTCTCTTCCTATAATTTGTGTGGTTTAAGAAAACTAATCCCCTCCTGTCTCAGAAGGGGTAACTCATGAGACATGACTAAGGCTATTCCTTCTCTCCTTCATAATGTCTTTTGGTTAGTTCAAGAAGCTGACAAGCATTCAAGTCAGAGCAATCAAAATCAATGTCAGAGACTTTCAAAAAAAATGCCTAGACAGAAGAGCTCCTTAGCTCTGGTCTGTGTAGTGTGTGTGTAAAGGTCCAGACAGCTTTGCTGCCATGAGGAAGACTAACCTAAGAATACAGCCAAAACCCTAAACAGGGCAGATTCAGGAGATCAGCCAAGAACCGGTGCCTGTACCCTAGAGGTATCGTGATCCTTTGACATTTTCAGTCACATAAACCAGTCCTTTCTCTAGAGTATTCATATTAAGTTTTGTTATTTGTTACAAACATTTTCTAAATAATAAGAAATATAAGAATAAAAGAATAGGGACTGAGGATCTTAGCTTAAGAATCTAAAACAAAATATTAACTAAACAAACTAGATATGACTTTGAGTCAACGGTTGTTCCCTGGGGCTCTCCTTGCTACTCATCGGATGGTTGTGAAAATCAAGTGGAAAATTACATGCAAAGTATGTACACAGTGCCTGGTGCATACAACATGATTACTTGATCCTCCTCTTTATACTTGTCCCATTGCCTCCTGAAGAGAAGATGGACAGTGACATCAGAGTTAAGCATTTCTAATACCACAATCAAGATTTACACGAGAAAAAACTGAAGGAGCATCAAAACTTTTAACCTTAAGTACATATCTTTCTATTTAAAACTAATCAACAGCTATGTACATTTAGTACTAGCAGAGTTCTACAGTCTTAAATGGGGATACTGTTTAGTGCATGTCCTCTCCCATCTCAGCACTTCCCTTTAAGGCTTTCCAGTTTCCTGAGTCACTGAAGATGCTAGTGGTACCCCTGGTCCTTCAAATACCCATTCACATAATTCCTCACCTTAATGAACGTAGGTATCTTAGACTGTGAGATTAAGAGTTACTTCGATGCATTTATCCATACCGTTGTTGACTAAGAGCCTACTACGTGAAGGGCCTTGTTAAGCTCTGGAGACACAACCAGAAACAAACAAACAAGAAGTCAGTCCTAGTCTGTGTCTGATGGAGCTTTGAGTCTACCGAGATAGGCAAGCAATGATCAGACATCACACACGGATTGCAACTGTAACAAATGCTAGAGAGAAGAGCACAGGGTAGGATGAATACTCTAAAAACAGAGACCCGCAGGGAGCTCAGGAGAGCTTTCCTGGTGGAGGCTGTAGTTGGGCTGAGGCTCAGAAAAGGGAGAACAGAGAGTGGACTTCAAGCAGTGAGAACAGCAGGTTGTGTGTGGCACGGAGATGTGATGGTCACAGATTCCCACAAGGATCCAGAGAGCTGACGAAGAGGATGGAGATTGTGAGGAATTCGTGTTGTCCACAGTTGCAGTACACCCTAGGTATCTACTTAGTGGGACTATGCGTGGATTGATGCCAGATACACGGAGGCTGCAAACGTAAATTGCAAACTGTAATCCATCAGCACACAGTCTCTGTCACAAAGTCAATGGAGTCGCTAGGACTTCAGTGTTTATCCACATGCTATCTGCATCACGACTATCTGGCTTTCATCTGTCTATCCCTCTGAAATCTCCACTCTAGACCAATTTACTGAAAGTCTACGTGGGTGTAATCTAGAAATCTACATATTTCACTATTTCCCAGTGTGACTCATGCTCATCATACAATGAGAGCTAGCAATTAAAGTATCATAACTCTTGGAAAGGAATTATTTATTTGACCCTAAGTAAACAATTCAAATAAGTCAATCTATACATTAATAAAGTAGAATATTAGCTATTTTTAAAATATACTAAATATTACAAATAGATTCAATGTTTTTGTAAAGCCTATATGAAATTGCTTGTAAGTGAAAACAACTTTAAAAATACAATTTCATAAATAATGATTTCAATACTTGAAGAAGGATGCAGACAGGAAGGAGAAATGTAAATATAACCTCCATGTTTCCTAAAAGTGCTAAACAGCACAGTATATACAGGAATTCTGTCTGGAATAGATGTGCTTTTTACAGAGCAATTTGGAGACTTGAACAATAGAGTAGTTCTAGTTTCCCTTATTCTACATTTCTACATTTAGGATACTAACTATTGGATGTGATAATGAACATGAGATCAGAGGAAAAGGGATTTTTTTCCCCCATGAACTCCTTATATAGACCTTAAAAAATAGGCATCGCTTTGGATCAGATACCCATTATCAATTTGGACAGAGAGTGTCTGAACCACTATTATCTGCAAATGATTCATGAGAGCAGGTATTTCGCTACCTGAGGATTTTAGTGAATCCATAAATATAAGAAAAGACAGAAGCTGGAATTCATAAAGGGCCTTGAGCAATATCTAGGAAAGAAAATTATGTCCAATCTGAAGAAAAATATAATTTACCAATCTGACTCACCTGTTCTATTACCAGTAGTGTCTTTTTCTTATTTATGAGCTGTTTTGCATGTTAGTTTCTGTTTCACAATGGAAAACACAAAAGCTTGCTGAAACTCTCATCAGGAAAGCAGATTTTCAATTATAGTAATAGTAACCTTATAGAGATTCACAAAGCCATGATTTAAAAAAAGGGAAACTCAAGCTATTTCTATACTTTAAAAAATACAAAAAAGAAAAATATTACAATGAGCACACACATGCATATATATATATATTTTGGCATATGATATGTAGGCTGATATAAAAATCTCCCAATACCGCCTTCCCTATTAAAATTCTTACGGTAAGAGCAACATACTGCCATTTTAGAATAAATAACATTTTCCTATTTTGGCTTTACTGCCAAAGATATGGTTATTTGACCAATTAATTTACAGAAAAATAAACAATATACTTCTCTGACATTTATAAAGTTAATAATGCATATTAAATCATTCAAAAATTTAAGGGTGTATTTTTCTCTTTGCAATTCTTTTAAAAACACATCTACCCTTTAACATAAATAAAATTTCTGGAGTCTCACAATTTATCAAAGACGACTTAAAAGCCAGAGTAAAGGAAAAATTTACAACACATGACTGACTACTGATTTTATGTGGAAATAAACAATCAGTGATATAAAATGCAAGAATCTGATTTTTTTCATTATTACTACTATACATAGAATGTTTTCCATGTGTCAAACATGGTACTTAATGTTTTACAAAACAATACTGCAATTCAATCTGTCAGGTACTTAGTATTATCCCCATTTTGTAGAAGAGGAAATGACACCTAAGGTCAACCAGGGTCAAAGCTGAAATTTTTATGCATGACCTTCTAATTTCAGCACCCTTGCTCCTCACGTGTAATATACGTAAATTTGATAATTTTCCAAAAGAGCCCAATAATTTAGGCTACTACTGAGCTCTCAATATCTTAAGGTCATTTCAAGCATATAATACTTACAGCCTTTTGTGCACAAAGTTTACTCTTGAGTGCTACCACCGTAGGTTTGCTGGTTTGGGATTACTGATTTGATCTGTACAATTCAAGTGATTTCCAGAATGAAGGGCATGGAACAGTTGTAGCTAGTGGTTCAGGTTATAATTTTGTGACCTTAAAAGAAAGGCTTTTTCCTTTAAAGAAATTACTAGCTTAAACTGGATTATTTGACTTTTCAGTACTAAACTCTTACCCACTGAAATAATTCACCCACTAAAATTCCAAAAATATTGATAGCAGATCAACAGAGTGAAGAGTTCAGAAGGCATCTAAATCAAATACTACCGTCCACTTAAGTAGCAGCATTTCCTGGAATCAAAATAAAACAGAGGCTCATGACAATCACGCCATAATTTGGGATGGCTCTGGCAATCACTTTCTGGATAGAAAACGGAAATACTTGCCCATCTCCCTACCACAGAAACAGATTTTTTTTTTGGGGGGGTGGCCTTTTGTCTTGATAACTATATAATGCAAATGGGTCTGAAAGAGGTAGCAACTTACACTTCATCAGTTTTTTACCTATCAGTGTGGATAGGTTTCCCCGGTTTGATTTCTGAGTCAGAAAGATGTCCTGGAGAAGGGGTAGGTTACCTACTCTAGTATCTTTAGGCTTCCCTGGTGGCTCAGACAGTAAAGAATCTGCCTGCAATGCGGAAGACCTGGGTTTAATCGCTGGGTTGGAAAGATTCCCCAGAGGAGAGCAAGGCAACCCATGCCAGTAATCTTGCCTGGAGAATCCCCATGGACAGAAGAGCCTGGTAGGCCATGTCTGGGCAACTAAGCACAGGACAGAAGGACAGGTTTCTTAGAATCTTCCTTGGGAGAAAATATGTTTGTAAATGAGAATGTGAGTGAAAGATGGGACTCTCAGGATCTTTCAGAGTGAAAGTCAAAGCTTCTAAGTGGTGAAAAGTGAAAATGAAAGCCGCTCAGTCATGTCTGACTCTTTGCAACCCTATACACAGTCCATGGAATTCTCCAGGCCAGACTGCTGGAGTGGGTAGCCTTTCCCTTCTGCAGGGGATCTTCCCCGTTGTCTCAAAGTGACCACCACTGAGGCTGACTGCAGACATGTAGGCACACTGAATTTAGTATACAAATTCTTAGGATAAAGGTAAAATTTATTAGGCAGTGAACATATTTTGAGACCTTCTACATCTTCCATCTTTTTAGATCTGTTGTAGAGCATATGAGGCTGGACATTCTTGAGGCATCAGAATATCAATTCAGTCCCTGAAAATCCTCACCCCAGTGCCTGAGTCCACAATCTAGTTCTTCCTAATTGGAAATTTGACTATTATACTGTCACCGGAAGGGGTTCTTTAAACACCTAATGACTCGAATAAGCCAATATTTTATTATTAATAAGTTAATATTGAGTTGTTCTGAAACCTCTCTGCAAAAATGTCAGAGAGAGAAATTCCAATCACCTACATCATGTCTGGAATCAAGATTGCTGGGGAGAAATTTCAATAACCTCAGATATGCAGATGACACCACCCTTATGGCAGAAAGCAAAGAAGCACTAAAGAGCCTCTTGATGAAAGTGAAAGAGGAAAGTGAAAAAGTTGGCTTGAAACTCAACATTCAGAAAACTAAGATCATGGCATCTGGTCCCATCACTTCATGGCAAATGAAACAGTGGAAACAGTGTCAGACTTTATTTTCTTGGGTTCCAAAATCACTGCAGATGGTGACTGCAGCCATGAAATTAAAAGACGCTTGCTCCTTGGAAGAAAAGTTATGCCCAACCTAGACAGTATATTAAAAGACAGAGATATTACTTTGCCAACAAAGGTCCATCTAGTCAAGGCTATGGTTTTTCCAGTAATCATGCATGGATGTGAGAGTTGGGCTAAAAAGAAAGCTGAGTGCTAAAGAATTGATACTTTTGAACTGTAGTGTTGGAGAAGACTCTTGAGAGTCCCTTGAACAGCCATGGAGATCCAATCAGTCCATCCTAAAGGAAATCAGTCCTGAATATTCATTGGAAGGACTGATGCTAAAGCTGAAACTCCAATACTTTGGCCACCTGATGCAAAGAACTGACTCATTTGAAAAGACCCTGATGCTGGGCAAGATTGAAGGCAGGAGGAGAAGGGGGCGACAGAGGATGAGATGGTTGGATGGCATCACTGACTCAATGGACATGAGTTTGAGTAAACTCTGGGAGTTTGGTGATGGACAGGGAGGCCTGGCGAGCTGCAGTCCATGGGGTCGCAAAGAGTTGGACATGACCAAGTGACTGAACTGAACTGAACATCATGTCATGACACCTAGAGGCCTTCATTGAGGGTGGAGGATATAGGGAGATCAGAAGTGGAGAGAGAAAACACCTTCTGTATATCTTTATCCATAATCAATTAATTTATTTCCTGACTAAATAGTGTTTGCCACCATTTTGTCAGAGTTGGTCAGTTCAGTTCAGTCGTTTAGTTGTGTCCGATTCTTTGTGACCCCATGGACTACAGCACGCCAACGCTTCCCTGTCTATCACCAACTTCTGGAGCTTACTCAAACTCATGTCCATCACGTCAGTAATGCCATCAAACCATCTCATCCTGTTAGAGAAGCATGTATTAACACAAGATGAGATACGATTAGATTCCAAAGTGAAGCAATATCTTGGAAACAAAAAATACACACAGTTCCTTGTAGGATGTGCCAGAAGAGCTCAACTAACCTACCCACAATTAACGTTCCCCAATTACCAAAGACGTTTTTGTTTTTACTGTATTTGTGAAAGTAAAGTGATGAAAATCATGTTATGTCTATACCCACGTATAGAGGGCAGAGGAGACTGAGCTCTCCAACGTTCTCCAAGACCACTTATTTAGATATAGAAGGCTGCAATCGTAGCGTCTTCTGTGGCCAAGGAAAGAGAGGCAGAAGACTGTATTAAGGCTAACAACAGCTCAGTGTTTAAATAGTGCGGAAAGCCACGGAAGTTGAAGTCGGGCGGCTGATCTCAGTTACTGCTCTGGGACTGGATGGAAGCGTGTCAGATCACTGTATCCCATGTCTGAATGATCACAGAATAAAAGGACACAGACTAGCTGGGGAACATATCTGCTAATTGTATAAACGTGTTACTGATCAAACATGCCCACTTTATTTCATATATGTACTACATGAAAAGTAATCCTTGTGCTGTATCTTCTGCATAACAATCTGCCCCACAAATTACCATTATATCATTGGTAACTGTCTCAATATAAAGAACATGTTTCATAACTACTCCTCCTCTTCCTTAAATGACTTCTAGTTTAAAAAAATAAAAAGAGAGAAAAGAACAGAAAAAAAAAAAAGGATAATGTAAAGTTCAGCCATCAAAAATGGCTTCATTAAGATCCTTAATGAAGCACATGGGAGCCATTTATTGACTCCTCAACTATTAAGATGGAACATTATTACTGCTTTAATAGTATTTCCATTTTCATTTAGGAAATAACTAATCAAGGGATCAATGTACCAAAGACTTTATTTTCTTTCCCTTGGGTCACTGGAAGCACATTTTTTAAAATGCAAAAAACGTAAGAGCAATTCCCCCAGGCACCATATCGCATGAACAATTTAAAGAAATAACAAGAGGGGTGAAAGGTCAACAGCTACCGATCTGAGCCATTATAGAACAAATGCAAACTCTGGGAGTGGAGAGTCTCCCTTTCTGGAAGAAGGACAGGATCCCCTCCTTGGCACAGAAGCTTCCCCTCCAAGATATGCAAAGAGCCCCCACCCTGACCTGCTGTCAACCTGGGAAACATTTCTATTTCTCAGACTCCCTGAGAATGCAAACTAGTGTTTTCTTGGTAGATCTCACAGCTCTACTTCCTTTGAGGTACAGATGTGTAGCCACAGAACCCAATCAGATAGCTCCTATTAACATATTTATAAAGCCTCCTGTAAAATCTCCTATCAATTGTTGCTGCTATATATAGGCCTTTCAAAGTATCTTGTGGGCCCAGCGCTCTACTGCACCGCTCTCTTCAGGAATCCTGATATATCGCATAATGTGATTTCAATGTAAATGTGGCCCATCGCACAATCACACCACTTCACAAACTCTTTTCTGCTGGGGTAGCTTAAATCTAAACACACTCAAGCAGCTTGCTGCACTGGAGCAAGATTTCTTCCACATTTAAAAAAAAATTTTTTTTTTTCAAAAAAAAAAAAAATCCCAAACCCTAACACAACAATGCCAGGGAAAAGAAAAAAAAAATCTGAACGTTTTCTGCAGAAAGATGGGCCGTCTCCAAATCCTTGTGCCCTATCAGACAAATTAAAGTAAATCAAGCATGAAATGAAGCCGAAGAGCCCCGAGATAAGGCTCCTTTAAGTCGTTTACAGATTAGGATGGAGAGAGGTGCATCTGGTCTCTGGCAGCAAGGAGGCCAGCTTCTCAGCTCACAATAGCAGCCTGTGTATAGGATTACCTTACCTTGTCACTGACAAGGGAGGAGGCGCCTGCAAGATGTCTCTAACTAACTTCCTAATGTCCCTGGTTAAGTTCTCTTATTAAAGTATTAACTGTTACAATGAGAGAAATACATTCTGATAAAACCAAACCAAACCAAAAAAAAAAAAAAAACCCTCACAGACTGATTTATGAACTGGGTAGAAGCTGATAAACTGGGAGGGTGCGGGTGAGGGTCGACTACCAGCAGATGAGCCTCTTCCCTTATCAGTCAGGATTCTGCTGCTAGAGACAGAAGCTGATAAGTTTCCAACAGGAATTAGTGACTCGGCTAGGAAACTGTGTGTTACTGGTTGGACTGGTGCTCTAGTGGCTGCCAAAAGGACCTCTCCTGTTATCAGATGTGATGTTGCTGTTGTAAACAGCGAAGTACTCTCCAAGGGAAACTGGATGCTCTCTCAAAATGCTCCACGATTGATGGTTAAACTATAACATGAGGTGGCGCAAGATTTTCTTGGAAGCATCTGGAATTCTGCAGCTTCTCAGTCAGAGACCTTTTTGTTCCTTGGCACTCTGAGCAGCTTGGAAACTCCCCCCTCTTTCCTTCCTAGACAAAGAACTTTTTCTTCTCCAATAAATTTTATTTATACCTTGTTTCAATCTAAGGAAATCCTTAATTTTCCACCATCACAAAGAGACTGCAATCAACCCAACCTACTCATCAGTTTCAATTACTCTCAAGAATACATTCTAATTCAGTTTTATGATTAGATAGAGTGGTGTTGGTAGGAGGAGGTGGGCAGGGTTACTTGTGTCTCCTCTTAATCAGAAGTCAACCGAATGAACCTGGAACCAAAAAAGACATTCAGGTCGTTGCCTGGACCATCTCAGTACTCTGTGATCAATCCAGCTGAGAATGAAATGGACTATGGTTGTTTTATGATCCAACATATTTCACTCTCTCACTACTTTATTGTGCCCAATGGTACAGAACATTTTATTGCACGTTACAGTTTACATTGTGCTGTTACTTTTCATATTTGAACTTCACATGCACCTCTTTGAGATACACAATATTACTACAAAATTATGATGAATAAATTGACATTCAACTGGATTAGGCAACTTGCCCTAAATCACTGGGTTGGTTAGATGCAAAGTCAGAACTTAAAATCAATCCCAATTTTCCGTCTCAAAATGTCATGTTGCCAAATTAATTGCCTTATCTTTGGAATAAAGAACTCAAGAAGAAGTTCTCAGGTGCTTTAATGATAGACAGGTATTCATCCCCAGTTTGGGGTCAGTCACTGGTTATCAATGATCTGTATGGCCTGGAGCATATCAGAGACACAAGCTACCTTTTAAACTCTGAGTATGCGGTATATGCTAATCCAGGAATATTGTGTTTTTCTCTTAGGTAACTCTATTCAAGAGCTCTTAGGTTAAAAGTATAAAAACATGCATTAAAAACATGCTAATAAACATTTGCTCAGATGAATTTTCAACTTGCCCTTCTTCTGACATACATGGATTTCCTCTGCTCTCATCTCTCAACTTTTCCAAAATTAGATCTTATGATATACCTCTGAAAGGAATCTGCTTCAACCATACCAATTTATATGTTTTTTATACTTTCTTTAGTATCTACATTGAAATATTTAAGTAAAACTAACTCAATGAATCTTTTAGTGACAATGTTTCTTAAAAGTAATAAAATAATTTTATAAAATAAACTGTATGCAATTTTATTTAATGATATTTCTCAAAGTTCAAGGCAATAGAACAAAATATTTCCAAGGTAAGAAACCTTTGAGGGAGGTTCAGGAGCTGGAAAAAAATATTTAATATAAAGCAGTTTTTTTTAAAAAAATACAGTTTTATTTTTTAATATCACATTTAATTTTTCTTAGAAATCTGAATAAGAAGTTTCTACCTCATCATGGAGAAAATTTAGAATTAAATGTTACAAAATACTTGAGAAATAAGCCCTAATAACAAACTCTGTGTGTCTCTGTGAATACAGGTGAAAACCTGATGAAAGTAGCATGTTCAAAACATTTATGAATATGTCTGTAATTATTTTCAGTGGAGTAGGTTGAGGATAATCTTTCTCTGAATACAGAATTGATATATTTACAAATCTGTGACCAAATGATGATATCTAACAAGTGCTCTGCTTGCTGCTCCAAAATAATAAACTATCTTAAATTATGCCAAAAAAGATAAGAGACATGCTTTATTTCCCCCATTTATTAATACTGTGAGGAAGTGACATTTATTCATGATATTTACAGGGCTTCTTTACACTTGACTTTGGGGAAAGCACTTTTTTTTTTTTTGCTTCTTCATTGTGTGTGATTTGGAAACAGATTTATCCATGTTTTAAAAAATATCACTCAGTTAAAGAAGGAGTTACAATATGTTCTTCCTTGGTAAAATATATCTGTCAAACACAGGCTAAAATATTCTTCACACATTCTATGTCATATTTTACTATTATTGGAATTTAAAACTTTAAACCTTCTTTATACAATGGACATAAAATAGATTTATGGTATGACATTTTATTGCTTTTTGTATATAAGTTGGCTATATATATATATCTCATTGATTACCTCTGATTAATCATTAGATCAGCTCTTCCAATTTTCTTAAAGCAGTAGTAAGAAGATGTGAGGCATAACAGACACGGGAATCTTTCTTACTTACAAGGTTTTTAGTGAAACGATAGGCTTTGCTGGTAGCTCAGTTGGTAAAGAATCTGCATGTAATGGAGGAGACCTGAGTTCAATCCCTGGGTCGGAAAGATCCCCTGGAGAAGGAAATGGCAACCCCTCCAGTATTCTTGCCTGGGAAATCCCATCAACAGTCCACAGCACTGCAAGAGTTGGACATGACGTAGTGACTAAATCTACCTAGTAAAACAACTTAACAGTGATTAATTAATTCAAGAAACAACAAAAGTTAAATATATCTTGATCTTTCTGACTTCACTGGAATGTCATTAGAAAAGTAAAAGTATGTTCAGACATCATCTAATATGCATTTGTTGTTTGGGGCTATTTTCATCCATAAGTTAAAGATCTTCAAGACCAATGTGATTTTGAGTTGATATCTACACAGTGAATGGAGATATAAATTAAATGGCTATACCTTCCAGAATGCACTAGCTGTTTGCATGTTTCACGAGACCCAAATCAACCTGATTGAAAGCTGCAGTTCTTAAAACACTCTTTTGTCAGTAATTTTTCAAACCAATGAAGTGTTTCCACGAATAGTAGTAGTGGTAGTAGGTGCCAGTTATAGAGGACCTACTGGGTATGCACTGAATGAGCTTTGCTTCCTCTTAAATATATTACATCTTTTCATTCTCACTACAGTCAGCTCTACAGAGTAAACACAATTACTTTCATTTCACAGCTCAAAAACCAAAGGCTCAAAGAGCTCAGACAATGGTTAAGAATCAGGATCTACACCTCCCAGGTCCATGTGATTCCAAGCCCACCCACTTTCGTTGTGCTTGACTGTCTGTCATTACTTCACAATACAAATCAGTCTGACATTTTTACATATAGCCAACGAATGTTTGTTTTAAAGCAACCACTGGTAATCATTTATTATTATAAATACTTTTTTCCTTTTGATATTTTTATAAATTAATTCCCCATGAGAAAATACTAGAATTCTGATAATTTATGAGAAATATGATTAGATACTACAAAGTTGTTCTCTTTTAATTTTTCTCTTCCTTAGGTATGCAAGTAAATGCAATAAAGATAAGAATTCAATAAGGTGAGTTTAACTAAGCATAAGAAAGATCTATTCCTACTTAGAAGTTATTATAAGATGATGCTAGAACAAGGTTGCCACATACCAGTTCATGTGTTAAATCCATGATTCTAAAGTGGATGCTAACTTTGCATTGTCATACCACCCCCCTATTTATACATGTTATATCAACATCTGCTTAACTTAACAGTGTTTTGACTCAGGCCAGGAACTGAAAACATCATAAAAGTCACACTAAAAAGCATTATGTCCCTGCTTTGGTTAACCATATCAGACTGAAGAAGGCTCTTGAAGTTCCAACGCCATCACTTCGGTGATTTCTCTTTGAAGAGTTTCTTAAACTTAGGGAATGCAATTTTTCTACACGTCACTAGGAAATTGCAAATTACGTGAGGGAAATGGAGCCAAAGTTTGTCATACTTGTTAACAGTGATGGCAGTATCTGTCTGTCTCCAAACGTCTTCCATTTCTCCTCTGCTCTCGCTACTGCTTATCAGCTCTCCGTCAACCATATTCACTGAGCAATCTTGTGTTCCCCTAGACTAAATAAAGACGAGATGATAATATCCTCTTCTGTCTTCCTGTATGCAATTAAGGGGGATGAAATGGGCAGTGCTCTTGGCAGAAACTCTCAGGGAGTCCTGGAAGAAGAATGTTTAAGAACCACTCCCTTGGATTTAATCCTAGGGGAGTTATCTCTTAAGAAAGCCCTGCTGGTTATTTCTTGAGAATCCACAGAATACAAACGTTTTTAAAATAACAGCAACTCTAATCAACTATCTGCAGGGGAATGTTATTCATAAAATCACAGGGTCCAAATGGTGCCACGAAACAGGATGAATACCCAGCATAGACTGTAGTTAACTAGGGGGCTTCAAAAGTCATCTGCTGTGAACCAAGGAATCAGGTTAACTCCTGAATCACTTAAAAGCCATTGTTTTCCTAGGTCTTAATTAATGCTAGTTCTAATAAAAACATGTTCCCTCCTCTATGACATACCTTTTCTACTCAAATAGCTTTAAATGAGGCACTTTATAAGATAAAAAAAATCTTCCTTAAAGAGTGCATGTTACTATTCAGTCGAAATGTGTGCTAATAAACATTCATTTTTATTATTTCTGCTCTACAAATAAATTTGAGAATTTTTAGCTTTCTCTGCACTCCCCTATTAATTCATTAAAGTATTATCACATGACCCTGCTCACAGACATCTAAGTATGGCTCACTGATATTTTGGAACTAGTTCTCACTGTGAAGAGCCAGGCTAGTCTTTTTTTCCCCCTATCTTTTATCTGTTTCATTCCCATGACCTTTATCTTGTTTTTTTTCCATAGACTATTTTCAAAAAATATCAAAATTGTTTAGGAATTTTTTTCTTATCTACACAGTTACTAACTTTTTTTTTTTACTGCTCACCATCATATGATCTGTAAACTAAATGTTCTCAAATCTATGATCTAGGTCACGATAAAGGTGCTCTATTCAGCTATTTCTGGGTCATTTTAATATCAACATTCCTTCCTGCTAAATATAAAAGCCCTCTTCTACTCTTCTAGTTGCTTTCTTTGAGTATGGTTTCTATTGAGTTTAAGAAGATAATTTATTCTCAGGAAGCCTATAGAATACTAAAAGTTACCTGACGTCACCACTCACACAACTTGGAACAATAGTTATGACCGAAATAATCAGTAAAGCTAATAGCTTCTCTTGTATGTCATTCATTCCCTGGACCTTTTAGATGTGCCCATGAGATAAAAGATGCTGATGATTTGGGAACTTCTTTTTATCATTTATTAATATAAAAGGGATTTGGCTTAATGTGCCTCTATGCCAGTCTAATTACATCTTCATCAAAGGAAATGTAACTAGTCTTATTAATAATGCTAACCTTCTTGTATGTCAATCTGAGGGCCCTTATGGATGATGACTGATAATCAACCATGGAGTATGAATCCACAGACAACCGTGCACTCAGCTAACCAAAGGATGGTCTAGACCGTATCTTCCTTGCTTGTTGATGAGAATGTCATGTGGAGAGGAATCAAAAGCGTTACTGGAGTCCGGATAGATTACATCTATTACTTTGCCCTTATCTACATGGCCCGTCACTCTATCATAGAAGGAAATTAAATTGGCCTGGCACAATTTGCTCTTCACAAAACCATGCTTGTTGCTACCCACTAACTTTTGCTCTTCTAGATGATTGTAAAATTGATTGTTTGATGATTTGCTCTAGTATCAGCCTTGGTATCAAAGTTAAGCTGACTGGTCTATAATTACCAGCATCATTTTTTTCTCTTCTTTTTTCTTTTTTAAAGATTTTCGCTACCTTTTCCTGCCCGTTTTAGATTTCCTACATATGAATTAGTAATGTTTCAGTTTCAAATTTTCAATATCTTTGAATATCTTCAACATAAACTTTCAATCCTTACATTTTGATTGTATCTACTTATTTAAAATTTTTATTTTCCTCTAATCTAATCCTCTGGTTTCAAAATGGTTATAATTAACTATGTCATATTATAAATTGACCCATTCTTGAGTAATCCAAGTTCTGCCTAAAGAAAGCTTATCCTTAAAAGGATTTTCTAAGCTACCATTATTTCTTCCCTGATATATCACTTACTATCCTTTTAGGAGCCATTTTACTTTAAAGATGAACATTTAATTTGTATGTACTTTTACTGTCAACATCTATTTTTATCTAAATGTTTATTGCATGTCACATTTTCCATTCTTCAAATAAGAAAATGTATATTTATTTTATGCATAGTAATAAACTTAGATGCAGAAGGCATAAATAAAAAAGCAATAGAAATATATATAGTTCTTTGGATAAAAGCATTGTTTTCTCAATTTTACATATTTAACATCACCAAAAAATGTCAAAAGGATACAGGAAAAAAATATTTTATAATATAGTTATGCTGATAAAATGCAAAATTATAAACTGAAGAGAAGTTAATTGACATATTCATTGCTAACAGTTATTACACATAAAGAAGATGCTGGCTAGAATTAAAGTTAAGAAATACTAAACAGCTATATGATGGCTTGTTCCTAAATGAGAAACACTAAAAGTCAATAAAATTGGTGGCAGAACCCTGCATGCGAGACAGCAAAGGCAACTCAGAGGTATAGAACAGACTCGTGGACTCTGTGGAAGAGGGCAAGGGTGGGATGATATGGGAGAATGGCATTGAAACATGTTAATTATCATATGTGAAATCAATTGCCAGCCCGGGGTTGATGCTCGGGGCTGGTGCACCGAGATGACCCAGGGGGAGGGAATCGGGAGGGAAGAGGGAGGGGGGTTCTGGAGGGGGAGCATATGTATACCCATGGCGGTTTCATGTCAATGTATGGCAAAACCAACACAATAAAGTAAAGAAAATTAAAAAAATAAAATAAAATAAAATTGGTGGCAAAAATTCAGAGGAGTTTCAATTTATATAAAATTCGATTCAGAGAACATCTTATTCATTCTCACAATGTAAAATGGTAGTATGCAATCAGTAAAATAAAATATTAGACTGTAGGAAACAGTTTACATTTAAAACACAATGAGTTAGAATAGGTAAGCAATCAAAAACTTTTCACATCAAAAACATTGGAAAGGTGCATCTCACAACATATAAAATGTCTCAGGAAATAAGCAGAACCCCCCAAAAAGTATGTAACTAGACTCTAAAATCTTTAAGGAGATAGGAGAGACATATCCAAGATGAATATATATACGATTACTAATATTTGGTTATATGAAACAATTTTTAAGTATAATATTATGCTAAGTACACTTTAGGATCACAGCCTTGTCTTGACGAAGAGGCTTGTGTAGTAACTCAATGAAGCAATGAGCTGTGGCATGCAGGAGCACCCAAGAAGGACAGATTATGGTGAAGAGTTCTGACAAAAAAATTTCGACCTGAGGAAGGGATGGCAAACCACTCCAATATTGTTGCAGTGAAAACCCCATAAGTAGTATGAAAAGGCAAAAAGATATGACACCAGAAGATGAGCTCCCAGGTCAGAAGGTGCCTAACATGCTACTGGGGAAGAGTGAAGGGCAGTTACAAATAGCTCCAGAAAGAATGAAGCCACTGGGCCAAAGCAGAAATGACACTCAGTTGTGGATGCATCTAGTGGTGAAAGTAAAGTCTGATGCTGTAAATAACAATATTGCACAGGAACCTGGACTGTTAGGTCCATGGATCAAGGTAAGTTGGATATGGTCAAGCATGAAATGGCAAGGGTGAACACTGACATCTTAGGAATCGGTGAACTAAAATAGATGTGAAAGGGTGAATTCAACTCAGATGACTACTATATCTACTACTGCGTGCAAGAATCCCTTAGAAGAAATGTTTAAGACCTAACAGAGGAAGTGGCAAGAATACACGGAAAAATAATACATAAAAGATCTTAAAGACCCAGAAAACCACAATGGTATGGTCACTCACTTAGAGCAAGATATCCTGGAGTGTGAAGTCAAGTGGGTCTCAGGAAGCATTATTATGAACACAGCTAGCAGAGGTGATGGAATTCCAGTTAAGCTATTTCAAATCGTAAAAGATGATGCTGTTAAAGCGCTACATTGAATATGCCAGCAAATTAGGAAAACTCAGCAGTGGTGGCAGGACTGGAAAAAGTCAATTTTCATTTCAATCCCAAAGCAAGGCAATGTCAAAGAATGTTCAAACTATTGTACAACTGTGCTCATTTCACATGTTATCAAAGTTATGCTCAAAATCCTTCAAGGTAGGCTTCAGCAGTATGTAACTTAGAACTACCAGATGTACAAGCTGGGTTTAGAAAAATCAGAGGAACAAGAGACCAAATTTCCAGCATTAGCTGGATCAAAGAGAAAGCAAGGGAATTTCAAATTAAAAAAAAAAAAAAAGCAAACTACTTCTTCTTCACTGACTACTCTGAAGCCTTTGACTGTGTATCTCAACAAACTGTGAAAGTCGCTCAGTTGTGTCTGACTCTTTCCGAATCCATGGACTCTAAAGTCTATGGAATTCTCCAGGCCAGAATACTAGAGTGGATAGTCTTTTCCTTCTCCAGAGGATCTTCCCAACCCAGAGGTTGAACCCAGGTCTCCCACACTGCAGGTGGATTGTTTACCAGCTGAACCAACTGGGAAATTCTTAAAGAGATGAGAACACCAGAATACCTCACATGCCTCCTGAAGAACTTGTATGCGGGTCAAGAAGTAAACCTTTGAACCTTACATGGAACAACAGACTCATTCAAAATTGGGAAAGGAGTTCAACTGTCAAAGCTGTTTACTGTCACTCTGCTTATTTAACTTATATAAAGAGTACGTCATGCAAAATACTGAGCTGGATGAATCACAAGCTGGAATCAACATTGCCAGGAGAAATATCAACAACCTCAGATATGCAGATGATACCATTCTAAGGTCAAAAACTGAAGAGGGACTGAAGAGCCTCTTGATAAGAGTCAAAGAGGGGAGTGAAAAAGCCCACTCGAAACTAAACATTTAAAAAACTAAGATCATGGCATTTGGTCCTATCACTTCATGGCAAATAGAATGGGAAAAAGTAGGAGCAGTGACAGATTTTCTTTTCTTGGGCTCCAAAATTAATGTAGACCATGACTCCAGCCATGAAATTAAAACACGCTTGCTTCTTGGAAGGAAAGCTATGACAAACCTAGGCAGCATGTTAAAAATCAGGGACATCACTCTGCTGTATAGTCAAAGGTTCATATAGTCAAATCTATGGTTTTTCCAGTATTCATGTACAGATATGAGGTGGACCATAAGAAGGCTGAGTGCTGAAGAATTGAAGCTTTTGAATTGTGACATCGGAGAAGACTCTTGAGAGTTCCTTGGACAGCAAGAAAATTAAACCAATCAACCCTAAAAGAATTTAATCCTGAGTATTCATTGAAAGGACTGATTCTGCAACTGAAGCTCCAGTACTTTGGCTACCTGATGTGAAGAAGCAACTCATTGGAAAAGAAGCTGAAGCTGGGAAAGACTGAAGGCAAAGGAGAGGTGGAGGAAGAGGATGATATGGTTAGATAACATCACTGACTCAATGGACATGAATCTGAGCAAACTCCAGCAGACAGTGGAAGACAAGGAATTTGGCATGTTGTAGTCCAGGGGATGGCAAAGAGTCAGACATGGCTTACTACTGACTGAACAGCAATAAAATTACGCTAAGTAATTTAATTTCTTAAGCCTTTGCTGCAATATTGTGTATTTTTAATCTGCTTTTCACAAAAACTTCTACTTAGATTATATAATAATTTAATAAAGAATTTTTCTAAAAAATATAAATTATCTTATTGATAAAAATTTAAAGCTCAATTATCAATGTTTAGTGAAAAGTAAATTCATACTATTTGAACTCTACAACTAAATAATTGCCCTTACTAGAACAACTTTGAAAGGAAATATGAAAATTCCAAAGGCTGGACACTACAAGTCAAAACTTCTAGTGACAATTGTCCTTAAAAACTCAGACTTGGTTATCCACATCAATGAATCACTTTCTCTTAAATTTCTGTAAGATTTTTTAACTGCCATTCAAAAAGTAAATTGATGCTTAACAAATTTTGATTAAATTTTATTATTCATTTCAATATCAGCAGACTTTATAATTTTTAAAGTCTTGGGTATGTCATAAGCCCTTTTGGAGGAGGTTGCCATTAACCCCACCACAGAGCTGCCAGAACTTGCACAGACTGTGAAATAGACTCTTGGAGGGCACAAACAGAACCTTGTGCACGAGGACCCAGGAGAAAGGAGCAGTGACCCCACAAGAGACTGACCCAGACTTGCCTGTGAGTGTCCAGGAGTCTCCAGGGGAGGCGTGGGTCGGTGGTGGCCTGTTTCAGGATTGGGGGCACTGAGTGTAGCAGTGCCTGCCTGGAACCTTTTGAAGGAGGTCACCATTATCTTCATTACCTCCACCATAATTTGGCCCCAGGTTAATAACAGGAAGGGAACACAGCTCCACCCGTCATCCAAAAATTATATTCAATATTTACTGAGGATGGCCCCACACATCAGAACAGGACCCAGCTTCCCCCTCAGTCAGTCTCTCCCATCAGGAATCTTCCATAAGCCTCTTATCCTTCTCCTTCAGAGAGACTGAAAACCTCAATCACAGAAAAGTGACAAATCTAATCCCATGGACCACAGCCTTGCCTAGCTCAGTGAAACTATGAGCCATGCTGTGTAGGGCCACCCAAGACGGACGGGTCATGATGGAGAGTTCTGACAAAATGTTTAACCACTGGAGAAGAGAATGGTAAACCACTTCAGTATTCCTGTCTTGAGAACCCCATGAAAAGGCAAAAAGAGAGGACACAGAAAGATTAACACCCGTCAGTAGGTGCCGAATATGCTACTGGAGATCAGTGGAGAAGTAACTCGAGAAAGAATGAAGAGATGGAGCCAAAGCAAAAACAACACCCAGTTGTGGTTGTGACTGGTGATGAAAGCAAGGTTCCATGCTGTGGAGGGCAATATTGCCTAGGAGCAAGGAACGTTAGGTCCATGAATCAAGGCAGACAGCAAGTGGTCAAACAGAAGATGGCAAGAGTGAATGTCGACATTTTACGAATCAGGGAACTAAAATGGAAGGGAATGGGTGAATTTAACTCAGATGACCATTATATCTACTACTGTGGGCAAGAATCCCTTAGAAGAAATGGAGTAACCATCATAGTCAACAAAAGACTCTAAAATGCACTGAAAGAAAGTGAAAGTGAAGTAGCTTAGTCATGTCGGACTCTTTGAGACCCCATGGACTGTAGCCTACCAGGCTCCGCTGTCCATGGGATTTTCCAGGCAAGAATACTGGAGTGGGTTGCCATTTCCTTCTCCAGAAGAACTTCCCTACCCAGGGATCGAACCCAGGTCTCCTGCATCAAACTACTTGGATACAATCTCAAAAACGACAGAATGACCTCTGTTCGTTTCCAAGGCAAACCATTCAATATCATGTTAATCCAAGTCTGTGCCTTAGGAAGCATCTCTATGAACAAAGCTAGGGTAGGTGATGGAATTCCAGTTGAACTCTTTCACATCCTAAAAGATGATGCTGTGAAAGTGCTGCACTCAATATGCCAGAAAATTTAAAAAATTTAGCAATGGTCACAGGACTGGAAAAGGTCAGTTTCCATTCCAATTACAAAGAAAGGCAATGCCAAAAAATGCTCAAACTAGCACACAATTGCACTCATCTCACACGCTAGTCTAGTAATGTTGAAGATTCTTCAGACCAGGCTTCAGCAATAAGTAAACCATGAACTTCCAGATGTGCAAGCTGGTTTTAGAAAAGGCAGAGGAAACAGAGATCAAATTGCCAACATTTGCTGGATCATCGAAAAGTGAGAGAGTCCCAGAAAAACATCTATTTCTGCATTATTGACTATGCCAAAGCCTTTGACTGTGTGATTCACAATAAACTGTGGAAAATTCTGAAAGAGATGGGAATACCAGACCACCTGACCTGCCTCTTGAGAAATCTGTATGCAGGTCAGGAAGCAACAGTTAGAACTGGACATGGAACAACAGATTGGTTCCAAATAGGAAAAGGAGTAGGTCAAGGCTGTATATTATCACCCTGCTTATTTAACTTATATGCAGAGTACATCATGAGAAATGCTGGGCTGGATGAAGCACAAGCTGGAATTAAGATTGCTGGGAGAAATATCAATAATCTCAGATATGCAGACGACACCACCCTTATGGCAGAAAGCAAAGAAGCACTAAAGAGCCTCTTGATGAAAGTGAAAGAGGAAAGTGAAAAAGTTGGCTTAAAGCTCAACATTCAGAAAACTAAGATCATGGCATCTGGTCCCATCACTTCATGGCAAATAGATGGGCAAACAGTGAAAACAGTGACTTTATTTTTCTGGGCTCCAAAATCACTGCAGATGGTGACTGCAGCCATGAAATTAAAAGACGCTTACTCCTTGAAAGCAAAGTTATGACCAATCTAGACAGAATATTAAAAAGCATTGACATTACTATGCCATCAAAGGCCCGTCTAGTTAAGGCTATGGTTTTTCCAGTAGACATGTATAAATGTGAGAGTTGGACTATAAAGAAAGCCGAGTGCCGAAAAATTGATGCTTCTGAACTGTGATGTTGGAGAAGACTCTTGAGAATCCCTTGGGCTGAAAGGAGATCCAGGCAGCCCATCCTAAAGAAAATCAATCCTGAATATTCACTGGAATGACTTATTTTGAAGGTGAAACTCCAATACTTTGGCTGTCTGATGTGAAGAACTAACTCCTTGGAAAAGACCCTGACACTGGGAAAGATTGAAAGTGGGGAAAAAGGAGAAGACAGAGGATGAGATGGTTGGATGGCATCACCATCTCATTGGACGTGAGTTTGAGTAAACTCTGGGAGTTGGTGATCGACAGGGAGGCCTAGCATGCTGCAGTCCATGGGGTTGCAAAGAGTTGGACACGACTGACTGACTGAACTGAACTGTTCTACCTATATAATATCTTAGCTTTTTTTGCTTCAGAATTCTCTAAATAAGAATCAATATTTTAATTGAAGCACACTCAAAAACTACCTTTTCTTTATGCAAGTCCTTCAGTAGAATTCTATAAACAAACTACTTTTTAAAAATACCATAGGTTTATGTTTAGATAGAATGTTTTTGTGACTTTAAAACTCTCTGCAGTACTATAAAAATAAATGTTACGCACTATAGTATCACTCCCTAGAGTCTATACTTCTGTCTCTTTTCTTTTATGATATTCAGGGGAAAATCAGTATAGTTCAACTTCAATAGCTGTCAAAATGCTTAATATATCAGAAATGTTATTGTTTTTGGAAAAAATACATAAAATACATGTGATATGGATTCAGGCCAGAAATGGCACCTCATTTAGTTGTAAATATAAAAATGCCATGCACTCACTTTATTTAGAAATATTCCTTAAGTGTTTGGTTTATACTGACATTCAACCAATCTGTGTTTATTCTCAAATTTGAGCATGATACCTCCCTATCTTATGTTTAAAATAAGCATTCTATCAATAATTTCTAAAGACATATTCTTCTCATGATGATATTTAGCATGCTATTTTACAGGCTAAATAATATGCAGCTTACTGGTTCATAAAGGATAATATTAGGGACAAGTCATTAAGTTATCACAATCTTAAACTTGCAGTATAACAAAAGTTTTGAATATTGTACCAATAATGTACAGAAGGCAGTTTATTAAAATTAAAGTTTGGAATTGAACAGTTCTAGACAAATCATTAAATTTATTCTTCTCTGCAATAATGGAGAGAATAGCTGTTCTACCAAAATGCAAAACAAAATGTATTCAAGATTATTTGGTGCCTTAGAATTGCATATAATTACAGTTTTTTTTACCCAACTTATTTCCATGTAGAAATTGCTTCCTGATCACTCTGAGAAGGCTTGATTCTACTCCTATAATCTAATCACCCCTTATTGTAAACTTCCCTCCAGCCCTACCCATGCCCCACTAAAACTCTTTTTTTGCTTTTACAACAGCTATTTTTCAAACTCCTGGGTCCCTTATTAACCAATTTATTTCAGCTAGAACTGTGACACAGGGTGGGAGGGGTTAAAAGTGAATATTACAAAATAAAGTTTAAGCTTTTAGAAAAGTTGTAGGATGTGAAAAAAAAGAAGTGTAAAAAGCAAGGATGGCTAAGGAATTTGAACTTGGAATCTGCTAGACTTTCATTAAACCCTTAGAATCTCCCCTTTCACTTTCAGACACATTTTACTCCAATTTATGACAATTGTTGCCTGAAATTCCACCAACTATGAGTTCACTTTGGCTTCTAAGCATCCTCCTTATGAAAGTAAACCAAGTCTTGGAGCATGACTCTCAGCCATTCCCACTTTTCTCATTTTTTTTCTTCCTAGTATGCAGCAGAGATCCCTTAGGCTGAAGTCACATTCTCTGAAGTGTGGTAGGATAGAAACTAGGTGATCTTTGTGTCGTGGCCTGGTCATGAAGGCAGGAAAAAAGGACTACAAGTAGAGAACACATACAGGGAGAGGCGGGAAGAGGCCAAGAGGAGACAGAGCGTACCAAAGCAAACCATGCTTATTTAAAAATTCCCCTGGAATTTGCTATGTGCTCAGCAACAGAGAAGAATCTTTCTTCCTCCACTTGCTGTTTCACACTTGCAATTTTATTAGTGACTGCATGGCCCAGTGCCTGCAAGGATCCAGAAACTGAGCCGCACTCTCATTGTGATTCACCTATCATCCCTATGAGTTCATTAGATGATAATGACTGACATCAATGGCTTCCATCACTTGCAAGTCAAGTATAAATCTGTTTGCAGAGTGTGCAAGGCACACAGGAATTCCCCTGCCCATGCATTCCTACCCCTCCCAATCCAACAGGACCGAACTGTTCAGAGGCTTCCAGAAGTGTTCTTCTTTCTCTTAGCATCACACCTTTGCATATCCTGTTCCCTCCACACCTCTCTTCTGCGGATTCAGATTCGTATTCCTCTTCCCATAGGGGTAGAATGGTGCTAGCAGCAGGTGTTTGCTACATCAAATGAAAGGACAGGAACTTCCAGTTCGAAGAAGAGGAGAGACAGCTATGTAAACAAACTACCGGATAGTAAATTGCTAAGTTGGAGTAAATTGCTAAGCTGGAAATTGTACAAAGTGTATCGGGGAATAAGACGTTCCTAATTTTCCTCGGGAAAAATCTTTTCTGCTTTTCTGATAGTAAAATGGAGCACCTGGCACCCCACTGGTCAAGGAGTAGATAGTTGATAAATACATGTATGATGAGAAAAATAAAAGGAAAATCAAGTGAAATGTCCACAAAATCTTTATATGTAAACAACTTCCTTATCACAGACCAGTCTTAAAGACTCTACAAGTTATGCTTAAACATGTAAGTAGAAAGAGAACATTTTAAATTATTCTTTTATTTACTTAATTTACCTTCAAACTGAAAGTCTTTGTTATTCTTTCAATATTCCCATGTGTAATAGTGATATGGGGACTCAGAATTTGCACTCAATTTCCTGGCCATGGTTCCTCTCCAGCAAAACTCTTCTCCATGACTGCCCTATCTACTCCTAACCTTCTGCTTTTATAATCTTCCTTCCTTCCTTCCCTCAAGCTACCTAAAAGGGATACAAAGTGTTGTGTAATTCTGAAGTAAAAAAAAAGAAAAAAAAAGTACATGTTTAGTACATGCTTGTTTTTCTCAGTGTGAACACAGTATGGCCAGGAAGTCAGTCCAACTTAAACTTTGCTATGCCTTGATAATATTGATAGAACATTTCAATTTTCTCAGCATCATGTGTCTGAAACAATAGCTCCATGATACCAAATTCTTATTTAGGCTTTTGTTTAATTATTTTATTTTATCCCAAAAATCTCTTTCCTAACTGGTTACATCATACTTTATCATACCTTATGTTACTCAAGATTAGACTTAGAATAAAAATGCTTTAAGGCCCTTTCAAATTAAGTAGGATAATCAAATATAATGCTTGGCCAACAGATATAACCTGAGTTAAAAGATGAACGCAGTCAGTAATGAGATTTGTCAGCATTATGAGTTATCCAACACGATGCGTGGAGAGAAAAGCACACCATCATTTTTTTTTCTAAGATGCTTGCCAGAAATGCATCTCAATCTAATCATGAGAAAACATTAGACAAACTGAAATTCAGAGATATTCACAAGATAACTAAGCATTACTCTTCAAGGGTCATGAAAAACAAAGATGAGCAAGAGGCATAGATTGGAGTAAGGAGCTGAAAAATCTAAATGCAATGTGGAATTGTGGAGCAGACCTTGGAAGAGAAAAAAGGCAAAAGTGGTTTAAAAAACTGGACCTCAATGAAGTCTGTAGTTTATTAATAGTGCTATATCAGTGTTAACCTTTGCTAATTCTTTTTTTTTTTTGGTTTTTAAATTTTTTAAATTAATTAATTTATTTATTTTATTAGTTTTGCCATACAATGACATGATATCGCCATGGGTTTACATATGCTCCTCCTTCCGAACCCCCCTCCCTCCTTCTTCCCTCCTCCCTCCCCCCTGGGAAATCTCGATGCACCAGCCCCGAGCATCAATCCTGGGCTAGCGATTGATTACACATATGATAATTAACATGTTTCAATGCCATTCTCCCATATCATCCCACCCTTGCCCTCATCCACAGAGTCCACGAGTCTGTTCTATACATCTGCGTTCCTTTTGCTGTCTCGCATGCTGGGTTCTTGTTATCGTCTTTCTAAATTCCATATATATGCATTAGTATACTGTATTGTTGTTTTCCCTTCTGGCTTACTTCACACTGGATAATGGGCTCCAGTTCCGTCCACCTGAGTAGAACTGATTCAAATGAATTTTTTTTTAATGCTGAGTAATATTCCATTGTGCATATGTACCACAGCTTTCTTATCCATTTGTCAGTTGATGGGCATCTAGGTTGCTTCCATGTCCTGGCTATTGTAAACAATGCAGCAATGAACATTGGGGTACACGTGGCTCTTTCAATTCTTGTTTCCTAATTCTAATACAGTTATAGAAGACGGTGACATTAGAGGAAACAGGGTAACATGTATATGGGAATGTCCTCCACTTGTTTTGCTTCTTTTCTATAAGTCTAAAATTACTTTAAGATAAAAAGTTAAACACATATAGTGGTGTGATCAACATAAATGAGCTGTGCCTAAGAAGTTCAGTGGAATATTACATTTGGTGACAGTTTTTCAGGTGTAAGAGTAACGTTAAGTTAAAATCCCACGTGTGGCAGAGACTCAAAATCCATTTCCTCTTCTTCCTTGGCCACAAAGCCATAAAATGTTAACTGAAAACATGGCACCCAGGATAAAAACACCTATTTTGCAGCTTGTATGGCTTATGGAATAAGTAGAAAGAAATGTTCTTAAAAAGAGGAAAAGAAATAAAAAATTCAATCATAGGGCTAATTTTAAGCTAAAAATAATTAAACACATAAGAGAGTTCCTACAAATATAAATATTGAAAAATTACAAACAATATCAAATAAATTGGTTGAAGGTCCATGAAAAAAATGGCATTCTCTGCTTTCCAATATGTTCATTCTTTTCTTTACCTACTGAAGAAGCGACTACTGAGCCAAGTACAATATTTTCTGCTGACAATATATAAATTAATGAGATATAATCACTGCCCACAAGGAGATGAAGATGTAGTGAAGGGGAGAGGGACACAAACAGATTAGAAAGCATATCAAATAAATTGGTGGAAGATCCATGAAAAAATGGATCTTTAAAAACAGATGACTAAAAAGTAAGCAAGATGTTCAAGGCTACGATATATACAAGAGTAGTGGGATGCAATGATGGCTGAGGGCAGGTCAGGAGTTGGCAAACCACAGCCCACGAGTCAGATTTGTCCCATCAATCATTTTGTAAAATCATGAGCTTGTAATATTACACTGACCGTTTTAGTCACAACTCATTTGTGTTGACCACACCACTGTATGTGTTTAGCTTTTTATTTTAAAATAACTTTAGGCTTATAGAAAAGAAGCAAAAACAGTACAGAGAATTCTTATTTTTGTATTTTTTAATGCATAAAAAATAATAATAACATGTCATGATATATGAATATGTGAACTTTAAATTTCTGTGTCTAGGAATTCAAAATTTCACCGATAAAAATTCTGTCAACTTTTTTTAGCTGTCATATATATAATCATGTGTTCAGTTGTTTCAGTTGTGTCTGATTCTTTGCAACCCTATGGACTATAGCCTGCCAGATTCTTCTGACCATGGAATTTACCAGGCAAGAACACTGGAGTGGGTTGCCATGCCATCCTCCGGGTATCGTCCCAACCCAGGGATCGAAATTGTCTCTCCAGCATCTCCTGCATTGCAGGCAGATTCTTTGACCCACTGAGCCACCTGGGAAGCCCATATGTAGTGCTCACATATTCTTTATTTTTCTTCTTGGTCCTCAAAGCCTAAAATATTCACTACACTAATTTGAACAGAAAAACTCTACTAACTCCTGGCCAAAGCCAACGGTGCTCAGATTTTGGCAAGCATCAGAATTCCCTGAAGGGTTTGTTAAACCATCAATTGTTTGGTTCTGTGCTCAGAGTTTTGATTCACTAATTCTCAGGCAGGACTTGAAAGTTGGTACCTCTCACACGTTTTCCTGTAATGCTGTTGCCACTGGTCCAGAGACTACACTTTGAAAACCGTTGTCCCAGAGGTCTTGTTCAAGGGGCAATGAAGAAGGCCAAAGAAACAGAAGGAGAAAGAGGCCATTCTAAGTGGTGAGCATATGGAAAGAGCTGAAAGTAAGGAACATGGCATAGTCTTAAATGATAGATTCAAAAGGACTAATCATAATGGCCCTTATGAAGGGAAAAGCACTGGGTACAGAGACAGATTCAAGATGTCATTCGAGGATGGCCCTGTGGTCTTTTGGCTCTGGGAATGCATAGATGGTGCTGGTTTTTGCTGAAAAGTATAATGCAAAAGAAATAGCTGATTTGGAAGGAAAGCTGAGAAATTCAGTCCTAGATATGTCGTTTTGAGATGATTAGTTATTACTCTTTTGGCAGTAAATGAGGAGTGGCATCCATGTTAAACACATTATTGACCTGGTGATTTTTGCAGAAACTAGTACCTATGGCCAGCAATTTATTTTGTAAGTGAATATTGGAACTTCTCCAGCCAATAATGTTTATTTAACAGAAGACAGATTAATATGTATCTGGTCAATAGTGAGTTAAAGCTATGAATCTGCCCTACTTCTGCCCTGGATATGGATGAGACCACAGAAAGCACGCAGCCTGGGTATGTGCTCAAACGCTTAGTCTGCAACTGTGCAGACTGTATGGACTGCAGCCCGCCAGGCTCCTCTGTCCATGGGGATTCTCCAGGCAAGAGTACTGGAGTGGGTTGCCATGCCCTCCTTCAGGGCATCTTCCCGACTCAGGGACTGAAACCTCATCTCCTGAGTCTCCTGTTTTGGCAGGCAGATTCTTCACCACAGAGTCACCTGGGAATGCCCAAAGCTGAGACAAAAATCTTAGGGAACACCAACATTAAAGAGGGCTCAAGTGAATGTAAAAGAGGATAATTAGGACAACATGAAGATAGTTGCACAAGAGGTATGGTTATATGGGAGGGTGGATAAGTTAAGGAATAAGCGGCTCATGGATCCAGTAGACAATCTAATTTTAAAAAGGAAGTTTGGGTCATATGGCAGTTCTATTTGCAGCTTTTTAAGGAACCTCCACACTGTTTTCCATAGTGGCTGTACTAGTTTGCATTCCCACCAACAGTGTAAGAGGATTCCCTTTTCTCCACATCCTCTCCAGCATTTATTGCTTGTAGATTTTTGGATTGCAGCCATTCTGACTGGTGTAAAGGGGTAACTCATTGTGGTTTTGATTTGCATTTCTCTGATAATGAGTGATGTTGAGCATCTTTTCATGTGTTTGTTAGCCATTTTTATGTCTTCTTTGGAGAAATGTCTGTTTAGTTCTTTGGCCCACTTTTTGATTGGGTTGTTAATTTTTCTAGAATGGAGCTGCAGGAGTTGCTTGTATATTTTTGCTGGGCATACACACCGAGGAAACCAGAATTGAAAGAGACACATGTACCCCAATGTTCATCGCTGCATTGTTTACAATAGCCAGGACATGGAAGCAACCTAGATGCCCATCAACTGATGAATGGATAAGAAAGCTGTGGTACATATACACAATGGAGTATTACTCAGCATTAAAAAAAAAAATCATTTGAATCAGTTCTACTCAGCTGGATGGAACTGGAGCCCATTATCCAGTGTGAAGTAAGCCAGAAGGAAAAACAACAATACAGTATACTAACGCATATATATGGAATTTAGAAAGATGGTAACGAGAACCCTGCATGCAAGACAGCAAAATAAACGCAGATGTATAGAACAAACTTGTGGACTCTGTGGAAGAGGGCAAGGGTGGGATGTTATGGGAGAATGGCATTGAAACATGTTAATTATCATATGTGAAATCAATCGTCAGCTCAGGATTGATGCTCGGGGCTGGTGCACAGAGATGACCCAGGGGGAGGGAATCGGGAGGGAGGTGGGAGGGGGGTTCTGGAGGGGGAGCATATGTAAACCCATGGCGGTTTCATGTCAATGTATGGCAAAACCAACACAATAAAGTAAAGACAATTTAAAATAAATAAATAAATAAATAAAGTGGATTTTTAAAATACAAAAAAATAAAATAAAAAAATAAAGAGGAAGTTTGCTACTGTCGTCTGGGGATAAATCAGAGAAAATATGATGAACTAATTTCTAGAAGGTTTGCTGTGAAGGGAAAGAGAGACAAGGGATCGTAATTAGAAGCAACGTAAGCTATAAATTAGAGGGCAGGATCACTGCTGGTCTCTCCACAGATAGATCAACTTATTGAATATTGATAAGAGTTTGCAGTAAAAGGTGACGTTTTCGAATATGACTTTGAGGTCAAAGAGGTTAAAGCTGCCAAGTGGAACTGAGGCCAAGGTGGGAGAGTCTGATAAGCACAATCTGCATCTGCAACAGCTTAGCTGTTGTTGACGTCATCAGCTGATGTCATGAGTAGAGCAGGAGTACTTCTCTTACTACTGCTCACAGTGTGTGTGGTGTGGTATGAGATAAGAAGATGGTCCAAACCTCAAGGTATAAAGTGCAAAAGTATGAGGACTTCATCTTTCTTCCAGGGTTTAATCTAGAAATAGTTGATACTTATAAGCACTTGCTTTTACAAAAAGAGTGTGATCCTTTCTATATCCCACCACCAGAATTTCTAGCACAGATAAGTACTTCCAAGAAACAGAGTTTTCTTTGTGTACAAAGTAGCTGCTAAGTTACATTTTGGGGTGCCAAAAAATGAGAAGCTCAGAGGTTCCTATGAGGTCAAACTAAGTGGTAATCTTAGGATCAAACTATATTCTGTAAGAACAAACTTTTAATTTGATATGAAAGTTATTAAGAGAAAATAATTAGATTTATAGTATTTTCATGGCAAGATCTTTTAAACACATTTAATTTCTATCATGTAACTTCTTTATAAATTCTGCTTCCACAAGAGGCAACTGACTGAAGCCTCAAGTTAACTCAGAGTCTAGTAAAACTGAATGAGCTAAAAAAATACTATATTAGGATATAAATCCACTGACCATCCCCAACTATTGCAAATGTAGCAGGAGATATAAGAGACACAGGTTCAATCCCTGTGGGTCAAAAAGATGCCCTGGAGGAGGGCATGGCAACCCACTCCAGTATTCTTGCCTAGAAAACCCCACGGACAGAGGAGCCTGGCAGGCTACAGCCCATAGCATCGCAATGAGTCAGACATGACTCAAGCAACTTAACATACACACAGGCCATTAATTGCTATATATTTGTATATTAGATTTTACTCTTCAGTGTCATAAATATAAGTTGTATTTGAAAATTATAAAATTATAAAAATTCTCATATCTATTTAATTTCAGAATAGAAGCTTCCCACCTAAATCTAATCATTGCTAATCAGTTCAATTCAGGTTAGTCACTCAGTCATATCTGACTCTTTGCAACCCCATGGACTGCACCAGGCCAGGCCTCCCTGTCCATCACCAGCTCCTGGAGTTTACCCAAACCCATGTCCATTGAGTTGGTGATGCCATCCAACCATCTCATCCTTTGTCGTCCCCTTCTCCTCCCACCTTCAATCTTTCCTAGCATCAGGGTCTTTTCAAATGAGTCAGCTCTTTGCATCAGGTGGCCACAGTATTGGAGTTTCAGCTTCAGCATCAGTCCTTCCAATGAACACCCAGGACTGATCTCCTTTAGGATGGACTGGTTGGGTATCCTTGCAGTCCAAGGGACTCTCAAGAGTCAAGTCTGTTAAATGAGAGCTTATAATATACTAAGAATTCTATATGTACTATTATATTTACTACTTGGGAATTCTATTGAAAAACTATAATTATTGCCTTGAGCTGAAGACAGCTATAAGCAAAAAGTGAAAATCTCACAATATTTCTTTACTCTGATGGTAGTGAAATATTTCTTACCTTTGTTATACTTTACAGATACTCTACTGGCCATTTTCTCTCACACATAGGTTTTGCAAGAAGAAATATGTATTATTCTTCTTCATTAAAATATGAAAACAAATACTCCTTTGTATAAAAGAATATTTTTCTAGTTTCACATATTTTGATCAATATGTGAAAAATGTGAGCATTTTTTGCAGTACTAGAGATAATATGGGATTTGGGGTGGAAATTATCTGTAGTGGGTGTCTGTATAAAGTATCAAAATCCTTAAGGTTTTTACACATATGTCAACTAAACATATGTAACTGACTTATATCTAATTAGTTCGTGGAAATTTTATAGTTTTAAAAAGAGCAAACAATGGATATATTTGTGGAGTCTTGGTTTTAAGATGAATTATAATTATTGTTTAATGTGGAGCTTACAAGCATACAGGAAAATAGCAAATATATTTGGTTTTCCTTGTTTCAACACACTTTGTTAAGTTGATTTATCCCTTCTATAATGAATATTATTAGTATATGTAGGTTTTGAAAGTCTAGGGATACAATTATTACTTATAAAGGAGGATTGAGAAGGAATCTAAAATAACAAGAGTTGAAGAACATTGCAATTGAGATTGAAATACAGAAAGTATGATGGCTTCTGTTGAATTTACAAAAAATATTTTACTTTAGTTTAATTCAAAGATTTTAAGTTCAGCATGTTGAAATACTACCATCATTATATATTCTTTTTTTTGCAAAACATTGAGTTTTGCATATAAACTACAACTAATAACTCATTTTACCAAACAATACTTTTTGCAAGGTACACAGAGGAAATACATTCTGTATTCAACCCTGTCCTTTCAGTACTTTGAGTTAGGGGGAAAAAACAGAAAATCTTCAAAAATCGTTTGATTGTAAATAGCATAATTCCATGTATGAAGCATAAGCTATTCTATCTTTCTTTCTTCACCATTAATTACAAACAAATTCATCTTTCTCTTGTGAAGTCTTAAGTTTGTTATTATGGTTAGATGAGTTGCATTCAAACTCCAACAACAACAAAAAAAGATGAAGCCAACATTGAAATTCATCTCACAGTCCAGAATTTACTTAACGGCCAGCCTGTGCACTGTGATAAATGGAATGATGATCCGGCAACATGTCTTTATCCATGGTTTGCTTTAATTAACGCCGGCTTGTTTGTTGAAAAGATGATTAATATGCCAATGAAAATTGCATAATTGAATACCACAACACTGGCACAATCAGAAAAGACACATGCAGTTTTTGATTAACATTTATTATTATTATTGTTGTTATTATTATTATTATGCTTTTTACTGTACTTGTCTCACTATGAAATGATGCAGTTCTTTGACCAAGAGGTGAAAGGAAACAGGACTGAGGGCAGGATACTCCTTGAGCAAGAATAAAATGCAATGCAGCTTAATCAGAATGAAACAGTTCTTTGGTGAAAATGGTCCTTGGGATTTCAAAATGCAGGCTACCTCCAATTAAATCTACATACCAGAAAAATGTAAAAGACTGTAAGACTGGTTGACGACGGAGGAATTTAAAAAAAAAAATCTAGAAACACAAGACATTTTCACAATATCCAAGAAAAGCTATCTAAGGATTGATACATATTTTATATAAACAAATGACTTTTTAAATATATAATTTTACTCCCATATTAAGATTTTGGATAAAGGTAAAAAATATTGTGCTTTTAACCCTGAGCTTTGCTCAGTTACATATTAAGAAATGTTAATAAGTAATCTTAAGAAATTTATTTTGTGTATATCATCTTCTGCTAGATGCTAATTTTCTTTTTAATTTCATTTTCTCAAACAAATACTATTTCCACTTCCACATCTGTGGGTCCGGCTCTGTACTCAATTCTTAGGATTTAAACACAAGTAAGAAAGCATGCCTGCCTTCAAATGGCTCATTTTAGAACTACTGAAATGAAATTCTATAACAAAAATTGGATTCTATTTTCAGAATTAGCTCAGTATCACTTGCCTAAATTACAGATTGATAACTAAGTATGTATATAACATGCAAAATGTATGTAAGCATAGTGACATCCTTGAAGTTTCAGGCAATTACAGATGCAGTCTGGTAACCCAACAAAGAAAAAAATCAATATCTGGATTACAAGCATTTTAGTGGTTCTCTATTGCTGTTTACGTAGCTGTAACTCCATAGAGCATTTTTAATAATAAAGCAGTAAGCTTCTGCAAGAAATCCGTACGTAAATGATAACATCACTTCAGTAAAAGTATAAATGAATACAAACTGACAAAAAAAAAAAGAAATGCAATAAACTTTTGAACGCACTAGAAGGTCCTTTATTTTAATAGTCTACTTTTAAGAGCTACACAAAAACCAGATGAGAGAACTAGTTGTTAGTCTCCTTTGCAAAAATCTTCAGATGCTTGGTTTATGCTGAAAACATAAGCTCAAGTATCTGATGGAGCAATTTGAATTTCTGATAACTATAGTCAAGTGCAAAGAGACAATTCTTGAAATACAAATTTTTCCTATAATTAATCATATAGTTATATCACCTGTTTGCCTAGTTATTTATAGTGAATCTCTTCTAAACAGAGAATATTCACAGAATCTTTGGACAGGTGATTAAATAAGACCATGCTGTGGCACAGCTGTAACTCTGGCCCTACGGCACCTCAATCATGATCTGGGTACCACTGTTCTATTTACTATGATATTTACAGTGTCTTTTAGAAATTTACCATCATAATGCACTTCAGTGAACAATTACATCAAAACTAAACATTTCAATTCAGGTAACTTATGCAATATTACAGGCAGTTAAGGTAACACTGGACTGATATTAAAATACTCACTTGAAAAGGAAGAAAATTAATTTCTTTCAATGGAGAATGAAGCTTAAAATAACAACTCATAATGGACCAGAAAAGGTCAAGTCTCCCTTAGGAGAGAGCATGGCTTCAAACAGAGGACAGCTCTTAAAACTTTCCAGAGACCTGCCCTGTTCACACATAACCCGCACTCCGATTCTTGACTGAGGGCGAGTTACTTAACCTCTCTAAGCCTGCGTTTCCTTTCTGGAAAAATGGGAATAATGATGTTCCACCTGTGGCAGAAACTATTCATTAACTCCCATTATTTCCCCCTGCCCATCTTCCTAACATTGGGATTTCTGATTTTAAATAGGGCATGTGGTTGCCTAAAGTAAAAGCAACATTATCCAACCTCTTTGGCAGGTAAGTGAGGTCATATGAGGTAAGTTCTAAAATTAGATGATGGATAAAATGTATGTGCAGTTTCAGGAGGTCTCTCTCTATATTGAGAGAGGAAGAATTATATATGTCATCCTTTCTTTCTCTTGATGGCTGGAGTCAGATGTGATGACTAGGTGTGAGCAGCCGTTTTGGCCCTTGAAGTGAAAACATATGGTTGAAGATGGTGGAACAACAAAATAGAATGAATCTGAATGCCTTATAATTCTAGAGCTGTCAAAGCTGCCAACAAATCATAGACTGCTTACACTAAATTCCATATACATTAAGAAAGATAACCTTCTTTCTTATATAAGTCAATGTTATTTGGGGATCTTGTTCACTTGCAGCCAAAACTGACAGACTTTATATAAAGGACTAACATCATAAGTGAGAAAATGTATATGGATCAATCACTTAGCACAGTCCTAGCTAGTAGGTAATACCTGGACAGATACAGTGGATGATGATATCTTGATTATATCATCTTGATTCATTTCATTTATTCCATACATTGTAAATTTTTAAAAATTCCCTACTAAGTCTCAGATACTGCTCTAGAGCAAGGGTTGGTAAAATCCAGCCCACCATCTGCTTTTGTAATAAAGTTTTATAAGATACAATCATATCCACTCATTTGCAAGTGGTCTGTGGTTGCTTTTCCACAACCGCAGGGTTTACATCTGCTATTTAGCCCCCTCTTCTAAAGAACCATGGAGCTGGCATTCTAATACAAAGGCATTACATAACAAATTAAATGTACAATGTAATACACTGAATATAAATGAAAAATAATCCACTTAGAAAGTGAATTAATCATGTATAGAAACAAAAGAAAACAAGAGGAAAGGTACCTGACAAGCCATCATGAGTACTTCATCAGATGTGTATATATATCCTAATTATAATTATGAAGATGGACAAGGCAGACTTTCAAAATCTAGTACAATTAAGTATTAGCATTATGTACCTAGACCTCTAAGTTTGATCACAGCTTGCCATACATCCTTCTGATAGTTTGGATTCCCATACAGCTTGCTTACAGAGGAAAAATATGATAGAATGTCTAACATGAATTGCTGGTCCATTTGACAGATTCTGCAGATAAATGAACTGGCATCTTGTTGTACACATTAGTCTCTTTTGAGATTTATTTTTTTGTCAGTATCCTTGAATCTGAAAATTTTCTACGTTTCTATGCATCCACTCAATTCAGTTCAAAAATTATTCTTCATAGGATGTCCATTTCAATAATGTTATTTCCTGTGCCGTTTGGAGTTGCTAGCAAAGGATCCTCACTTGAGTTTAAAAAACTCATGTATTTCCCCCTTGCTCCAGTTTCAATGTTTATGCATGCTAAGTTGCTTCAGTGGTTTCCAACTCTTTGTGTCCCTATGGACTGTAGCCCACCAGGCTCCTCTGTCCATAGGATTCTCCAGGCAAGAATACTGGAATGGGTTGCCATGTCCTCTTCCAGGAGATCTTCCTGATTGATCTTCCTGATCTTCCAGGGATTGAACCTGCATCTCCTAAGTTTCCTGCAATGGCAGATGTGTTCTTTACCACCAGAGCCAGCTGTGAAGCCCCTGAATGTTTATGCTTCTCCAAAATTCATATGGTGACATTCTCTCCCCCCAAAGTGGTGGTATTGGGCATTTTTAAGGTGATTAGGTCATGAGGGTAGAGACTTACTGAGTGGGATTAGTGCATTTATAAAAGAAGTCCCACAGACCTCACTTGTGAGGATACAAGAAGTCTATAATCATAAAGAGGGCCCAGAGGACCGTGTTGGCATCCTGATTTCAGATTTACAGCCTCCAGAACTGTTAGCAACAAGTTATATTGCTTATAAGCCTCATAGATTATGGTATTTTGTTATGGTGGCTCAAACAGGCCAAGACATGCCTCTACTTCTCAAAATATAACCAAATGTCTTAGAAGGATGGCTCTCAAGAACAAGTATCAAGAAGGTTTCTGAGAGCAAAAACATTTAACTCTCTTAAGTTCTGGGAGAAAAATAAAAACTGTAGACTCTTGTTAAATCAGATTAATTAAAACACAAACACCATATACAAATAAGGCAGCCTCTTTCAAGAACACGTTACAAGTTCAAAGATCAGTCATTTCAAATACATTCAGAGAAGTTATACATCCTATCTCAAAGAGCAACACTCAGATATTAGGACCAGACATCAGTAGGGTGCTTAGTGAGGAGTGGAGCCCATTCCATAAGGTTCAAGTGACTTCTTAGGAGATTATCGCCTTCTCAAGGCTGAAAGTAGGATTATGAGTCAGGCAGAAAGAAAAAAATGACAATCAGAAAGATCCATTTCTGAAAAGCTTTTAAAAGGATGCCTCCATTTTCTCATTCCTGGTCAGCTTTTCATGTGAATCATCCAAAGCTCAGGTGGTGGAGCTCTGTGTTACTGAACTTGCGCTGGTATATAAATCAGGCCACATTTAGTCAAACAGATGATAAGCATGAGGCATAATGGATCGGTGATGCCTTAAATTTTTATGAAACAAGCTGAAATCACCTCCTCTGTTTCCCTCCTATCTTTCTGACAGCTCCTTCTCAGTTTCTTTGACTAGATCCTCTTACTCTGACCCTTCCCTAAATGTCAGTCCTACATGGTTCTTTCGTTTGGATAGACCACATTTTTTAACTCAATATTCTTATCTATTCCCCACTCCCCACCCATCACGCTCTGTTTATCCGACTCTTTGTGACCTTATGGACTGTAGACTGCCAGGCTGCTCTGTTCATAGGATTTTCCAGGCAAAAATACTGGAGTGGGTTGCCATTTCTTCCTCCAGGGGATCTTCCCAACCCAGGGATCGAACCCTTACTCCCATAACTCCCGCACTGCAGGTGGATTTTTTACTGCCAAGCCATTGGGGAAAACTTAATGCTCTCAAAATCTTTAACAGAGTCCTGAGGCTTCTTTTCTTTAAAGCCTCTACTTGCTCTCCCATCTCCTCAATCTCTGCTTCACTTGCTTTGTTTTGAGATCTCATCATTTTTGGCCAAGATTATTGATTGAGTCTCTTAACTTATATTGTTCAGGCCTCCACTCCATCACAAGGTGCCTATCATGGGAACTTTGTTAAAATGTACACCCGATTTTTTAGTCTTAGTCTCAAAACACAAAACAAAATAAAAAGCAGTCACCTCTATACTGAAGTCACCACTGCCTGTAGGCAGGCTCCTGGACTTTTTATTCGATCACCCTGGGCATTTGTGGCCATATGCGGTTAACAATGAACTGAGCTCATTTCATGAACTCAGGTATCTCTATGAACTAAACTTACCAACATGTCAAGTTACTTGGAAAACTTGTCTGTCTTACCTGGGTTTTAGGTGGTAAAAAATGTATTTTCTAGGGTATGTCAGCACTGATGTATCTATATACCTTCATCAGGGTTTAGGGCTAGAATTTACACTGTCTTTACTCTGAGAACCCAACCTCTGATAAACTGGGACTAAAAATAGCCTAGGCTGGTAATATCTCATAAGGCAGATGCAGAAGCAAATATTAAAAACCATGCTGGTAAAACATGTTCCCAAAACACCTGGGATTTGCACAGATGACGTCCTTTTAAAATAAGACCACAACCTCAAATTAGAAAATATATGGTTAAAGACATGGATTTATCAGAATTGGGTCCCTAGAAACTTTGGGTGGTGATAATAATGATAGTCAATATTTATTGAAGCATTACTATTTGCCAGGCACTGTTCCAAGGACATTCCATGTATTCATTCATTTTATTCATTCATTTAATGTCACGGTAACTTAGTGAGTGGGTACAATTACCTTCTTTTACACTCGAGGAAACTGATTTGAAACTAGTAGATAAAAGCAAAAAAAAAAAAGATATATTTAAAATAATTCATGATATAAAGGGAGTAATCAAAAACTCCATGCTATTAAAATAAATCACTATTAAAGCAGTAGTCAGATTTAAATAAAAAATTTAACTTCTAGACATGAATATATTTAAATTAAAAAATAATCCTCAGGGGAGAATTTAATCTCTGTAGTAAAATATATGGAGGGAAAAATTAATAGTTATATCTCTAGTAAGTTCCAGGAAAAGAGAATAGTGAGGCTGGAGGAAAATAAATATTTGAAATCATAATGTCTAACACTTTCTCTGGAATTGATAAATGAAATGAATCAACATATTTGGAAAACACATATCATATTAAAAAAAAAAAAAGCCACCCCTAAGCAGATCATGTGAAACTACAGAACCTCAAAGTCAAAAAGAGATTTATTAAAAGTAACCAAAGAGAAAAGATAGCTATCCTACAAAGGAATGACAATTAATATGACAATTAATCTTTCCAATGGCAAAAAATGAAGCCAGAAAATAACAGAATAATCTCTTTAAGTTTTTTGAGAAATTAACTGTCTACATAAATTTCAATATAGCTAGTTTATTATTCAGTATTAAAAGCCAAATAAAGATCTTTCTAGGCTTGAAGATGCTGAGGGTTCACTGCTTGGAGAATATCACAGAAGGAAACACTAATTTCTTTCAGGAATAAAAAATTAAGAGTCAAATGCAAAAGGCAATAGGGACAAAGGACCCAAGTAAATAAGCAGAATACATCTATATAAATATTTCATTTATAACAACAGTAAATTTCCAAAATATTAGAAAATAAGATCACATAAAACAAGAAAGTATATTGGGATTAAATTATTTTATAGTCTTAGAATTGTTCATCAGAAGGATATAGATGCTGGTTAATGATAAACTTTGTTGCTATTGAAATATCAATATAAATACATCAAGAAAATTATAAAATAAAGAAATAAGAATATATATTCTCCAAGTGAGTAAAGAAAAAAGAGTTTTTTAAAGACTGAAAAAAAATGTTTGTAAAAAGAGTAAAAAATAATCAAATAATTTATAAGATACAAAATTGTATGTTAGAAGGGCATAGAAGTAGATATACAAACATGATAAATGCAAACAGAAGAAATACCCAGTTAATGGACAAAGACTCTGAGTTCACAATTAAAAAAAAAAAATCTGCCTACATAGTACATTGAGTAGGCACACCTCAAATTAAAAAATAATAATAATAAAGGTAAAGGAATAATTAAAATTAAAAATGTCTTCTCTGCAAAAGATAATGTCAAGGGAAGGAAAAGCCAAGCCACAGACTGGGAGAATATATCTGCAAAAGATATAACTGACAAAGGATTGAAAAAGCTCGTAAAATTAAACAAGAAACAAAGCTACCCGATCAGAAAAATGGGCCATATTTTTTTAAACAGGTATGTCAATCTTAACAGGTATGTCAACAAAGAAGATATACAGATGGCAAATAAGCACATGGCAAGATGTTTCACATCCTACATCATCAGGCAAGTGTAAATTAAAACAATGAGATGCCACTACATACCTAGTACAATGGCCAAAATCTAGAACAACACGAGTTGCTGGCACTCATATCAGGAGTATCAGGAACTCTAATTCATTGCTAGTGAGAATATAAATAGTCTAGTCACTTTGGAAGATGACTGGTAGTTTCTTATAAAACTAAACATATTCTTTCCATTGGACAGCAATCACACAGCTTGGGATTCACTCAAAAGAGGTGAAAATGGCTTGTATATACTTAATAGCATAGCCTCAAAACATATAAAGCAAAAATTTAGTGAATTACAAGAGAAAAGTGGATAAATTCATATTCATAATAATGGGAGGTGAAAATATACTTCTTGCCATAACTGGCAAATCAAATACAGAAAAACATAAGACAATCCAAGCAATCAAACTAAACTGTTTGATCTAACAGAATCTGCACCTTCTCAGAGAGTATGGATTTTTTCAGAGCACATATGTAATATTTGACTGTTCATCCACTCAACTGTAGAATATTAACTCGGAAGCCAGATCCAAGTTGGGATTTGCAGCCCCATTCCCATCATTTGCAATAAGAAGCTGTTGTTGATGTTGTTTTACACTTAAAACTAGTTTATGCTTTTGTAGCTGCACTCAAAATTAACCCTCTTCTAAATAGAGTTGAACTCAGTAGAGAACCTGCCATGTGGTTCTTATCTGAGCATCAGCTGGATGCTTACTTATGTACTTAAGATACATTCTTATTACATGGATACCATTCTCTCAGCAAGCTCATTACTGACTGCTATGGTCTGACTTGTCTTTCCAAAACTGATATGTTGAAGTCTTAACTCCCAGTGTGACCTTATTTGCAGACAGTGTCTTTATGGAATCCATTATAAATGCGGTCTTAAGGGATGGGCTCTGACCCAGTGAGATGTGTCCTTATAAGAACAGGCTGAGAGAGCAGAGTGCCCGCTCTCTCCACTCACCCTGAGAAAAGGCTATGTGAGCACACACGGAGAAGATGGCTGTCTGTATGCCAGGAGAGTCCTCACCAGAACCTGATCATGTTGGCACTTAGATCTCAGATTCCCAGCCTGTATAATGGTGAGCAAATAAATTCTATTGTTTAAGCCACCCAGTCTATGGTATTTTGTTATGGCAGACTGAGTACACTAATAGTGGCAGAACAAACCATGAAACTTAACGGAAGCAATGCAGCCTGTGTTTAAAATTATTCTTCTTACACTAAAAGTGTGATATAACACATTTTTCTGGCCCATACCAAATTTCTCTTACTCTCACTTTGCTTCCACATATTTTTTGGAGTTTTGGGAAAATAATCCTACAGTGTCATCCTCCATTAATTTAGGGAGCATGTATTGATTGCGGTTACTACATATGAAACTATTTCTTCTCCCTGCAAAGGAATCTTCTCAACTTTTGAGAGTATAACTTTTTTTTCTGGTATTGATTTTACATTCCAATCTTTTAGATTCCAGTGTATGAACTCAATAAATACCTGATTAGAGGCACATAAGTCCAGCTGATATTAAGAGTTCAAATAAAAAATAAGAATAGAAACTACATCATACATAACTTACTTTTGCGCTGGTAACACAATCTGTGATCTACAGGGATCCTGGTGCAATACCTGAGATCGTTTAGATGTGGTTATATTAGTAGGTACAGTGTTATGTAATTTAACTGCCTGCCGTGGAAGCTGAAGATACATGCATAAACATAGGCACAGAAAGATGAAAAGATTCTGCAAGGAAGAAAGAAGTGGCAAATTAGATAAGGTATCAGTGCTCCCTGGTAAGTATTGCTCTTTCCTTTCAAACACACACAGTTAAGAGAGCTAGGCACAAGATATATGGTTGCTCCTTGCTCCCCTGAAAACCATGAAACCGAATTTAAAATTTACCTTAGTCAAATGACCTATGAGAAAAGCTACCGAAAAGAAAACAATGTACTACCATAATCATCCACTCTCAAAAGATTATCATGGTAATAACTGAGCTTGCAGCTCGCATTACCTTCCCACTGTTTGATGCTCAATGGGGAGTTCAAGCAACTCACCATTACGGCAGTACCTTGACTTAGGCAATGTAATAAAAACAGCTTTGAAACACAATGAGAGTTATATAATCACAATATCTGATACCACAGAAAAATGTATAGGACTGGCAAAGTACCAGCTATTGTTCCAAAAAGAATCCCACCAAGCATGCAGGCAAGATTTTTGTAAACATGCTTCGCTACACATCTTCAGGTTATAGAAAGGCAGTGTTATAGATTCTCTCACACAAATAAGCTTCTAATGGCTTTTATTTCCATAACTGTGAAACACTCTTTTTAACAATGGAGCCAATGAACTGCAAAAAGAGAAATGCAACAAGTTCTTCTAACAAGTTCCTCTTTGTTTATTAGGACTGATTCTAAAGCTCTGAGCTTCAAGAATGCTAGCCTTAGATATTTCACTTGTGCTGAAGGCCTGAACTACATTGCATTTATCTTAAAACAAATTATAGACATTACCACATTATTTAAATAGTGAACACATTTTTGGCCATTACTTTCTATGTACAAGGCTCAGAATTGGGACTCCAGAGGGAGTAATGTCTATGTTTTTACCACTAAAATTATAAACATGTTCCCAGTTAGGTTGTTACAGAATATTAAGCAGAGTTCCCTGTGCTATACAGTAGGTCCTTGTTAGTTGTCTATTTTAAATATAGTAGTGTATATATATATATATCACTCCCAAACTCCAATTTGTCCCTTCCCCAAACCTTTCCCCTTTGGTAACCATAAATTTGTTTTCGAAGACTGTAAGTCTGTTTCTGTTTTGTAAGTAAGTTTATTAGCACCAATTTTACATGGGAAAAGAATCTGAAAAAGAATAGACACATGTATATGTATACTGAATCACTTGGCAGTATGCCTGAAACTAACACAGTATTGTTAATCAATTATACTCCAAATATTTTTAAAAAATTGAAAAAAAAAACCCAGAATGGATTAATAAGGTCCTCCTGTATAGGACAGGAAAAGATATTCAGTATCCTATGATAAACTATAACAGAAAAGAATATGAGAAATCATAGATGGATAGATGATAGATCTCATTCACTTTGCAGTACAGCAGAAACTGCAGAAATTAATTGAAATAACATAAATTACTAAAAAACTGGTATATATTTTGACCATTATTTTATACCACATTTCTTGAATTCTTATATATATATATATATTTTGAATTAAGCTGTTATCAGTTTTCTGTCTCTAGACATATGTATTGGATAATGTTGGGAGTGTCTCTTTTTCATTTCAATGCAGACAGCATGGCTTACTCCAGAATCCTGCTCTCCTCTCTGCAAGTGAGGACCGAGGATTCAGAGTTCCCAAACCAATAGCCAGTGGGACCCAAAAACACTAAAATAGCTACCAGCTCTGCTCTAGTTTCCCACCTTGGCCCTTCTGTCTTACTCTGGATTCTACCAGCCTTTGCTCTATCAAGTGATATAAACGGACTATCCTTGCTGTTTGGGTCTGTTCTGCAGCTTCCAAGCTTCACACGTCCATTCAGGGCTGGGTCTGCATGTCAGGCAGAATCCCCGGATACTTGACCCTGGTTATATATACCTTCTCCCAGTTCTTCAATCACTCATCAATCTAAGTGCTGCTGTACAGGGATTCTGCAGATTTAACTAAGTTGCCAATTATAGACATCATTATATTATTTAAATGGTTTAGAAGAAAGAATACATTTCTGGCCATGCCCCTCTATATATAAGGCACTGAAATTGGGAATCCAGAAGGGGGGATATCTACATTTTTAATACATGAATTAAAAAGGATTTTACAGTCTCAGAAAAGCAGGACCTATTGGAAAAAAATACAACAATTTTTTAAAAATACATAAATATCCATCTTTCTAGTTCTGAAAGAGTAAAAAGTAAGTAATACAGAGTAAAACACTTGTCTATTTTTTTGTCTGTTTTCTCACAGTGACACAAGTTTCTACATATCAATTTGGATTTTAACACCAACCTGGGTATCTTAAACTTGATTCAGTGTCAAATTAGCCGTAGAGTAAGAAAGAAAATAAGAAACCCCATCATTATTATGTCAGCAAAGAACACGATCCAAAATTTTATGGTCTCTGAGAAACATGAAAATGGAAAACATACTTTTTGTCAAAAAAGATTTTCACAGTTTTCTTATTGCAAGATTATCTAGATCAACCAAAAAAGAAAAAAAAAGCATGCATACATTATCTTTGGGTCCTTCATTATTCACAGCAAAATGTTTCAAGCATCAAAACTGTTAATGAACTCTAGTTGGGCTTCAGGAAAACGTGGGTAAGAGGGAAGAGGAGGATAATTAAATAACCCAATCAGGAATCTGAAGAAGGCACCAGGCTTCCCTGGTGGCTCAGATGATAAAGAATCTGCCGCCAATGTAGGAGATCTGGGTTTGATCCCTGGGTTGGAAGATCTCCTGGAGAAGGGAATGGTAACTCATTCCAGTCAGTATTCTCACCTAGAGAGTTCTATGGACAGAGCAACCTGGCAGGTTACAGTCCAGGGGTCAAAAAGAGTCGGACACGACTAAGTGACTATCACTTTCATGCTTCTCACACCCAAACAGGTGGTCAGCAGAATCACCTGAGCCAACATGAGGAGGAAGTGACTATCAACACTGTAGATCCCCAGGCCCCTTTCTACATCAGAGAATTAATATCCACAGGATTCAGGCTTGGGAATCCAGTTATCAGTCTCTCTTAGGTGCCTTCCAATCCTAGGACTGCTATTTATCTCAAATTCTATGAAAACATAAATTGTCTACTGTTGTTGTGCTCACTTGCTCTGTTTTGTTTGACCCTTTGTGATCCTAAAGACTGTAGCCCACCAGGCTCCACTCTCCATGGGATTTTCCAGACAAGAATACTGGAATGGGTTGTCATTTCCTTCTCCAGGGGATCTTCCCAACCCAGGGATCTAACCAGCATTGCAGGTGGATTCTTTATCCACTGAGCCACCTGGGAAGCCCAAATTGTCTGTATCATCAAGAAATCTCAAATTACAAGAGTAGGTGACAAATCCTGCTCTCAACTTGCCCAGGTAATTCCCATTAGGGGTCAGGATCATTAGAGGTACATTATTTTAGCTATCTTGACTCTGGCATCTATAGGTGTGGGTAGAGTGTCATCAGCTCATGGGGAGAACATAGGACAGTAAGTTCTTTTGACACATTCCATTCTTATAAACTAAACTAGATACGTAAAAACTCACATTTAAAAACATCCGCATAATATTTTTAAAGTACGATTTACACAGGCAGTTCAACATAAATTATCATTCGATCATCAGTTTTGACAGATATGTGATGTTATAAATGAAGAAACATTATACCAGAGAAGCTAAAGCAATTATCCAGCACCACACTGCCAGGCAGTAGAGAAGCTGAGTGCTGACACTTGAACTGACATGTGCTAACTTCAATTCCCATGTTCAATAGCATTTAAATAGAAGATATCTAATTAGGACATTATGTATTACAGTTATGTCAAATGACTCATTGTTGCTTTGCAAATTTGGATCAGAGTTCCATGTTCTAATTCTTGAAATAATTCATTTCCTCCAGAGCCAAAATTAAACAATTCTTATCATTGAGGTAAGTGCATTGTGCATTAAGGAAAGAAGTGATGACTATAACCCTTATTCCTGTATGGTCCAGACGTAGAAAAATTTGAAGAGTAGTGTTGTAATGGAAAGATTTTACAGTAAGTTACAGACCCAATTTCTAGCCCAGCACTGCCATTAAATAGTTATATTACCTTGAGATAGGCATGTAAATTGTTTAGACCTAAGTTTCCACTTGAGTAGAAGGGAGGAGCTGGTACTTAATATAAACAAAGCATTGGTACGCTATACTTTTCAAGATGATCACTAATAGCCATGTCCAAGGAGAAAGTTTCAGAAAATCCTTGGGTATTCTTTTTTAAAAGAATTTTACTTTTCCTACTCACACAATACTATTTGGTAGCTGTATGACTCTTTGCCCATATGATGGTTATCAGAAATAAATCAGCTGACTGAATTACTTCATTTTATTTCACTATTAAATGCAAGTTAATCAATTTCCAAAATTCTTGAAAAATCTACCAAAAATCCACTACCAGCTGAACATACACTTTATCAAAGAACATTTTTATCACTGTCACTGAATTATGTTTTTTATTACAAATAATTTTTTCAACTTTTCCATGTAGAGTAGAAATATAACTGCATAGCTATAGGAACAAATAAAAACCACGTGGAAATTTGGCACGTATTTGCACAGTCTTCAGTTTTTTTTTTTTTTATTATTGTTTTTGCCATACATTGTTATGATATCACCATGGGTTTACATATGCTTCCCCTCCGGGTCCCCCCTCTCTCCTCCCTCCCCCCGGGAAATCTCGCTGCACCAGTCCCGAGCATCAATCCTGGCCTGGCAATTGATTAGACACATGACATTAACATGCTTCCAATGCCCTTCTCCCATATCTTCCCACCCTTACCCTCATCCACAAAGTCCACAAGTCTATTCTATACATCTGCGTTCCTTTTGTTGTCTCCCATGTTGGGTTCTCATTACTGTCTTTCTAAATTCCATATATATGTGTTAATATACTGTATTGTTGTTTTTGCTTCTGGCTTACTTCACTCTGGATAATGGGCTCCAGTTTCGTCCATCTGAGTAGAATTGCTTCAAATGAATTTTTTTTTTAATGCTGAGTAATATTCCATTGTGTATATATACCACAGCTTTCTTATCCATTCGTCAGTTGATGGGCATCTAGGTTGCTTCCATGTCCTGGCTATTGTAAACAATGCAGCGATGAACATTGGGGTGCACGTGGCTCTTTCAATTCTGGTTTCCTCGGTGTATATGCCCAGCAGTGGGATTGCCAGGTCATATGGCAGGTCTATTTGCAGCTTTTTAAGGAACCTCCACACTGTTTTCCATAGTGGCTGTACTAGTTTGCATTCCCACCAACAGTGTAAGAGGGTTCCCTTTTCTCCACATCCTCTCCAGCATTTATTGCTTGTAGACTTTTGGATGGCAGCCATTCTGACTGGTGTAATGTGGTACCTCATTGTAGTTTTGATTTGCATTTCTCTGATAATGAGTGATGTTGAGCATCTTTTCATGTGTTTGTTAGCCATTTTTATATCTTCTTTGGAGAAATGTCTGTTAAGTTCTTTGGCCCACTTTTTAATTGGGTTGTTTATTTTTCTAGAATGGAGCTGCAGGAGTTGTTTGTAAATTTTTGAGATTAATTGTTTGTCTCTTGCTTCATTGGCTATTATTTTCTCCCATTCTGAAGGCTGTCTTTTCACCTTGCTTATAGTTTCCTTTGTTGTGCAAAAGCTTTTAATTTTAATTAGGTCCCATTTGTTTATTCAACACATCAAAAAGATCATACATCATGATCAAGTAGGCTTTATCCCAGGGATGCAAGGATTCTTCAATATTCGTAAATCGATCAATGTAATACACCACATTAACAAATTGAAAAATAAAAATCACATGATTATCTCAATAGATGCAGAGAAAGCCTTTGACAAAATTCAACATCCATTTATGATAAAAACCCTCCAAAAAGCAGGAATAGAAGGAACATACCTCAACATAATAAAAGCTATATATGACAAACCCACAGCAAACATTATCCTCAATGGTGAAAAACTGGAAGCATTCCCCCTGAAATCAGGGACAAGACAAGGGTGCCCACTCTCACCACTACTATTCAACATAGTTTTGGAAGTTTTGGCCACAGCAATCAGAGCAGATAAAGAAATCAAAGGAATACAGATTGGAAAAGAAGAAGTAAAACTCTCTCTGTTTGCTGATGACATGATCCTCTATATTGAAAACCCTAAAGACTCTACGAGAAAATTACTAGAGCTAATCAGTGAATATAGCAAAGTTTCAGGATACAAAATCAACACACAGAAATCCCTGGCATTCCTATACACTAACAGTGAGAAATCAGAAAGAGAAATTAAGGAAACAATTCCATTCACCATCGAAACAAAAAGAATAAAATACTTAGGAGTATTTCTACCTAAAGAATCAAAAGACTTGTATATAGAAAACTATAGAACACTGATGAAAGAAATCAAGGAGGACACAAACAGATGGAGAAATGTACCGTGTTCATGGATTGGAAGAATCAATATAGTGAAAATGAGTATACTACCTAGAGCACCAATTTCTTAATTTGTCCATTCAAGGCTCTGTCTTGGAAACTCCTGCTTTTTAAAATGAATTCCATAATTAAATATGGAAATTGAAATACGCAACATAACAGACATTTCTCTAAATCAATAAGCAAAATGTAAAAATTCTGCTGTTAAAAGTTAACAGTGGCTGAAAAATTCTGTTTGCTTATTCATGTGGAACACAATTCACGAATGACTTACAGATATGTTAAAAATGTTTCTCAGAGTCACATTGAAATTTTTAACTATGTATCTCCAAAATTATCTTAAATTCAGGCCAGTTTGTTCCTCAGCTTAAATCGCTGGCACTTACAAATTTTTCTTGACTGTAGCATGGTGACTGGGCACAGTACTTTCCTCAGCAAATCTCAAGCACTAAGTAGCTGAAATACTTGATCTTTACTAACAATCAAAGGTTTTATGTTAAATTTGTACATTTAAGCTCTTTTAAAACGATGGTGTTTATTTATTATGTGCACAGAGCACCAAGCGAAAGCACCCAAGTGTTGGTTAATTTCCAGGTCAATTCTAACTTCACTAATCATTCATCGAGAATCATAACAATGAGAAGCAGAAGGGTTTTTACAGGAGGTTAGGGGATTTTCCTTGGAAAGGTTGTCTCCTGGTTATAAAATTAGAGAGAGGGAAGAATTAAAATGATCATGCTCTAAAAATGACTTAGTAGAAGTGACAGGGCTTTTTTTAACCTAAATATTTTTTAAGTACCAAATTTGTCACTCCTGGAAGTTATATGTTACTAACTGTAAAACCACTTTATTGCAGCAGTAAAAGAAATGAAGTACTTTTAGCCAATGTTTTTCAATAAATCAGGAACTTTGCATTAAATCCACATTTTATTTGCTTATATGGACATTCTTTTATTTTGACTGAATTGGTACAGACTACTGAATCACGGAATGAGATGCTTCTTAGAGGTTTCACAAACTCAGGAGTAGGGTTTTCCTGAGGGCAATAGGGTGGGGAAACTGTGACCAAAAAAATGAAAAGCTAAAGCTGTTTTGCTTGAATTAAGAAAAGTATTCATCTAGGATGAATGTTTTTAAAGCTGTACTCCCCAACATGACCATCTCTAGTCATTTAAGTTTTAATTGCTTTGATTTTAAATATGTGCCTATTAGATTTGCAAATTATTATGTAGCTCCATATTTGCTAATAGTTGATGATTTACTATAAATCAGATTATAATAAGATAAATTATATAAATTCTCCATAGAATTCTAATGCTTTTTTTTTTAAATAATTAAGAGGTTATGAGATCTGTGCTAGTTGATTCTTGGTCATTTTTTTTAACTTATCAATGACATTGTGGAGAGATAGAAAAAGGATGGGAAAACTAAAAAAAAAAAAAAAAAAAAGGAGGAAAATCACAAACCTAAACTTGTTTCTCATTAGCATCTCAGTTTAAAATGTTGGTATGGTACTGTTTTCTTAAAAGTGTTGGTTCATATTAAGTTACTTACTTTACAGTGAATTTACATGTTTCCTGACCATTTTCAACATGAGTAACTAGCAACTATTGCTGAATGCTTGACAGAAAATGGAGTATCAACATGACAGCTTTTGTGAACTTGAAGCAACGTGACTCATAATAAATGTCCCTTGTACAACATTTTCCCAGGGCAGATGAATTTTATATACAAAGAGCACAGAATCAAAGAGAGATAGTAACAAAGACTGGAACTGAAAATTACAAATAAAAATCTTAAATTTTATACAGGCATATCCAGTAGTCAAGAACTCAGCTTAGTCACTTTGTTAATGGACTACCAAGTATATCATCATAATCTAATATAAATCAATTATAACTAAACCACCACAGTAAAACTGCCATATGGCAGGGTAGCCTGTTTAAGGGAGCAGAGGCCCGTAAGTGCTTTGGAAATTTTCCAATCGAAGCTGCAAAATGAAAGAATAAAATCGATTAGATTCTCTCCTTAACATTAAAAGCTAGTGTATTTGCTTGCATATTTGTGTATATGTGTACACATGTGTGTATCTATAAGCACATTTATATCTATATCCACTTGTGTTAACACAATTGCATATATATATATTCATAGGTAATAAGAGTATAAGTAATAATAATTATACAAAGTAATTTTTCTAAGTTTGAGATCCTATATTTCTGAAGGTTTTGGAAGTGAGGGAGAAATTCCAAAAATTACTTTTGGAAGTGAGTAAGTATTCCTTTAACTCTGTTATTCTATAGGAGTTCTATCTAGGCATAAAAGTTGATACGATGGCATTCCTGAGTGGACTTTAACCTTGTTAGCAAGTTGTATTCAAGTAAACCTTAGTAGACTTGATTCTTTTATGTTCTCTTTAACTCACTGAAACTGCAGACATCTCAAATCATTCACTATTTACTGAGACTCTATTGTGTTTGAGACTGTGCTGGGCTCAACTGGAGATATAAAGAGGTAGTCAGCTAGTTAGAGAGACAAGACATACACATATACAATGTTTAAAACAGGATTTAAACATCTGTTTGCAAGAATAAGAGATAAATGTCACAAAACAGTGTTTGATGCATTAAAAAATAAATTGTATGAACTGTTGTTACAGGGGCCTCCCAGGAAAGCTAAAGATTATAGAAGATTCTGAGTTAGATCTTTTAAGATGGGTCAGTTGAGGGTAGGAGAGGAAAGGCATATTCCAGGTGAGAATAGAGGACTGTGAAATACAAGATGAGTTAAAAAGTCAGATGCCAGGTTGTTGTTGTTGGGTTTTTTTTTTTTTTTTAATATTTAAGTTGTTCTCCAGTAACAACAGACTGGTTCCAAATAGGAAAAGGAGTACGTCAAGGCTGTATATTGTCACCCTGCTTATTTAACTTACATGCAGAGTACATCATGAGAAATGCTAGGCTGGAGGAACACAAGCTCGAATCAAGACTGCCAGGAGAAATATCAATAACCTCAGATATGCAGACGACACCACCCTTATGGCAGAAAGTGAAGAGGAACTAAAGAGGCTCTTGATGAAGGTGAAAGAAGAGAGTGAAAAAGTTGGCTTAAAGTTCAACATTCAGAAAACTAAGATCATGGCATCTGGTCCCATCACTTCATGGCAGATAGATGGGGAAACAGTGGAAACAGTGGCTGACTTTATTTTTCTGGGCTCCCAAATCACTGCAGATGGTGATTGCAGTCATGAAATTAAAAGACGCTTACTCTTTGGAAGGAAAGTTATGACCAACCTAGGAAGCATATTAAAAAGCAGAGACATTACTTTGTCAACAAAGGTCAAGGCTATGGTTTTTCCAGTGGTCATGTATGGATGTGAGAGCTGGACTATAAAGAAAGCTGAGCACCGAAGAATTGATGCTTTTGAACTGTGATGTTGGAGAAGACTCTTGAGAGTCCCTTGGACTGCAAGGAGATCCAACCAGTCAGTCCTAAAGGAGGTCAGTCCTGGATGTTCATGGGAAGGACTGATGTTTAAGCTGAAACTCCAATACTTTGGCCACTTGATGTGAAGAGCTGACTCATTGGAAAAGACCCTGATGCTGGGAAAGATTGAGGGCAGGAGGAGAAGGGGACGACAGAGGATGAGATGGCTAGATGGCATCACCGACTCGATGGACATGGGTTTGGGTGGACTCCATGAGTTGGTGATGGACAGAGAGGCCTGGCGTGTTGCAGTTCATGGGGTCGCAAAGAGTCGGACACGACTGGGTGACTGAACTGAACTGAATTACTTAGTATTCAATGGCATATATTCTGTGATGTTGGCTGAAAATAAAATGTTTACTAAGTAAAACATCAGGGATATTTACTTTGATGAAGTAATAAATTAATAATTTATTTATTTCAGATTTCCTAGTAACTTTTGTGTTTTAACTTTGTAGTTTCAAGAAAATACTGAAAAATTACATATCTGCTTATGTTCAACACTCTAAAATAATGGAGACTGATTCTTTGAAAGCATATTGGGGTACTGTCTAAAGGTCAATTTTTTTCTCAAATATTTTACCAAAGTAAGTTAAAGGTCATTAAAGCTCATTGGTTTCCAATTTATTTTTGTTCTTAGGGCTTCCAAGGTGGCCTCAGTGGTAAAGAATCTGCCTGCTGATGCAGGAGATGTAACAGATGTGGGTTCAATCCCTGGATCTGGAAGATTCCCTGGAGGAGGGCATGACAACCCACTGCAGTATTCTTGCCTGGAGAATCCATGGACAAAGGAGATGCATACGGTCCATACAGTCACAAAGAGTCGGACATGACTAAAGCAACTTAGCATGCATGCATGCATACAGGTTCTCAAAGATAATGTGAATAAAAATTTTATGGACTTTATTTGGTATATCTGTGGTGGTGCTCAAGTAGTCCACTGACCAAATTTTGTGAAACCCTGGCCTAGAAAATAGGGGTCTTGAGGAATTATCCAAATGACTCCCAGAGAAGGTCAAACCCTGGCAGTTTAAATTATTTTTATGATAAAGAGACTCTGCAGGTGCATTAGAATTTAGTGATAGTTCTGACAAGAGCTAGAATGAAGCAGAGCTTCTGCTACTGTCAGAACCAAAATCCCAAGCAATCAGTGGAGAACAGCTGATACTGCAGAACTTAAAAAGAGCCCTCCGTGAGCAACTTTCTCTTTGGGGATATCGAAAGGGTTCTGCATGCAGTCCTGCCCCTCCCCCTCCCTCTCATCCCAAGTCTTTAGGAGAAACATACAAGCTTGGCCAGCCACAACCTACATTCTTATGTTCAGACTTGACAACCCATTAGCTGAGTAAACCAAACCCTTGTTCACAAAGATTCTGCCCAAATGCGATATCTCTTTAGACAGGAATAGACTGATTAAATTCTCCTTGGTTCTTCCTTGGGATTTTGATTATACTCCTGAAATAGTGCCAACCATGATACATCAAAATAAGATATGTTTCTGATTCTTGTCCATCCAGACAGTGAGCAGTTCATGCTAAAAATGGCATATCTTACTCTTCTTTGTGGTCCAAGCTCTCAATAAATGTATACAAACCATGTATACACAAAACCATCACTCTGCCCAATTCTGTCTGAAGCTGGTATTTAGCATATACAGCTTGCCAAGGAAAATATGTTCCGAGATGGAATCCTCTAAACAAGAGAATGTGCTAACCCACTGGAGAAAATCAGCAGAATGATACTGATGGATCTATCAAAGTTAAATGGATTATCAGAAACTTTCCAATGGGATGTGTAGGAGAAAGATTTCAAGTATAGAAAAAATGTAACCAAATAAACAAAAGTTACACCTCATAGCAGAGAAGTAATAAACTTTAAACATGTGAGTCATTGTTTCAGAGGAAACATTACTAATAATAAGAGAACTTAAAATAATTTTAGTTTAGTACTTTGCCAACATCCATTGGATCATCAAAAAAGCCAGAGAGCTCCAGAAAAACATCTACTTCTGCTTTATTGGCTATGCCAAAGCCTTTCACTGTGTGGATCACAACAAACTGTGGAAAATTCTGAAAATATGGGAATACCAGACCACCTGACCTGCCTCCTGAGAAATCTGTATGCAGGTCAGGAAGCAACAGTTAGAACTGGACATGGAACAATAGACTGGTTCCAAATTGGAAAAGGAGTACACCAAGGCTGTATATTGTCACCCTGCTTATTGAACTTATATGTGTAGAGTAAATCATGCAAAATGCCAGGCTGGATGAAGCACAAGCTGGAATCAAGACTGCCGGGAGAAATATCAATAACCTCAGAATGCAGATGACACCACCCTTCTGGCAGAAAGTGAAGAAGAACTAAAGAGCCTCTTGATGAAAGTGAAAGAGGAGAGTTAAAAGTCTGCTTAAAACTCAACATTCAAAAAACTAAGATCATGACTTCTAGTCCCATCACTTCATGGCATATAGATGGGGAGACAATGGAAACAGTGAGAGAGTTTATTTTTGAGGGCTTCAAAAATCACTGCAGATTGTGATTCCAGCCTTGAAATTAAAAGATACTTTCTCCTTAGAAGAAAAGCTATGACCAACTCAGACATCATATTAAGAAACAGAGATATTACTTTGTTGACAAAGGTCCATCAAGTCAAAGCTATGGTTTTTCCAGTAGTCATGTATGGATGTGAGAGTTGGACTATAAACAAAGCTGAGTGCCAAAAAACTGATGCTTTTGCACTGCTGTATTGGAGAAGACTCTTGAGAGTCCCTTGGACTGCAAGGAGATCCAACCAGTCCATCCTAAAGGAAATCAGTCCTGAATATTCATTGAAAGGACTGATGTTGAAGCTGAAACTCTAATATTTTGGCCACCTGATGCAAAGAACTGGCTCACTGGAAAAAACCCTGATGCTGGATAAAACTGAAGGCAGGAGGAGAAGGGGACGACAGAGGATGAGATGGTTGGATGGCATCACCAACTCGATGGACATGAGTTTGAGCAACTTCTGGGAGTTGGTGATGGACAGGGAGCCTAGCGTGCTTCAGTCTGTGGGGTTGCAAAGAGTCAGACACAACTGAGCTACTGAACTGAGTGACTTTTTAAAAGTAAACAATGTAAAATGCTAAACATGAAAAATGTTAAAATTAAGAACAGGGAACACAAACAATCAATATAATTAATTCATAGTAATCAAAGTATATATTTAAAACTTAACATCTATTTTTGCAATTAAATGAGTAAAAACAGAGGAAAATTAGCTTCCACCTCCAGTGTGTTTACCACACCCATTACTATTCTCTTTACAGGTACATGTCAGTAAATATTCTCCATGACACTATGAGGTAGCCCTATTATTAGCCCATTCTATTGAAGAAGACACTGAGGCATGGCAAAGTGAATTCACTTCTCAAAAGTCACTCAGCTAGAGAGCAGAAGTCAAGACATGAAGCAGGCCTTCTTCCTAGCTCTTGAGTTTATGTTCTTTTGTCCTGTGCTATTCCACTTCTCTCAGAGAAGAAAGAGATAGAAGATGAGTGAGGGGGTGGTGATGGCAGGCAGCAGAGCAGAGGGAGAAAAAAGAGAAATTGAGAAAAAGAGAAAATTACAAACTATGCTTTGACATAGTGTAAGCTTCTTGAGGATAGCCATCATAGTTGACTTATCTTTTATACCAGGGCACCTAGCATGGTGCCTTACTCATCATTATAATAACAATAGCCAATATTAATTAAGTACTTCCTTGGTAGTAGTGGGAATATTTATAATGAACATCATAATTGTAATAGCTAAATATCTTCGAGCTTTATTCTGTACCAGGCACTTTGCTAAGCACTTTACATGAAAGAACTCATTTAATCCTCAGATAAACTAGGTGGCTTTGTGACATCAAGCAAATTATGAAAATATATAACTCCACAGGTAAAATATGGGATTAACAGTATCAACGCCACCATGCTTTATTTGTCTAAATGACTTAATACAGGCAATGTGTTTACAACTTACTGGAATGTAGTAAGTTAAAAACAAACTTTGGCTATTTTTATTGCTACAATTGCTATTATGCCTATTTTAAAGATGAAGAAACAGGCATGGATTAAGGGATTTGCTCAAATTCTCAGAGCACGAATATGAAAATGTCAATCCTTGGAAGCCAGTCTGACTTCAGAATCCTCTACCTTACATGTGCTCAAGAAATATTTGTTGACTGCATGCACACAGGAATGAATATGTGAGATATTCATATGGGAGATATGACAGGTAGAAAAAAAACAAGATAGATAAAAATTAAAGACAGAAGGAAAATGGGATACTTGATGATAAAAAAAAGGGGAGGGGACAGGGAATTGAGAGATAGGGGAAGGATAAGAAAGGATAAGGAGATGTGAAACAAGAAAAGAGGTTCATTACAGGAAATCCTCACATAATAGTGAGGTCATTTTCTTTTAATCACAAGCAGCAATTAATTTAAAAGTGAGCACTCTGAAATATTAGAGATCACACTGAGAAAAATTAAAAGCAGCATTAAAGCAGATTCACCTTGAAGTTGGCAAAACTTATTATATAACTGGGCAAAGGTAATAGGGGAAAAAAAATGTGATGACATGGCTCCCTGATCAAAGCAGTTGTAATACCTCTAAGCTAAAATGTTTCTAGATGTGTGTGCTCTGAGGAGCTTCTCCCACATCCCCTTTCCCTGCCATGGGACAAGTGAGAGTTCTGAATTTTGAAAGGTCTTCAAGAAGGAATCCCTGACATAAAAGTAACTACTCTGTTTTCAGGAGAGTAGTTGAGAGGAATGTAGAGAGGAAAGAGGATTAATGATTCTAAGACCTGAGTTTTAGAACAACTACTGTGGGGGTTTACATACTAGGTTTTCAGGAAATAAAACAATAACCAGTAATTGCTTAAAATTTCCAATAGTGCTAAGAGTTATATGATTTTCTTGCATCCTTAGATGTTGAGTGGATTATTTGAGATGTTGGCTATTAAGCATCTGACACAGTATCTCTGATGTAATAAATGCTCACTTAATACATCTAAATTTTTCCCCTGATGATATAAGTAACATTAATAGAGAATGTCCATTCTTCATCCTCACAGTGAGGCATTGATGTGCCAGAATCACAGAGGTCAAGCCATTTAAGATGCTAATAACTATAATGTTGAAAAAATTTGATTACGGGGTTGAGACTGAGTAATACTAGAAATAAGGGCTTCCCTTGTGGCTCAAACAGTAAAGAATCTGCCTGCAATGTGGGAGACCCGGGTTGGATTACTGGGATAGGAAGACCCTTTGGAGCAGGGAATGGCAACCCACTCCAGCATTCTTGCCTGCAGAATTCCATGGACAGAGAAGCAGCCAAGTTACAGTCCATGCGGTTGCAAAGTGTCAGACACGACTGAGCAACTAACACACACACACACAAGAAATGAAACCAGGAACTATGTAGGCTGACAATGAGGTTGCTTGAAAATGCATAGATAGTTATAAACAGAGAAGAGAATTTTTAAGTGTATAGCAATAACTCTGGGTAACAAAGAAAAATAAAGTGTGGTTGTATATGAGGGCTGACATAGGAGATGAAAGAAGTGATCCCTCAGGCAGAGGTAACTGTGGTTTAAATGGTCACAAGTACAGTGAAATAGCTAGGGATAATGATATGCTATAGAATGAAAGGGCTTCCCAGGTGGTGCTAGTGGTAAAGAACTTGCCTGCCAATGCAGGAGACAAGAGACACGAGTTTGATTCCTGGGTCGAGAAGATCCCCTGGAGGAGGGCATGGCAACCCACTCCAGTATTCTTGCCTAGAGAATCCCATAAAGAGAAGAGCCTGGAGGGCTACAGTCCATGGATTCACAGAGTTGGACACAATTGAAGCGACTTGGCATGGCAGGAGAAAGAAAGCTAGACAATGGCAGGCAAATGTTGAGTAACGCTGGCAAAAATCCTAAGGGAAACCTGAGCTCAGCAAGTGACAATGGAGAAAAACTGTTTGGCTGAATGGGCGCCTACACATTGGGAAAGTATGGTTTGTTGAACCAAAAAAATAGATAAGGTTGTGGTCTAGAGAAAGCAGTGAAGGATGATAAGAGAGCCCAGAGAAGGATAGTGAGTTAAGGAATCTGGATGATGGTGGCAAGAGAAGCGGTGATGAGGAAACAAGAGATTCTCCTCTAAGAAGGTATCAAGGTTGGTAATAAAATGAGAAGAGTTTAAAACCGTGAGGTTGAAAAGATGTTTGCCAAAAGATTTTTTCCTTCCATGAAACTAACACAGTCATTCAAAGACTAAGTGTATTACTTTCATCATCATTAAAATAAACACAGTTTGAAAATGCTTTGATATACTTAATATATTGATTAAAAGGATTTTAAGCAAGGTTCATAGTATAATGCAAGCTCCATGAGGTCAGTGACTGCTTCTCTCTGGTTGACCACAACCACTCTCATGGTTCAGCAGAACCCCCATTAGATACAGACATTCAATAAACCCTTAGCAACCCATCAGGCTTAACATTTTTTTAAAATTAGTTACCCCAAGTAGTCTTTATCCAAGACAGCAACAAAAATTACCACAATCGTCAATAACTGAGAACTTCTGAGTGTCAGGTATATGTCAATTGTGCCTCGTTTTATATAAGACATACTTTAAGAGCAATTATTATTACCCCCACTTGCCTGTAGAAAAACTGAGAAGAGACACAGAGTAACAGCTAAAATCACTCTCTTTCCAAGATCCTTTCACTTTGGTAAAAAGACTTGTATTAGAGATGAGAAATATATTTAAGAACTGCCAAGCCCAAAGTCAGAGTTCTCCACCCAAACTCTGCTATCACCTGTGTTTAATTGTAAAGGGTGTTGGAGAGTTTCCAGGACAGTCCTCCTACCCATGTCTGCAGCCTGACTAGGGTGAAATACAGTTTCACTTGACCTTGGTTTATTCTCACAGCACATGTATGAGGCAGGTATCATTTCTATGAAGAAACTAAAATTCAGAGATACTAGGCAAAATTTCCAAGGTCATCCAACTAATGAGTAATCAAACACTGAGCCAGGATTTGAACCCAATTGTGTATGAATAAACATATTGGAATTTTCTTTTTCCATACTGTTATAATTCTAAATCTTTTGTTTCATGATGAACTCATCAACAAGCTTCCCAGGTGGCTCAGTAGGTAAAGAATCTGCCTGCAATGCAGGAGACTTGGAGACACACGTTCAATCCCTGAGATGAAAAGAGCTCCTGGAGAAGGGCATGGCAACCCACTCCAGTATTCTTGCCTGGAGAAACCCAAGGACAGAGGAGACCGGTGGGCCACATACAATCCATGGGTTCCTAAAATGTGGGACACAAATGAAACAACAGAGCACAAACTCATCAATAACCATGTCATCTTCTGTATTCTTAAACCAAAAAGATAACTTTTTCAAAAATAAGAAAATAAAGCAATTTTTAAAAATTATTTAATTTGGCATTTATTCATGTGTGTAATTACATATGGGGTAAAATGATATTACTTTAAGCAACTAAAAAAATTCAAGTTACAATCTATAGTAACAGCATTTCACTATGGGTAACTTGGGCAGTTAATGAACTCCTTATGTACTTTTTAAACCTTCTCTGTAAAGAAGAAACTATGGAAATAATAATGAAAAAAAGTGCTGTGTCCATGTAAATGAAAAGGAACAATGAAAAGAAATAAAATAAAATAACCAAATTATTCAGTTGTTAAATATATAAGACCAACTTCAGAACATTACTGACATCCTAAACATAAAAACATGTAGGGAACCATAAAGTTGACTAATAATTAGCTGGTAGCTTGTAGACATTGTCTTAATTTATATTTTTATTATTGTTTTAAAAAGTTTTGAGAATATTCAATATATACTCATTAACAGCTTACTCCTATAATTTCTTATCATCCTCTCCAATACCACATGAATATGATTTTAAAATAATATTTTGCATAGGAGAAATGATGTTTTCCACAGATGAGAAAAGATGTTATAGCTAACGCATCTGTACCCCTATAAAAATAGAAATTAGTTTGGCAAGGAAAATGCATTCATATTAAAATATTAAAAATTAAATGTAATGTCATAAAACCTCTGCCTAAGAAAAGCCATGAAGTTAGACCATTTATCACACCGATTTAATGAGGCATTATCTTTAATATTGGTTATTTCCTACAATAGAAGCAGTCATACAGGAGGAAGTCTTCATTCTTGAAACATCCTTACCCAAATGTTGAGCCAAAGGTACTTGACTGAGCAAAAATTGTATTAAATTATTCTACTTAGAAAATTCAGATTTTGTCTATCCAAAACCAATTATCTCTCAAAAAGTCATTACCAACTTGTTAACTGATATATAAATATTTATTAACAAATATCTGGATCAATATTTCATCTCCTAACAAAAAGGCTTTCAAATTTTAAAATGAGGTAGATACCTCAGTTCCAAACATTTCAAATCTTAAAACTGTAATTGTATTAGAAATGTCATGTGCCTTACTTAAATCTCTTTTTTAACCCACTCCAAGTTAAATTCCAGTCACAATATCCAGAGTACCATAAAAACCATTTGCAAAGAGTTGCCTCTTCAATTACGTAATTCAACTTTTTATGTCAGCTATGTAGCAACCGTACAAGTCAACCATGTATGTCAGCTATATATTTTAAACAGAAATATAATATGAAGAAGTGAATGGGAAAGACTGAGAGCAGGAGAAGAAGGGGATCACAGAGGCTGAGATGGTTGGATGGCATCACTGACTCAATGGACATGGGTTAGGGTGAACTCTGGGAGTTGGTGACGGACAGGGAGGCCTGGGGTTCATAGGATCGCAAAGAGTCGGACACAACTGAGCGACTGAACTGAACTGAACTGAACTTCCATAATTCTAGTTTTAATACTTACTGGCTTTGTGTTTTTAGTGACTTAAAATAATAAACAATTTCATTTTTTTAAAGTAGAAAAAGATGTGTTTATCTATAAGGTGTAAAAACTATGCTTCTCTCTTTCCTTTATCATATAATAAATAGATATATGTTAATATATATATGTAGTTATACATGAAATTATTCTAACACACTTGTGATTGCAATTAATTAATTGGTTGTCCCTTTTGATAACTAATTTCAATTGCTTCATAATTCTACATCTTGTAATGTCTTGGAGACATTACAAAATAAAAAATATCCACAAATGAATGTTGTCTCATTTTTTTCCCCTTGATTATCAAGACATCTTTGCTCCTTCTGTAGATAAATGTGTCTTTTGCAAAGAATCTTATTTCTGGTAACCTCATCTGCAGTCAATATCAATCCTGGTATATGTAGCAAAAAGTGATATTTTCCTCAAAGAGAAAAATCAAGAATGGTATGTCAATTATAGAATTGACATCTGTAATATGCCTGAGTCTTTTCTCCAGCCTCCAAATGAAAGGGTTAATCATATACATATTTTTTGAGCAATTTCAACCCAATTACAAACAGCTTTAAAAGTCAGTTTCAATATCGAGATCCAAAGGAAGAAATTCCCTCACAGGCTTCTTCCATTTTTCCTCCCCCACAACGGGTGCCTTCAATAGCGCTGGAACTTCTATAGATCACAGACATTGTTTGCCCAGGCTGACCAATCTCTGAGGCAGGGGTTTTTTCCCTTCAAGATACTTCGTGTTAACAGCTTGAGGGCGTTCAATCAGCACTGCTTTGATCTCGGTTGGAACTATAATTATTTAACATTGTTACATGGATTTCTATAATCCACCCCACCATTAAATCCCTTTTACACCCTCATGTTCTGAGGCCTAATCTGCATCTGTACATTTAGTTTGTCTTCTCTGCTGGTCTCATGAGGAGCCTGCATTCTCCAACATTCCCACTGATGGTTTTTCCCCTCTCTCTTCCCCTCTAATGAAGTCCTTTTCTTACAAATTGAAAACTGCAAAAAGCATTTGGTCCGTTTTTAAGAGCACCCTATTGAATAACAGTGTCACCCACCATTCACAGCAAACTTTATTTTTCTAATCCTATGGAATTCATTTACTCAGTGGACTTTTTATTAAAATAATGATAAGCATATATTTGATTTTCTAAACAGGGATTTTTGTAAAAGCATACACAGTGAAAAGCTGTCAATGCTGTGGTAACTTGAACACCCGGGAAGAAGGCGTTAGTAACATTCTGTCCTCTCCTGATTCTCCTTCAGAAAGTGAACTGAGCAGTTCTGGGTAAAACAGAAAGATACAAAACCCACTGAGAATAGAGATCTCATGAGAATTATTCAGTATGTTTGTCTGAGGAGGTGTGCAGGTTAAGTTCCAAGAAGAAAAGGAGAAAAGGAAAGAGAAATAGGAAGGTACTGTGAGCCCTCAGAACCCCAAAACCAAGAGTTCAGAGGAGAGGGCCCAAGAGAAGTGGAACTTTGAAGCAACTACCTTGGACTCTGGTTTAGCTCGCTTCTACCATTTTCCTGTCCAGTTTTCTTTTACCTAGTTTTATAATTTATACTATCATTTTATATTGTATGTTTTTCATAAGTCACCCCAACTTCTTTGAGGAATGAGACTGAGCATAAGCAACAAATGTCTAAATTATTTTTTAAAAAATCTAAAATACTCGAACAATTCCTATTTAACTGGAAGTTTTGCTTTGACAAGGATGTTGAATCCTATGAAACAATCTCATTTTCTAAACAAAACAGACACAAAGGAACTCACTACTCTGGCCATTCAAAACCTAAATAAATCTAATGGAGAAGAAACAAAGCTGAAGCAAGATTTAAGACAGGAAAAGAAGAAAAAAAAAAAACCTGACTATAATTAAGGGTGATGAAGATGATGATGAGGATGAAGTCATGCTTACATCACTTACACAGTAATTACAGACCCTCTTCTCAGCACTTCACTAATGCAAAGCTCATAAAATCCTATGAAGCAGGTACAGTCATCCCTTGGTATCCACAGGGGACTGATTCTAGGACCTCCCAGCAAGAAAAACAAAATCTTCAGATGATCAAGGCCCTTATATAAAATGGTGTAGCATTTGCGTGGAAGCTACACACATCCTTCCATATACTTTAAATCATCTCTAGATTACTTATAATACTGAATACAATGTAAATGTTAAATAGCTGTAAATATAAGGAAAATGCTATGTAAATAGTTGATGCCATAGTAAATTCAAGTTTGGCCTCTTGGAAACTTCTGGAACTTTTCTCTGAGTACTTTCCATCCTTGGTTGATTCAGTTCAAGGATCTGGAACCTGCAGATAATGAGAGTGGGCTATATATAATACTCCCATTTTACAGATGAAAAAGGTGACAAAAATTTACTCAGTTGTTAAGTATAAGAGCAGAATCGAAAAGTAATATTCATCTCTGATTGTATCTTCTGTTACTTCACTAACCCTACAAGTTTGACTTCACCATTGATCTGAGACTAGGTAAGCTACTCATCACATATTTGCAATGTGGGACCTAACTACTCTAAGACTTAACATCTTTACATATAAAATAGGGATAACCTGTCACACTTGCTATGATGATTAAAAGTAACCAAGGACATCAATTTACACAGGGACCAAAAAAAGGAGATGTCCTCCAGAGGACTATTACCAGCACTGTTGACCACCACTCTCAATGGAAATCCGGGCTGGGATGATATACCTCGTTTTATTGTACTTTGCCTTATTGTGCTTTTCAGATATTGTGTTTTTTATAGATTGAAGGTTTGAGGCAACCCTGTGTCGAGCAAGTCAATCAGCATCATTTTTTCCAACAGCATTTACTCACTGCAGGTCTCTGCGTCACATTTCAGTAATTCCTGTGATATTTCAAACTTTTTCATTATTATTGTATTTGTTATGGTCCTCTGCAACCAGTGATCTTTGATGTTACTGTGACTCACTGAAGGCTCAGATGATGATGACCTGAATTTTTTCAGCAATAAAGTATTTTTTACTTAAAGTCTGTACAATGTGGCAATCTAAAAAACAGACGGGACACATGTATACTTATAGCTGATTTGCTCTGCTGTACAGCAGAAACTAACATAACATTGTCAAGCAACTATACTCCAATAATAATTTTTTAGAAATGAAATTAAATAAAGTATGTACATTGTTTTTCTAGACATGATGCTTTGCACACTGACTAGACCACATTATCGTGTAAACATAACTTCTAAATGCCCTTAGGACACCAAAAAGATTGTGTGATTTGTTTTATTGTGCTTTTGCTTCACTGAGGTGGCCTGGAAAAGAATCCACAATATTTCCAAGGTATGCCTCAAACTTAAAGTTTTAAGCCTTAATTTCCGCAACTGTAAAATGAGACACAGTGACCGGAGCCAAGGTGCTTAATGAATGGTAGCTGGAAGGGTATGTGTTCTCCAGGGCAAAGCCAAATAAATGATCAATTAACCATAGTAACCAAAATGTTGTGACTAGAAAGAAAGTATTGAATTCACATAAATTTTTATGAAAGGATAAATTAAACTTATTAAAAGGTTTTAATGAAAGGTAAAATATATTCTCCTTGCTTCTATTTTAGGGAAGGAAAAAGAACCCCAGTCAGGTGAGAGGATGTCACAATGTGTTCACAAATACAGGCGGCATACTTTAGAAGGGCTCATTGTATGAAACATAGAGAAAAGCAAGTGATGATGAGCACCATCTCTGGAGTCAAGGTATTTGATTTCAATTTCATGATTATTTGCTTTGCAATCTTAGGCAAGTTAATGTTCTATGCCTTGGTTTTCTCTTTTGTCAAGAGGGAAAAAATATTCCTAGAGTGGTTATGAGAGAAAATAATGAGAATCTGCTCTTATACTCCCCATGCCTAAAGCAGTGACCAGCACCTAGTAAGTTCTTAATAAATATTGGGTTCTAGAGATGTGACTGGAAAGAGGAAAGCTGCGAAGTTCATGGAGGAAGACAATACTGCCCAACAGAGTTTTATGACCTCAACACTAATTCTAGATGGGTTTCATTTTTAACATTTCAAGAGAATAACACTCTGAAAAATAGTCTTTAACTTCTCTGATTTACTGATCTTACCTTTACTGGCACTTTTATTTGTATGTTTTTTGGATTTCTGAAAATGGCTGTGGTAGTCCAATGGATGAAATGTCTTGAATTACATAGACCTATTAATCGTAATAATATTTAATAAGGCCCAAAGAGAAGAAGATTAATATTAATTTCATGTATTTTTAAACAAGGATTGAAATGTTTCCTGCATTTTTGAAATAGTTACATTAATGCTATATTCATTTTACTTTATTATAATATCTAATAACTAGTTTTCATTTTATTATGTTTACATTTAAAAGTTAAAAATTGAGTAAAATTCAGAAAGCTGAGTTAACGAAAAAACTCTTTAATTTTAAAATGTGCTAAATTATTCTACCATATATTAAGAGTTATGAGCATGAAAAGTAGCCTTAAGTTACATGACTTTAAAATAATTCACTTCCATTTTCCAGACAGAAAAATCTATTTTATAGAAAATTAATTTTGCCACATAATTGTAATTATGATTTTTAATGAATAAATAATTTGGCCTTTTAAAAACTATCTACTTATTCTTGAAAATCAAATAATTTTTCCTGTCATACATATCAATATGCCAAAACTGGGGAAAAAAGGTGCATTATATGTGGCTGAGTGCTTTTTAAAATCTCATATTTATTTTCAAATTTAATATAAAATATAAAGATAATCTTTAAAGTTAATAATTGAAAAAAGTTAAAATATTTTTTCATAATGAATAAAGTATTTTTTCTTTCTGCAGAATAAGGGTAAAGGTTCATAATAAAACTCCTGCTTTTACATTGCTCAATTAAACATGAGAGAGAGAGTGTGTGTGTGAGGCTGTGTGTGTGTGTGAGAGATGGTGAGACAATGGTTCAGAGATGAGACGGCTTCTGACCTGCTCCCTAGTGCCACTTCCAGATCCCTGTTTTCCTGCGCTTGGGATGTTGGGGTGGGAGAAATCCCTTCTTCTTCCTTTACCTCTTTAAACCTACCTTGAACACAAATATCAATGATGCTGGCAACATTTATGACCCAAATCTCTACTGCATTCTGATCCAAACACTCGCAATAGGCTGTTGCCTAGTTCTCCAGTGTGAGTCCCTACCTCACTCCCAACCACAAAGCACCATCGCTAACAGTGCAGGCATGTTATGCTCCCTCAGCCTGCACTGCTGGAATGTCCTCCCCCTCGTCTCTCCTCCATCTGTTAAATGCATCCATGCTTACAAAAAAAGAGGCCTTGACTGGCCTCCCAGAGCAGAGATGGGTGTGTCTTTCCCTGGACTTCCTTTATGTTCTCCCATGACTTATATGTCCTCATTCTTCAACTTGGGGTAAAATCTCTATTAACATGAAATTAAATCTCTCCTTGAGATCTTTTCCTTCATTCCCTGCAAAATCTCTAATAACTCCCCAAGAGCTAACCACACTTCTGAATTCCAAGGGACCAGTTAGGCCCCTGGAGCCCCTGCTTTGCTTTCTATTCCTTGGGGTCATTATTGCACACGGGTCCCATAGAGGATAGTGGACTCTACCTCTTCACTAAGGAAACACCCAAGTGGACTTCAGTCTTGTACAGTATGCCATGGTATTCTGCTTAGAATTCAGGGTTCAGTTCACTGAATCACATCACATCTTGGATCAGCCATCCTTCTCCAGACCAGGATTCCAGGGCATGTTAGCTGGTCTCACAAAGAGTTCCATATTTAGGAACAAATAGTGGGGGAAAATAGCCCTCTCTCTTAAAACCTCAAGCCCTACAGTTAAGTCCTGGCTTTGCTTGCTCTTCACAAATAGTCCATTTTCCAAGATGTCCTTTCCCTGCCAGCAGACTTTGGTAAAATCCATCCAATCAAACATGTTATTCACTATTCATGACCCAAACTGTCTCTCTTTCAAGAATCATGGGTTGAAGCCCTCTCTCCCCATGTCACTGTATTTGGAGTCAGGACCTTAAGGAAGTAATTACTGTTGAGTTCAGTTCAGACCAGTTGCTCAGTGGTGCCCAACTCTTTGCAACTCTATGGACCACAGCACCCCAGGCCTCCCTGTTTACCACCTACTCTGGGAGTTTACTCAAACTCACGTCCATTGAGTAGGTGATGCCATCCAACTATCTGTCGTTCCTGTCTCCTCCTGCCTTCAATATTTCCCAGCATCAGGGTCTTTTCAAATGAGTCAGCTCTTCACATCAGGAGGACAAAGAGTTTCAGCTTCAACATCAGTCATTCAAATGAAAACTCAGGACTGACCTCCTTTAGGATGGACTGGTTGGATCTCCTTGTATTCCAAAGGACTCTCAAGAGTCTTCTCCAACACCACAGTTCAAAAGCATCGATTCTTCGGTGCTCAGCTTTCTTTATAGTACAACTATCACATCCATACATGACTACTGGAAAAACCATAGCCTTGACTAGACGTATCTTTGTTTGCAAAAGTAATGTCTCTGCTTTTTAATATGGTGTCTAGGTTAGTCATAACTTTCCTTCTAAGGAGTAAGCGTCTTTTAACTTCATGGCTGCAATCACCATCTGCAGTGATTTTGGAGCACAAAAAAATAAAGTCAGCCACTGTTTCCCCATCTATTTGCTATTAAGTGATGGGACTGGATGCCCTGAATGTTGAGCTTTAAGCCAACTTTTTCACTCTGCTCTTTCATTTTCATCGAGAGGCTCTTTAGTGCTTCTTTGCTTTCTGCCATAAGAATGGTGTCATCTGCATATCTGAGGTTATTAATATTTCTCCCAGCAATCTTGATTCCAGCTTGTGCTTCATCCAGCCCAGCATTTCTCATGATGTACTCTGCATATAAGTTAAATAAGCAAGGTGACAATATACAGCCTTGACATACTCCTTTTCCAATCTGGAACCAATCTGTTGTTCCATGACCAGTTCTAACTGTTTCTTCCTGACCTACATACAGGTTTCTCAAGAGGCAGATCAAGTGGTCTGGTATCCCCAGCTTTCAGAATTTTCCACAGTTTGTTGTGATCCACACAGTCAAAGGTTTTGGCATAGTCGATAAAGCAGAAATAGATGTTTTTCTGGAACTCTCTTGCTTTTTCAATGATCCAGTGGGTGTTGGCAATTTGATCTCTGGCCCCTCTGCCTTTTTTAAAACCAGCTTGAACATCTGGAAGTTCACGGTTCATGTATTGCTGAAGACTGACTTGGAGAATTTTGAGCATTATTATACTAATGTGTGAGATGAGGTCATAAGTGTGTACAGCCCTAAACCAACAGGATTAGTATTCACATAAGAATAGGAAGAGACATCAGGAGTGGTACACATGGAGAAAAAGCTGAGTGTGAGCACAGTGCGAGGAAGAGAAGTTTCATCAGAAATTAACTTTGTGGGCACCTCGATCTTGGGCTTCCAGTCTCCAGAATTATGAGACAATAAGCTTCATTTAAGCCACTGAGTCTATGATATTCTGTTATGGCAGCCTGAGTAGACTAACGTAAACCACAATGCAGGGGAGAAGTGGTAGGGTGTGGTTGGTGGCCACACAGAGAGCCACACAGGCTGCACACGTCAGTCAGCCCTCCATCTCCTCAGAACTGGTAGATGACAACTCAGGACGCGTGCATCCCAAGGAGACAAAGGGCTCCCACACCCAGACTGAAATATCCTGGCTCTTATATTTGCATAATTAACAAAGGCTACTCAAGTGACTTCTTTTACAACAGAATAGTTTTCAGAAGTCATTATTTCCAGTTATAGGATTAGAAATTGCAGGCAGAATATTTTAAAATTTTATATAATTTATCACCCTATTTAACAACTATTGCATTAATCATATTACAATAGTTGCTATTTATATAGCCAATGTCCCCCTTTTATTAAATTCTCAGAGTAATGAAAATTACTATGATAGTAATTTTCTTGGAAAGCATCTAATTTAAAGAAAAATGTGTAGAGGGAAATAACAAACACTCTTATGGCTGAAAATGACTTCCACTCATTTTTCTCTTCTTTTGGTGAGCTTGCATTGCTTTTATATAGAAAATAAAATTTTAAATACCTTGTGTGCTAAGTCGCTTCAGTTGTGTCTGACTCTCCAATCCTGTGGACTGTAGCCTGTCAGGCTCCTCTGTCCATGGGATTCTCCAGGCAAAAATACTGGAGTGGGTTGCCATGCTCTCACTATAAACCTAAATAATCCACTGTTTACTTAAAATACACACTAAAATAAATGCTGCCAGTCTCATATCCTCAGCCATTTTATATTCTTGATCTAGTTTATACTATACTTAATTCTGTAAAAAATGTCATGTTTCCATCCTTATTATAATTGTTATTCTTCATTTTATTTTACATTAATACAATGCTGAAGATGAAACAATGCTTATTAATTCATATAAAAAATTAACTGTGAAAAAAACCAAAGAATTTGTTAAACTTGCATTCAATCGGGAAGGTTTATGACCGTTTTTACTCAGGGTGTCAGTTAAAAAGAACACTATACTTCTTGTTAACAGCAAGAGATTCTGCTATGAAAACTCAAGATATTTGATTCTCATGTGTTTACCCCAATATAAACTATGCTTAGCATCAAATGTTATTTTCATTATTCTCCTGTATGTGACAATGTATTCAATAATTATTTTTAAAAAAATGCAGCACTTAGAAGTTTTCTTTTAAGGACCCTAAAATTATAGCCTACAGAGAAGTCTACCAAGTAGAACTCTGCTGTTAGCAAAAAGCTTAGCCTTTCCATATGGAAACTTGCTTTCTTATTCCACCTCCAAATTCTCCAAGAACCTCCAAGTGTCAGCCCCACTTCCAAACAACAGGCAAGACCAGTTGGGCCACTATATACCCTGCTTTGCTGCTCAATTTCCAATAAATGGCTAAAATACCAATAAGGTTTCTTTATCTTTTTCTTAGCTGACCTTTTACCAAGTTCTTTAACTGCTGTTATTCAACCGTTTATAGATGGAACTATTCTTCAGTATAGATTCTCATGCATGACTTGGGGATACTTTAGTTTACATTATCCTTCAGAAAGCCCAACAGTGAGGGAAGGACAGTGTCTTCTAGGTATCAGTGGTACGGTAGGGCAGGTTTAACAGGAAAAATGGGAGCTTCTATACAGGCAAAATGGCAGCATTACTATACTTAATATATAATATACATATATAATTTTGCAAACAACTAAACATTTCCTATCTATCATTAACAACTTAAGTGTGTCCAGTGTGTATTTGTCACTCTGCCCTGGGATCACTGAAAAGATTACTATTGCTTGTTTTATCTAATCAGCTTCATGTCTCACCAACAATATCAGCAATGTTTCCCTACTCTGTCTCCGAAAGCTGATTGCTCAGTCCCTTTCCCACCATCCCTCTTGCTCTGCAGTGGATGACTTTCCTCTCCCTTTGCTACCACAACACACTGGACATGCCTCTACAACTGAATCCATAGAAATGGGTTTTAATTATCTGATCATTTGTCTGTCTTCTTTGTACTTCGAGCTTTATAAGGTAGTCTGAGCCCAAGCCATCGTTTTACCCTTGGAGTCTGGCACACAGTTATTCTTCAATAAGTGTTTGAACTAATTAAATTAATTAATTCAGTGTGGGTCTGTTAAGGTGCAGGAGAACAAGTACATGATCTGGCAGGCATATGCAAATTATATTTATGAGTGAGTAAGTTGCTTGCTCCAAGAATCAATCTCAGAAACAGTGTAGGAGTTTATTATGAAAACAAGGATGTAACAGTCCCCAAGGTCCAAGTGTATTCCTGAAGCTTAAACAACAAGAATAACAGTAACACATTAAGAGCTATTATTAGAAAAAAGGGGAAAGCATACCTCTAACATATCACATTTACAGTAAATTTTTATACATTATTAAATTTAGCACATCAATTATATTAAAATGATAAAACTCAAAAGAAGTCCACACATAAACTCCCAATTCTTAGGAGATAAAAGTTGAAACAATAAAATTTAAAGAACTGAGCAAAATATATTATGTAAAGCCTGATGACCAACTCTTGATAAGACTACTGCTGTGTTTCTACTTCTACTGTCCTTCTTCTATCTTTTCTTCATATTGTAGTTCAAGTAGCTTATTTTTAATGTAATTCTCAGTATGTGGCTTATATGTATCACATCTCTTCACACAGATCTTGAATTTAAATCCAACAATAGTACTTACAGCTTACTTTACCAGCCTTATACCATCCTTTACTATTCTGAAAATTGATATGTAATTGGGAAAGAATTAAACACTCTTTCCTTTATGAATAGTATTTAAGGGTAACTGAATAGTAGGTGATGGAAAGATTTTCAGAAGGTAACAATGGTAGTTAATAATACAGACCCTGGAGAAGGAAATGGCAACCCATTACAATATTCTTGCCTGGGAAATCTCATAGACAGAGGAGCCTGACAGGCTACAGTCCATGGGGTCACAAGAGTCGGACATGACTTAGCGACAAAACCACCACCACCAATAAAACAGAAAGAATGATAAAAATGTGAAAGGCAACATTTTGCAAGCCCTAATGATATACAGGATCCTGGCAGTAATCGTTAAATGAAAAGTTGATGGGGAATTTTAAAATAGATGGAGGTGAAAATACCTGAACCATTTGATAAACTCACCACAAGTGGAAGAGTCACCCATCCTGTATATTCTTACTGATATGATGCATTGGAAGGCACCAGTAATGTATATGAAGCATTGCTGCCTACAATATTGAACCTGAATTTATTCAAATATCTAAATTCAACTACCAATTATAAGAAATGTATTTTGTCTATGTTAGTCAATATCACCCTGTTAAATAATCTTATAGTAAGCTGGATATAGAAAAGAGGAACCAGAGCTCAAACTGCCAACATCCATTGGATCATTGAAAAAGCAAGAGTTCCAGAGAAACATCTGTTTCTGCTTCATTGACTATGTCAAAGCCTTTGACTGTGTGGATCACAACAAACTATGGAAAATTCTGAAAGAGATGGGAATACCAGACCACCTGACCTGCCTCTTGAGAAATCTGTATGCAGGTCAGGAAGCAACAATTAGAACCAGACATGGAACAACAGACTGGCTCTAAATCGGAAAAGGAGTATGTCAAGGCTGTATATTGTCACCCTGCTTATTTAACTTACATGCAGAGCATATCATGAGAAATGCTGGGCTGGAGGAAGCACAAGCTGGAATCAAGATTGCCGGGAGAAATATCAATAACCTCAGATATGCAGATGACACCAACCTTATTGCAGAAAGCACAGAAGAACTAAAGAGCCTCTTGATGAAAGTGAAAGAGGAGAGTGAAAAAGTTAACTTAAAGCTCAGCATTCAGAAAACTAAGATCATGGCATCCAGTCCCATCACTTCATGGCAAATAGATGGGGAAACAGTGTAAACAGTGAAAGACTTTATATTTGGGGCTCCAATATCACTGCAGATGGTGACTGAAGCCATGAAATTAAGACACTTACTCCTTGGAAGGAAAGTTATGACCAACCTAGACAACGTATTAAAAAGCAGAGATATTACTTTGTCAACAAAGGTCCATCTAGTCAAGGCTATGGTTTTCCCAGTAGGCATGTATGGATGTGAGAGTTGGACTATAAAGAAAGATGAGTGCCAAAAAATTGATGCTTTTGAACTGTGGTGTTGGAGAAGACTCTTGAGATTCCCTTGGACTGCAAGGAGATCCAACCAGTCCATCCTAAAGGAGATCAGTCCTGGGTGTTCATTGGAAGGACTGATGTTGAAGCTGAAACTCCAATACTTTGGCCACCTGATGTGAAGAACATTTGAAAATACCTGACTCTGGGCAAGATTGAAGGTGGGAGGAGAAGGGGATGACAGAGGATGAGATGGTTAGATGGACATGAGTTTGAGTAAACTCCGGGAGTTGGTGATGGACAGGGAGGCCTGGCACGCTGCAGTCCATGGGGCTGCAAAGAGTCAGACAGGACTGAGTGACTGAACTGAACTGAATAGTAATCTGGTTTCAATTTGTGGCCCATTAATAGCAAGTGTGCATGACTCTATGTACTTGCTTTTATATTCCATTCTTTTAAACTCTTCTAGTGTTAGTCACTGTGTTGGTCTTCACTTACCTTTCAGAGCTTTCAGTCTCTTTCTGAACCAGATACAAGAGAAGCAAATAATTGCACAGTTTAGGTTTTCTTTCAAATTTTTAGATTTAAGAGTCAGTTATATTTTTAGGTATCTTTCCAGACACAATGTTGAGTCAAGGAAAACAATTTTCCAAAAATTCTTGTGCCAAAATAAACATCTAATGCATACATTTCAATAAAAAGAGTTATCAAAGAGATGTCCTGTGCTTAGTCGTCCAGTCGTGTTCGGCTTTTTGCAACCTATGGGCTATAGCCCTCCAGGCTCCCCCGTCCCTGGGATTCTCCAGGCAAGAACACTGGAGTGGGTTGCCATTTCCTTCTCCAGTGCATGAAAGTGAAAAGTGAAAGTGAAGTCGCTCAGTCGTGTCTGACTCTTCACGACCCCATGGACTGCAGCCCATCAGGTTCCTCCATCCATGGGATTCTCCAGGCAAGAGTGCTGGAGTGGGGTGCCATTGCCTTCTCCAGGAGTGCATGTTGAGAGGAATTCTAAAGCAAATTATGACTCAGGAGGAAGGAACACAGTAGAAATTCTATCACTGGACAAAATTGAGGTGAGTAGTTAATCAAAACAGCCAAACCACAGAATGATTTTTAAATAATAATAGAAGTATTATATTACTTATAGAAAATAGAAGTATTATATTAGAAGTATTACAGAAGTATACATTTATAATAGATATATACAAAATAATAGAAGTATTGTATTATATAGTATATTACAATATACAAAAGCACATTTAATAAACATTTGATGTAAGGCCTAGACCTTTCCCTCTTTTTGGCCTATGAGTCCATTGATTGGTCCTCCAATTTCATAAATGTCATTCAAATGCTTCATTTATAATTTCTAGTTTGTTTATCATTAGAGTACAGTGAAGATGTCAAAGCAGATAGATTCTTACAATATTTTTATTATTTTCTTCCTACTTCTTTAAGTTTTTTTTGTCCACACCTAAATGTTTCAGTTATTTCTCTTTACCCAGTCTTTTGAAGGTTTTGATATGGTTGCCATAGAAACAATGTCATATTTTGCAAATATACTTAGGTGGTCTAGACAATATTTAAAATCAATTAAAAATTATAGTAACATATATAGTTGGCAGGATATAAGTGACTGCCCACATGATTCTTCCTAGCTCCTGGTCTCTGCATTGGTTTACTAGAGCCTTCTATAACAAAGTAACATAAACCATGTAGTTTAAATAACAGAAACATATAGTCTCCCAATTCTGGAGTCTAAAAGTCCAAGATCAAAGTTCAGCAAGATTGATTCCTTTGGGGGCTTTGTGAGAGAATCTGTTCCATACCTCTCACCTAGTTTCTGGTGATTTGTTGGCAATCTTCAGCTTTCTTTGGCTTGTAGGAGCATCATTTCAATCTCTGCCTTCATTTTCACAATGTTCTCCCTGTGTATGTGGTCTGTCCTCAAATTTCCCCTTCTGATGGAGATACCAGTCATGTCGGATTTAAGGCCTGCCCTAATCCAGTACAACCTTGTCTTAACTAATTACATCTGTAATGACTCTGTTTTCAAATAACAGGATATTCTTTGGAGAGTTTGGAATTTAAGACTTCAGCATGTGAATTAAGAGGGGACCTGACTTAACCCACAACAGTCTCAATCAGTAAGTTTCATAGAAAGGGTAGAAATTTTAGTTTAATGAAGGGAGCTTTGAATGTAAAAGATGAATTAATGAATTTTGCCATAAGAGTAGGGTCTGGGATAGGAAAGTACGTGTTGTCATATATTTTTCTGGGATCATGCTATATTTATAAAATTTGACACTGTATTTTATTTTCCAGGAGTGTGTTTGAGGAAAAAGTCACTGGAAAGAACAGGTCCAAAAAAATTAATCTCAGTTCATGATCCTTTAACATGAATTTCTCAATTAAAGTTGTGCAAACAAATCAAGTATTTGCATATTCTAAAACAAGCCATTATTTAAATATCCTTGATTCTCATTCATGTACATCTGAAGAAAGAATAATAATGATAAACTGGTATATTTTATACAGTTCCTTATTACTCAAAGACATCTCTTTCCAAGCAATAATCATAAGTCCTTTGCCTTCAATCTACCTTTTACTTTTTGGGGGGGTTAGGTTTATGCATGTTCTGCTTCTATGTCAGAGTGCAAACTGGAGTAAAGCAATAAGATAAAGAAAACTTGTTCACTGTGTTTATGTGACATTCCATTCTACAAAGAGTAAGGCTTTCATCTTTAATCCGATATCCACTTAACTACACTACAGAAGATTTATTTTGACCCCCTCTTGTTTCAGAAGGGGCTCAAAAGTCTGTAGCAATTTTTGGCACTTTGCTGTAATGTTTTTCTGACCCCCCACCCCACACACACACACTCCTCCCTGCCTCATTTTCATATGGACACAAAGAGTTGGGATAAAATGATGGTTCATTATAGTGGTACAGAGCTCTTATCTTCATCCGGCAAGAGTCATTTCCTTCCAAAGATTGAAATGCAAATGTGAAAATTAATGATAACTGCATTATCTGATAGCAGAGATAATACCAATTCACTGTCAGAGTAATACACAGTCATTCTACGATTTCCTCCGCTTCTCACAATATTCTTCTTACTGTCAGACTATATCTATGGTTAACTATGTTTCATAGGTTTCTGTTAATTTACTTCAAATGGCATTTCCCAGATCTTATATCTACCACATTTTCCCAATCAAAAAGGAAACTAAATCAGAACTGTAATCTCCAAGCCCTTCTTTGAACTAGTAAAGGGGAAAAAAAAAAAAAAACCCTCTGTATCATTAGTATGTGCTTCCTCACAGTAGTCTCCCAGCTGCCAATCCACTTTGTACAAAACAGTCCCCATCTTCACAGTTTAATTTCAGGCACAGACCACAACTAGCCTGATCCTCTGCACGCTTCCACAACACTGACAAGCAGCTGAAAAGAGGTGACATTTACAGATTTCTTGACCAACTTTTAGTCCAGATGCAACAAGTACACATTTCTGATTTTATGCTAGACATTTATTCTTGAAAATTTACTTACATTAACATTTATTTTACTGAATTATGTTTTAGATTCAGTTGACTAGAACATAGTTAATATAACCCTGTGATGATTTCTAATAGCAAAATATGGCAAGGTGAATTCACTATGCAAATGTGAGCTTATCATCTGTAAGGTACTATAATGGCTTCTAAGGCACAATTGTCAAAATGATACTAAAAGTAATATCAACAGCTATCTATTGAGCACTTATGAAGCTTTGATCTTCATGTTTTACATAGAAAGTCTCACTAATGATGTAGTAATTACAATTAGCCCCACTTTATAAATAAGGAAACTGAGCCCTTGGAGAGTTAGTAACTGACTCAATGTATTATGAGAAATGCTGGGCTGGATGAATCACAAGCTGCATCAAGACTGCAGGAAAAATATCAACAATTTCAGATATGCAAATCCACCTCTCTACTGGAAGAAAGTGAAGAGAAACTGAAGAGTCTCTTGATGAGCATGACAGAGGAGAGTGGAAAAGCTGGCTTAAAATTCAACATTCAAAAAACTAAGATTATGTTCTAGCAGTTCAATACTCCCAAGGTCACAAGACCATATGTGTCAGCATGTATATTCAAATACAGATCTGTCTGGCTCTAAAATTTGTGCATTTTCTCCAGTAATCAAGATCATTATCTGCTTTCTAGGTTGACATGCTCAATTACAGTATCCTACCTAACTGCAATACATGGATAATTAAAGAATTATCCATGCCAGGAGAGAAACGGCATCAAAAAGAGAGTGTGAACACAGGTTAGAATGGCCATCATTTAAAAGTCTAAAAATAACAAATGCTGGAGAAAGTGTGGAGAAAAGACAGCCCTTCTACACTGCTGTTGGAAATGTAACTTGGTGCAGTCACTGTGGAAAACAGTATGGGGGTCAAAAAACTAAAAATAGATTTTCCATATAATTCAGAAATCTCACTCCTGGGCAAAAATCTGGACAAAACTATAATTGAAAAAGATACATGAACTCCTAAGTTCACAGTAGCACTATTCATTTACAATAGCCAAGAGATGAAGAAAACAATGTCAATCAACAGAGGGACAGATAAAGAAGATGTGGTACATATACAGAATGGAATCTTACTCAGCCATAAAAAACAATGATATAATGTTATTTGCAGCAACACAGATGGAACTAGAGATTATCCTACTAAGTGAAGTCAGATGTGGAAGTCACTTACATGATGTCACATGTGGAGTCTAAAATACAATACAACTGAACTCATTTACAAAACAGACTCAAAGACCTAGAAAATAAACTTATGGTTGCCAAGGGGAGGTTAGAGGTTAGCAGATGCAAACTATTATACACAGAATGGATAAACAAGGTCCTACTGTATAGCACAGGGAACTATATTCAATATTCTGTGATAAATCAGAATGCAAAAGAATATAAAAAGGAATGTTTAATGGAATCATTTTGCTGCACAGTAGAAATTAATACAACACTGTAAATCAACTATACCTCATTAAAAACAAGAGCTTATTGACAGCATAATATTACATGTTTGGACTTCTCTCTTGCACCTTTCACAGTTTTTTGGTGTACAATGTTTTTTTATTAATTGGTTAAATGTATGAGCAATGGCAGACTGAATTACTTGTGAGGGTGATAAAAGAAAAGGCATTTACTTTAAAAGAAGACTGAAATGACATGAAAGGTATGAAGAGTAAGTGTCTGACTCTTTGTGACCCCATGGACAGGAGTCCACCAGGCTCCTCTGTCCATGGCATTCTAGGCAAGAACACTGGAGTGGGCAGCCAGTTCCTTCTCCAAGAGACCGTCCCATCCCAGGAATCAAATCTGGGTTTCCCGAATTGCAGGCAGATTCTTTACCCTCTGAAGTGAGGTACAGGAAAATGCAGATGAAAAGGAAGAACAGTGGATAACAAGTATCATTTGAACTAGATTCCAAGCAGGGCAGTGTCAAGGTAAATTTTCTTGAGAGAAAGAAAGAAGAATGAAAGTTGCAAATAGATGTGTGAAATAATGAGGTAATGACTTTTATATTGGCCTCAACTTTATTAGCTTAGTATGAGTCTAGCACTCCACACAGATAGGAAAGACACATAAGAAATTGAAGATTATTCAAATAAGAGTCACAAGTATTTAAACTTTAAAGAATTTCACCATTAGAAATCTTTACAAATGCAAGATAATTTTCCTAAAGATTGCTTGAATGCGTGCATTCTAAGTCACTTCATTTGTATCTAACTCTTTGCAAACCCATGGATAGTAGCCCACTAGGCTCCTCTGTCTATGGGTTTCTCCAGGCAAGAATACTGGAGTAGGTAGCCATGCCCTCCTCCAGGGGATCTTCCTGACCCAGGGATTGAACCAGAATCCCTTAAGTTTCTGGCATTGGCTGGTGAGTTCTTTACTACTAGAGCCACTTGGGAAGCCCCAAAGATTGTTTAGGTTCTACCTTTACAAATCAGCAAGGGTTCAAGCATCTGCTTGTAAGATGTGTCCATCTTAGGGTGACTATCAGAACTGGGTAGGAGGTCTTCTTAAAGTTAGAAGACCTTGAAATCACACCTGACTCATCACCTCATGTCTTAACTGACAATTTATGGCTAAATTCAAAACTACATGCTTAGCATTACAAAAGCTTACCCTTGTTGTATCAGATGTACTACTGAACTTTAAAAAAAAATGCCAAAAAGAATTTTTATAGGTTCTGCTTCAAGTCTCAACAATTTCAAAGCCATAATAATGATCATTAGCACTTTATGTACATGATCTGGTTTAATTCTCACAAAAGCCTTAAGAGGCATTAATATTACTTTCCACATTTTAACAAATCAGAATAATGGCACAGAGAGATTAAGCCATTTGCCAAAAATTATTCAGCAAGTAAGAAGCAAATCCAGAATTTGAATCTAAACCTTTAGAATCCAGAGCTCATTTTCTAACATGTATGGAAACCTCGAAAACTTCCTCTCCTTAATACAGTAGTGAAATACCAATAATTTTTCTGAAAAACAAAAATCTGGGTAAAAATGCTGATGTAATTAGGCTTCCCCAGAGCACAGCAGTAAAAAGAATCCACCTACAATGCAGGAGATGCAGGAGATGTGGATTCAATCCGTGAGTTGGGAAGATCTCCTGGAGGAGGAAATGGCAACCCACTCCAATATTCTTGCCTGGAAAATCTCATGAACAGAGGAGGCTGGCAGCCTACAGTCCAAGGGGTTGCAGAGTCAGACATGACTGAAACAACTGAGCATGAGCATGACTGATGTAATCACTATTCATACAAAAGGAAAAGTCCAGAAACATCCTGTATACCTTCTCCTAATTGGAGGAAAGCAATGAATGTTATACCTTAAAAGATAAATGTCCAATAGATAATCTTTTGTTATGAATCAACTTCATTAATCAGAGGATGTCAAAATAATAATCTTCCTTTTATTTTTCAAAACACCTATAGGTAAAAATGTGTTACCGATTTTGCAACATACAAAGGATGGATTTCCTCTAGGTATACCCGCTTGGAGGTGCACATTTTTCCTTTAAAGTTTTTGCATATTCAAATGTGCCACAAAAAGAGTATATACATTTTCAATGATATCAACTGAATAAAACCAAATGCATTAAGTACATTAAATAACTCAGATGTGAAAATCTTATCATGTTTTACCCTTCCTCCCCTCCTTTGTTACCTAACATATGACTTTATTTCTGGAAAATATTTCTGAAAAAGGTAGCACTGGGTGTTCAGTATGTGATTAATAATTCACTACCCCTCTGAAATTTGTTTACATACTTCCAAGTCACTGGGAACACTGTGGGCCGCAGACTTGAGCTAGGAGGAAAACCAGCCACCTCCACGTTTGCCCCTTTGAGAGAATCCAGAATGTACCCTTTGCAGGTAGGCATATCAGAAAGGCCATCTAATCTAAATGTAAAAAGTCTTCTAAGTAGCCGATACATACCTAATTCCATGAATGAACAACCATACAACATAAACTTGCCCACCTTTTTTAAGTTAAATGTAATCTCCAAGGACAAAATTTTATTTTCCAAAGTTTTTTCTTATTTTTTTTAATCAAGGGAATTCTTACCTATATTGAGACAGAAGTATTATGCAATAAGGTGACAATGCCAGATGTCCACATTTTCTTTCAAACTCTTAAAATTTGGTACTATAGCGCTTTAAATATAATACATTTTGATCCAAAATCTTATATACCACTATGCTATAGTATACAGAATACAAACATTTGCATATGTCATAAATAACATTAGAAATGACATCATGATAATCAGATATACTGTATCTTCATTTTTGTTTACATCATATTTTCCAGCTGCTGGTTTCAGAAAATTACCACTGGAGTTCCTCTCTTCTTCATGCACAACAGAGAGCAATTTGCAAAGTCATGCAAGGGTGAAAATGTGATTGAAATATAGGTATCTTTCTTAATGAAAAATGTTACTGCTTTGGAAATTATGGCTAAAACTATTTCAAAACTCATGTATATCCTTAAGCCCTATGACATAATGGTCTCCACTTATAAATGTACCATAAGCTGCGAATTAGTTGGCACCAAATAAAGCTGGCATAAGGTGTTTCATCCACAGGGTTCTTATAACTGTATATATTTTTAAAATGATGTTGGTATTTTAGAGTATTTTAAGTTCATTTTCTTTTTCTTGAAATGATTAAATATCAAGGTCTTTAAAACTGAGTTTATTTTTCATTTGTAAAAGTGAAAATGTTACCAAAACCTTGAATCAAAGAGGAATATCTGTTAATATTTTCTAAACTTCTAAACATACACTGTGACTGAATCTATGACTTACAACATGACTAAACTACATGGATTTCTTTGGAGTACTGTTTTTGTTTGAAGCTTTAAAAGTATGCCCAGTTTGAAGATGGATATGGCATAAAGATCTCTGTTCAAAGAGAATGCAGGTAGAATTGACTAAATTCTTATATTAATATGAAAGAAAACAAAGCAGAAAACTTCAAGTAGAGGTAACGCTAGTTTTTATAGTTTATCAAAGATAAAATCTTCTTTAAATGAGGTTATTTATCCAGCCTTCTGTGTAACAAACATACACACATATTTTTTTTAAATCAGAGATGAGAATGTAAGAATTTTATTATTTAACTCAAATTCAAGGAAAAAAAAAGTGGCTAGTAGCAACAGATGGTTGATTTTTGTCCTACCTGGCCCATCCCAGTTGTCTGTCTCAACTGCAGGCTGCCCTGGTTTCTCTGACTGCGTGTCCCCATCTGATTCTGCTGTCTCCTGGACTCCTTCATCATCACCTGGAAAACACCAACATACAGAGAGAAGCAGACATGATTAAAGCCCTCTATTTGACATTCAAATCCTCCTACAGGAATGTCCTTAGCATATGTCTAATTATATAATCGTTATATACATGGTCATTATACTGAACACAGGTCTATGATTAATCATTTTGATAACTATTATGGCTTTATAATAAATAAAATCAGCATTAGTCATAAATAAATAAACTGCTATAAATACTAAAAACATTTACATAAATTTTTTCATTTGGAATTATTAGTATTAGACAGATGAAGAAAATGAAAATCCATATGTATTCTTTATACTGCTTTCAATACAGAAAACTGTAACTTGTTTACTTCCAAATTACATTTTTATAAAGGCAAGATGCAGCAGGGAAGACATATTTGTGTTTGGGCTGAAAGTGAGTTATTTTGAAAATTTTATTTTTCTCCATCATTAAGCTTACTAAAATGTGTTTGTATTTATTTTAAAAATGGGTATAGAAAGGTCATAATTGAATGATTATCATATAAGATGAGCCAGTCACACAAGTCTTCACAGTGTAGGAAGCTATAACTATACTTGTTCTTGAATAAGTTTGCAAACAGATGGTTTGCAAAATCATGCCTTCATTTCACATAAAAAAGAAAAATGATGTAATATATTTTGAGCAAAAGTATACTTACGGCAAAGAATGAGAAACATACTAACTTGACCACATTTTAGAAGCAAAAAGTCTAATTTTGTAAGTGCCTTCATTTTAGATGATAATGTAACAAAGTTCTGCTGCTTTAAAGGAAAATAACTGACTTTAATACAGTGCAAACAATAATATTAAACATTCCTATTTATAAGGATAACAGAAATCAGAAAACAGAGTAACAAGAAAATGTGATGTGATGACAAAATTGAAAAGAACATATATTAAAAACAGAGAAACTAAACCTTGAATCTAATAATGGTAAATTTTTAAAGTCAAATTGCTTGCCCTTTGAAGCATTCAATAACTATTTTCACACAGTTGTTAAGTCTCTAATATTAATAGTACTTAAATATTTATACTGTTATAAATTATACATTGAATTTTTAAAATCTTTCACAGTAACCTAGAAAATACAAAACTTTCAGGAAACAATTATTATTACAATGACAGTAGTGTGATGTTAATACGAGTTTTGAAGTTTAAACTCCATAAATTTTACATTCACTTCTATATATAGCTTCACAAAAATAAATAATTTAAAAAGCAGAATTAAAGTAAAGAAATACAATGTAGAAATTCAGTGACAGCTCTGCTGAACTTAAATTCCCTAATAGAGAAGTGCTGCCTCTGGTGGGTAACAAAGAATAGAACACATACCCATACCACCTGACTCCATGCATGGAATTGAAGGCTCTTTGAAAAGTGAGTTATCTCTTCTTTTCTGGATTATCAAAATGAAATCCTCTCCAGAAAATGTTTATTGAGCATCTCCCAGGTTTAAGGAACTATGGTAGGCATAGTAGGATATATATATAGAAAAATACCTTTTTGAAAGGAGTATAAAACTCATTATAGAGAGCAAGTTCATAAATAGTGAGAGTGTAGGACATGGTCCAAGAGCCACAAGAAATGTATGTACAAAGGCTCAGTAGTAAGGTAACAGTTTGAATCTTCTGTGCTCTCTTTTGTAGGCCACATAGACCACAGATGCACCAACCAATTGGGAGATCAGGGTTAGAGATCAGCTCTCACTTCTCAGACACAAATAGGACTGGTTCTCAGCCTATGCACACAAGGAGGCTCCGTGGTCTCTTAGTATACTGTAAGAATCAAAGAAACCTGAAAACTTTGTTACCAACTAAGTCAATGTTACTTAAAACAATATCCTTGTACCACTGAATCTTCGCGAGTGCCACCAGGGATGTCTGACCCAGTTTTAGGGAAATCTGAGCACCAAAGAATTGATGCTTTTGAATTGTGGTGTTGGAGAAGACTCTTGAGAGTCCCTTGGACTGCAAAGAGATCAAACCAGTCAGTCGTAAAGGAAATAAGTCCTGAATATCCATTGGAAGGGCTGATACTTAAGTTGAAGCTCCAATAATACTTTGGCCACCTAATGCAAAGAACTGAATTATTTGAAAAGACCCTGATGCTGGGAAAGATTGAAGGCGGGAGGAAAAGGGGACGACAGAGGATGAAATGGTAGGATGGCATGAGTTTGAGCAAGCTCTGGGAGTTGGTGATGGACAGGGAGGCCTGGCGTGCTACAGTCCATGGGTCATAAAGAATCAGACACAACTGAGCCACTGAACTGAACTGATACTGACTTTACCAATGCTCTACTTTTCTTGGGGACTATAATTCACACTAGAATCTACCACCTAGGTGAGTGACCTTTTCCTTGCTTTTCCACAGACTTAATGGACATCTAACTCCAGGCACGGATGCAGAGGAGTCTACAAAGAAAAATCCCCACCCCCACAACAGTGAAGAGTAGAGCATCAACCTATATATTTTAAACACCCATGCCTTCTAAGTACTTTTCTCATATTTTCTGATATTGAAACAGGGATGTGAGCATCACAGAGGGCTCTGGAGAACGTGTAGCCCGAATGAGACAAATTGACCCATCAGGAAGTTGATGTACAGATAGGGTGACTTATCTACAGCCTTAGAGCTACAACATTGATTTCCACATCAGGAATCTCCCCTAAGCCTTCTCATGCTTCAGCAATAAGTGCTTCCCAGCCATCTCCTTTCCCTAACAAACAGAACAGTAGGGCTATGGGGGAGCACAGAGAGGCATCATGAAGACCACCCAAATTAGCAGTTTGTAAAAGGTTAGGGGTTAAATTTGAGTCTCCTATCAGCTTGGCATTCTTTCCAAAACATCCTTTCTTGCCTCCCTACCTCTTCCCCATCCCACTAGTTGAAGAAAGAACAATGTACACCTTAAAACAGCTGAATTTTAGTCACAGAGAGATGGATAAACAAGTAAGCATAAGACTACACTGTTATATGTAAACCCATGGTGATATCATAACAATGTATGGCTAAAACAATAATAAAAAAAAAAAAAAAGAGAGGAACCAAATCCAAAAAAAAAAAAAAAAAAGACTACACTGTTAAAAATTACACATCCAAGGACCCAGAGAAAAGAAAGTAAAATTTTGATCAAAACTACTTGGGTAAGTTAAATATTATATTCAGTTATTATTTATATCATTCTACATACACAGAAGTAAATCTTCCTGACTTTTACTATTACATTTTAATTGTTGAAAACACTGTGCTATGCAAAATTCAATCAGTAATTAAAATTGACAAGGCATACATTTGAAGATGCAATGAAATGTATGAAAAATAAAAAAAGCTTTCTCTTTAGAACCATATAATCTAGTTAAGGAGACAGGCCACATGCATAAGAGAGGTAGCCACTGACAAAAATAACCAGGGTAGTCCATGAATAATTCCAAATGAGATCACATAAGATATAGAAATTCAAAGACCAAAAGCATGAAATGACATTGACCACGGAGAACCTTCTAATTAATTTTGAAGTTCTACCTTCCTGTTGAAGATGGAGAAGCATTGGGAGAATTGACATGATCATGTAACACAAATACAGTAATGAGCACATCTTTATATTCTATGAACACAGTTTATCAGAATTGTGGTCCTTGAGTTTTCCCTCACTCAATCTGTAATAACAATCTAACTCACATCCCAGACATTGCTTCACCCAATTTTTTGTGAGACTGGAATTAAGTCTACTCTAAAACACTATATTTGGATAATTATATATTTGGAAGGAAAAGTATTCAGAAACACCGTGAGAAACAAGTATGTGTGGAAGACTATATTGAAGAGTAATCACCAACACTTAGAAGTTAAAAGAATTGACTTAGATCTATGGATGTCTGTATTAGACAGAAGTGATATAAAGCTTTCTTAGTTAACTGATCAAAAGACTACTTTTGAGTCTCCGAGCACTAAGAATATAAAATAAAGATGGTTCCTTCTCTCATACAACCTATAAATTAGGATAGAGACAAATGAACAGACTGCAACCTCATGTGATTAATGATTTCATGGGAGCAGTCCATGGTGACAGACATACAGAGGCATGACATTTAATGAAAACTTGGTGTCGTGGAAGCTTCCCAGAGAAAGAAACCAATAAAATATCTGAAATTTGGAGGCATAATCTTAAATGAATCTGAACTCTGTAAGTTTCACGTCCAGGGTCTCCATGTTTAAAAACCATTTTTTTTTTCAGATTAAAACTGAGAATTCCCCAAATAAAAAGATTATAGTCACTAAGTTATTGTGCAGGAAAAATGGCAGCTTGAAGGTGGTGAAACTAAAGACATTTCAGTGATGCAAAAATAGGATCCAGACAGTTTTAAGATGCTAACAAGAGACAATTCAAGAAATATTCCTACTGTTTGATGGTTGACTGAATGAAGTCCTTTTCCTCATTCAGTATGGGCCAAATTTACCCATGATCATTTTCACCAGTAACTACTAGGAAAAGAAGATGGCAGGATGACTACAAATCTCAGCAGACATTTGATACACATAAAGGTACACACAGAACTTTAGTAAATCACTCAGAATGAAAATATTATCATTCAACTATTAGGGGTTGATTGAACTAGTAATTTCATATAATAAAATGCCTTCATTAAATGTCACTTAACTGCCAAATCAAAACTGTAGAGCTTAGATTTCAACTTGGGCCAACATCTGCAGCAATACTCAGTATTGATAATCCTAATTCATGGAACAATTTGATCTAATTTGTTTCACTATGCAGCATGTATAATTAGAAAATGACTGAAAATAAATACTGCAGAGTATTCAGTAAAGAAGCATTCAAAAATAGCTGATAGTACACAATTAACAGCACTAAAGAAATTACGTTTTACAATTATTTTCAACCATTTGTGAAACATTAAATGTAAATTATACATCACATTAATAAAAATAAATCCTGAGTGAGAAGAATAAAAGTCATTGACTGATCACTTGTGTTCTCTTACAGAACCGAATAATGGAAAAATGACCAAAAGCATGAGTATCATATGAAATGATACATTAATATTTGGATATAGAAAACAAAATGCGTCAGAAATAAATTTATATTTATCTCAATGTCTACTATGTGCCAAATGCTGAAATCATAGAGATGAATAAAGAAGAGATCATGTCACAAAGTTCAGATTCTGTATGGAACATAAACATGGCTACTATTTCACCACTCAGAACTAGTTAAATGAACATCATATCACATCAACAACTCTGCCATGCATTATTATTTCAGAAGAGCAAACCAATAGGCAGATATATGAGAAGATGCCCAAGCACACTGCCGTTAAGTGGCAGAGCCAAGAATTGATTCCAAGCCAGTCCACTTCCAAAGACCATATTCCAAACCCATTAGGATATTATAGTTGAATGGAGGTCTAACAATAAAGACAGCAAGATGTGAGAAGATAGCTGCTTTCTCCTCATATATAAGCCTTATTTCTTCATTTTTATTTTAGGTGCACTATTTTACTTGGAACTTGCTAAAATCAAATTACACAGAGATGCTTAATCAATAACCATTGCTCACTGTGCAGTTAGAAAATTAGATTTTGGTTTTATACTTTTTAACATAACCTATTGCAATATCATTACATTTACTAATTAATTGCTTTCAGCACTATTTAATAACTAAGATATGTCACATTTTTCAACTTTTAAACCCTTCATCATTTAAGTTTATTTCAGGAAACCAGCTCTCATTTTTATGGTAATGTTTTCACCTAATTCATTTTTAATCTTTTTACTAATGAAAAATGAAATGATTAAAAAATAATTTAATCGAATATGAAATCTCTAAATTACTTTAAGAAACAGTATTTCCCCTCACAATAGAGACTTACGTCTTTCCTATCAATATTTATTCTCATGGAAAATTTATAAATAGAACTTTATTTTGATATTAACCCAATTTCAGCCTCTTCTTAATTTGAATGGGAATGACTTCATTGGCCATCTTTTTTTTTTAACTTTTATCCATTTTTGATTCTTATATATTTGAAAGCAGCACTCTAGAGCAGCTTATGAAAAAATGGCATGAATAATTAATAGCTAAGATAATGACAAATTTGTTCAGATACTGCTTCAAAAGCTTTGTTGGTAGGAAGAGGAAAGGGAGAGAAAAGGATGCTAGGATGAGAATTATAGAAAGAGCTAGAAATCCATTTGATATCCATTCATTTACTTGCTAAATTCTTTATTCACATGCTTTTAAATAGAAATTTCAGTATATTTTTAGCAAAGCACAAACACATTTAATGGGATAACCACTATATACATCCAGAGACCAATTCATAAAATGATGAAATGGAATATGTGTCAAACAGTAACAAAATCTACAATATTTCTGAAATTATGGCTATGCCGTTAATGGTTTTCCATTGCAAGATTAAACTCTTTTGTTGCTCTTTTAAAAGATATCATACATATTTTTTGGGCCCTTCCATTTTTCTTAGTCTAGTTCTCAGAATCAATGAAAGCCCTATAGGAGAAAATTGAAGGCATTATGAGCACTATAAAACACACCACAAATGACTCAGGGAAATGCACTAGAATATAGTCTTTGGAACACATGAAACAGTATCTTTTGATTCCATATTAGGTATTGTTGGCAAGGTGGTAAAAGCAGTGGCTCAATTTGCAAGGCAAAATCATTTCAAAACACAAATAGATATCTTTTCACTGAAAGTTAGACATTCCTGTAGAAATTAAAGACTTGCCACGTTCTGAGACAGTCACTTTTTCTGCACAAAATAACAGCAGTGTTTGAAAGCAGTCATGCAGGCAAACAGCCTTTCTCAATCCTGCTCTTTTAATCCATGTAGTTCCTATCAATATTAACCTCTTATAGAAATTCTTGTACAATGTAACTATTGAACTTTCTTGACTAGGAGTGTTACTGTAGCTGTTAGTCATCCCTATAATGTATTTTGCAATCAGCTAAATCATCAAAGTATTTTTTAACAATGAACAGTTCAGAAGTGACAGATCTACTTTCTTGTTCACAACTGCTTATCAGAGAATAGATATCACATATGTTTTCCAGGTGCTTCCTATAGTTAGGATACCTTCACAGAAGCCGCTCATGAAAGATAAGGTCATAAAAGAGATGAAAAATGTGTGCGCTTCATACACTTATGGTTTTATCATCAGACAAGATAGCTTTGGTTAAAGGACTGTAACAGTCAAAAACAGAAAACTGCAGCTTGTATCGAAGGGCGAGGACATTTAAGTTTAAGATTCAGTTTGTGTTTGCTTTGCCTAATAGCCTCACAATGTTGTTTGGCTTAAAACAATTGTTTGGTTATAGATTATCCAAACAGAGGTGTCATGTTAAATTAACTCTACACTGCCAAATTACAGACACTGTTACATCTCCAGAGACAAAAAACAAAAACAATCAATTGTTACCCTTTTTTTTACTAATGTCTAAAAATAAACTCTGAACATTTCAGTGGTTTGAATAGAGTACATCCATTATTCTGTGGATCCCTATAATCATGCCTGTCTCATGATTATATATTTATAGTAAGCCCCCTTGACTTACTATAAATATATAAGAAAATGTAGGATTTTGCTGTGTTTTGGATAGTTATATTCAGTACACAAACATTTTTAAATGCATGTGATTTCCTTGTAACTTATATAATAGCCTTTTTCATATTCCCACAGTATGAATCAAACAGATCAAAAAACAGAATCCACATTTATTTGATTATAAATTTTTAGACTCCAGATCAGGAAACAATCCTTAAATGTTTAATAACAATGGTCCAGGGCTAGGTCTGTTATTCTGAAAAGAAACTCAATCTCTACAGTCAACAGATGACTACTATAATATTTGTGGCCTTTTATTACAGCTAGTAAGGGAAAATTGTTGAAAATACTAATGTTTATGGTAACTGTATCAAATAAAAGTCACACTGAAATTATTGATAACTTAGGAACAAAGAACAGTGGTTCTTTCTACAGTCCTGAATATTTATTCCTGAAATCAATATCAGCCTATATTTGAAAAGTTTAAGTTTATTTAAGATTTGGAACACAAGGGAAATTTCCACATGAGATAAAATAAGGCAAATGCTCAGCACTGTATCATACAAGAAATTTCACTCCTCATTATTTCTCACAAGAAAATTTACAAGCAAGTGGAGAAGGCATCTTTAAAAGACATTTCTGAAATACATATTTCAAAGTTTATGTTTAAATAAGTTTTACTTTCTCTTCCCCAGCTTCCCCTCAAACCAAACCAATCAAAGGAACAACACCACCAAAAAAGAAAAACCCTCACTGAAACTAAAAAGAAAAGCCACTGCAACTACTATGTTCCATTCAGAGGAGGATTCTACAATATTAAGCCATTTCTTGTTCCAAAGAGGAGACAAAGTAAGGCCTGATGGTCTGTAAGTGATAATACTCTGAACTGTAGTTGACCTATTCAGGGATCTGTTGTTCAGCCATCAAGAAACCATCAACTTTCAGTTTTCTGGCCTCAGTCTTCAAGCTTCAAAACCCAGCATTTCCTTTAGGAAATCATCATCGTCACCAACATCACCATCACCATTATCATCATCATCAACACCAAAAAGTAAAATAAACCTAGTCTACACAGAAAGATCAAACCAATTTGAGCAAGTTACGATCTTTGAATACCATTTTCCATACAATCTAATTGTTTATTCTTTCCTGTTTAACAGTTCACTCCAGAGACTCGGCTTTTCCTTTCTAATAATCCATGTAGGAATATGAGTCATAAGCAATCACCCATTACCACAGTGTTCCATCGCCACAATATAATTTACTCATTATAATTAAGACTTTACTCATGCCACACATCCAAAAAGCCAAGACCAATGGAGAATGCATATCATGGGACAGCAGCTAACAAAAACTTTGGTCCCTATCTGAATGCCCTTTATCCAACAGTAGTTCAAATACCCTAATGATGATAAATGACTCTCAGAGCTCACAAATAGGGGATAACATTTATTTCTTCTGATAAACCCTGTTTTTTTCTACTGCTTGAGCACTGAAATTATATATATCTTACTCTTTCATTTTCTCTCCCTACTATGTTTATGGGAAGCTCAGATTTGCCTGTAACGCTTCATTTTCAAAGTATTTATCTCCCTGTCTTATGCTTCCTCTCATTATTTCCTGTCCTTCACCCTATGATCATTGTCCTTCCTGATCTCCCTGGCCCATACATCTCTCTCCTGGGTCAAGTCCCACTGTGGTTCCACCGCAATCTGCATGCTCTCTAGTCTCTTGCCATGCTGCCCCTCTACTTGGAACCCTATTACTTCTTTTTACATAATTAATTTAGCATTAGATAGCAACTAAAGTGCCACATTCTTAAGAACACTTAAACCTTCCTCACTCTTTCAAACCACCGTGTACCACTTCTGTGATTATTTTATTAATGTCTGCCTCCTCACTAGAATGTAAATTCCAAAATAGCCAAGACCTTCCCTGCATTTACTCACATGGTAATCACAGCATGGCCCAAAACGTCTGATATAGCAGGTGTTTATTGGATTGGAAAAAACATGCATGTGGTAAGAACTGACTGCCACGATGCTTTGAGTTATTCATTATCCCAATAATCAAGCAAAGACAAAAACAATGCCTCTGAAGCTGAAAATGCTCCCCAGTAACCGAACTTACAGGTGGGCCTGTGGTCACCTGATAATGAATAACACTTTCCCACCCCTCTCTTTTCATGAGGTGGGCCACTCCTTAAGTTAAAAATAAATTCCCAACAATGGATTATAAGTGGAAGAGTCCTGGGAAACTTTCAGGAACCTCTTCTTACAGCTGAATGTAATCCTAATGAAGTGTTCATATCTGGGGAGGTGGGGAAGCATTCTAGGTTACATCAGCCTTCTCCAAATTCAAATCCATAATCAGCTCCCACAACTAGGGATAGTCCCAGAGTGTTATCAAGTGAAGTCAAAGTCCCTCAGTCATGTCCGACTCTTTGAGACCCCATGGACTGTAGCCTGCCAGGCTCCTCTGTCCATGGAATTCTCCAGGCCAGAATACTGGAATGGGTAGCTATTCTCTTCTCTAGGGGATCTTCCCAACCCAGGGATCAAACCCACGTCTCCCAAATTGCAGGAAGACTCTTAACCATCTGAGCCACCAGGGAAGCCCATGTTATCAAGAGATCCATTCAAACTCCTTTTCCCACAAAGTCTTCCCACAGCATCTCCTCCCTCAGGGCCAGCAAGAGGTCCTTGGCTGCTGATAACACAAGGAAAACAGAGATAGCATCCAGAGCATTGCCTTGATTTTCAGAAACATGGAAGAATGCTTTAATACCATATTTCCATGAGTATTTATACTCTCTTTATGCTCACGGCAACTTATCCTAGAATGATAGTAGATTTGAAATTCAGATATCTACTATAAATGCCAAGAAATTTTAGGAATCTTTTTCAAGGTTTTTCAAAAATTAGCAAGTTGAAAGCAAACAACATTCTTGATCATCACTGTCTCCTATGATATCACCCATATTTACTGAAGGTACTAACAGAGGGTGATTCAGGCCTTGTGGGGCCTGAAGCTTTTTCAATTGGAGAGTCCTCTCCTTAAAAGAAGAATGCAAAGTTGTAATTACAACGTTAGGTGCAGGGCCTTGGAAGGAAATGAGGAATTCTGAAGCTATGTTACACCACATCAAACTAACTAAACAATTGATAAATACATTTAAAAAGTGAATGAGTAGATATAATATTTTGGCTGTAAATATGAAGATAAGGTATGCATTTTACATAAACTATCAAAATCCATTCCTTTTTCTAATGATCTGACTTTTGCAGAGGGGGCACCTTAAAAAGTTCCCCAACACAAACTGACAGTACTATAGAGAAAACATCATTTTTTTTCCCCTAAAAATTGGGTTTCCCTTAGGATATTAGCCTGTTTTCTTACTGTCAGTAACACTATATTTTTATAGAACTATTTCTTGTTGAGTTACTGTATTGTGGTATTCCCTTTCTCTGTCAGTCACTAGGACAAGATACAGGAGTACAGAACACAAGCTTAAATGAGGCAGATCCTTGCTGGTGAATTAGTTTCCATATTGGAATGACATGCAATGTCATGGGAAGCTTAAGAATGAATACGATGCTTCCTTAATCAGCCAAAACTTAATATTTCCTCCACTCTTTATATATATATATTCCCTTCTCTCACTTGTAGATATGTTTCCTTCCCTTTACTAGATGACTGTCTCTTTAAGAAATAAGAACTTTCTTTTATATATTTCCCTTTCTGCCTCTGTATCCATGTGTTCACTTACAGGCACTTACACATACCACACTTACATAACCAGAAACAGGTAACGTAGGTTTCAGTATTAGTTAACTAGCCTGGATCATAATTAGAATTGAAGGAAAAAAAAGAAAGGATTATTTAAGACCCAGACTACAGTGTCTTCTGCTAATTCTACAGCAAGAACAAAAGCTGCATCAAATCCCATTGTTAAGCAGGTAGCTGAGAAGTGAAGTGTTTTATACATCTATACTATAGATTTCCACCTTGATAAATCTCTATCTTTAAAAATAATCCTTAAAGAGACCTTCCCTTCTCACTGTCAGAAAAATATAATCACAGCCTACTGTCTGTGCAGTTCCACTTTCCGTCTCTGCTATGTGCATTTAAGACTTGGTAAGATACAGCTACTGTCAAGTTTCAGAACAGTTTCTTGTCTAATCTTTCTACTTCTCCAGATCTTTGATACAGAACCTGTTAGAATGTATTGCTTATTTTTCCAGTTCCTATGTTTATCTCACTTCCACTCTTACCATCTGCTGCACTGCATTTCCTTCAGAAAAGTGAAAAGTTTTCACAGTGGCCCAAGCTTTCCCTGCAAACAATGCTCTCTTCTCCTCTTCCTTCCTTCCTCTCTCCGCTTTTTATTTGGCCTTATTTTATGTTAAGGTCAAACTGTTTTAAAGAGTTCCCTTTGCAAAGATTTTTACAGGGCTGAAATTCCTATTCAAATAGTTTTGATGGATTTGTAAACATTATTGCTATTTATTACTGACTTCTGCCCAAGCACACACATTTTGATTTGTGCCCAGTCTTTTGAATTACCTGGAAACAACTTCACAAGAAACAAGCAATGAGAAATTGTGGCTGATTTCATGCCACCAAATCAGAGTAACAATCATCCAGTTAGTATAATGAATCTAAACAGCTTTCAATATAGCCCTCTCATTTTACTGAAATGCCAACTCTACTTACAGCAAATTGGTTTATATGGACAGAGTCTTTAAAGGAGGACCAAGAGAATAGAAATCTGTGAAGCACTCCCCTGAAGTATTTATTTATCCTTTTTAAGTTTCTTGTATTTACATATGCCCTTATCTTGACTGACACATCATGTCTAATAACTGTTAAAAATACCTCAAAAAAATGAGTTTAACGCTTCACATGTCCAGGCTTCTGATGCGCTCATCTCCTTCTATAAGGATTATATAATGATGGATGTCAGAAAACAAAATTAGCTCTCATCTTTATAACTACCATTACCTAGGTTTAAATTTGGTATTAACCTTTGGTAATTTTGTGACTTTGGACAAGTTACTGAAGCTTTGGAAGTTGCAGGTGAAACTACATTCACCCTGAAGGACAGTAAGTTGATTAGAAACGGTATATATACGGCATGATGCCTGACTTTCAGGAGCAGTCACCAAATGGAAGTGGTTATTACCATTATTATAATTATTATAATTGGTATGTAGTCTCAGTGCCAATCTCTGGAATCTCACTGAACTCCTAAAAGAAGCTGAAACAGCAATCTGCATTCGTTATCAGTATTTGCTTCATTGGTATAACACATTCACTTATTTTTACTTGACCTTTTAAGAACAACAAAAAAACTAACGGACTATATTACTATAATTAAATTCATCATACGGCAGCTTTCCACATTTCCCTTTACACATTCTACCTTTAGCACTACCAGAGGTAAAGATGATCCCATCAGGCAGTGGAAGGGCAAATGCTCTAATACTGCCTGTTGCTTCTCAAATGATAATCAAAATATTGTGAGACATTTTACATACTAACAAGAAACTATGAATTTTATATTAGAAGATTAAAAGCTCTGAAAATCTTCCTTGATTTAAACAGCAAAAGTGCTAGTGCAGAGAACCAAAAAAATGGTTTTAAATCATTTATGATGTTTAGCACTAGAAAGCAGAAAAGACATGGCTACTTCTAAGAGATCAGTTTCTCTACAATGATAACATTTTATCTCAAATTACTATGGGACCAACAGTAGGATTCAAGGTTGTCAACCATGTTAATTCCATATGATTAAAATAAATTAGCTTCTCAGGCTTCCCTAATTCTATTCGTACTTGTAATTTTCTTTGAATAGAAAAATAAATCGAGTTAGTATATGTAAATGATTGGCACACTAGTGCAGACCTGCATGCATTCTTTTATATATATTTTTTAATTTGAACAAAATAAAATTGAAAAATATTTTAATTTAGAACAACTGTTTATATAATTACTACTTAAACAAATCTACTTCCTTCAAGAAACACTGGCTCTTCATTCTACTCAGAATATCACTGAGAAAGTACAGCAATAAAAGAGCTTAAAATATGCAGTTTTCCTTAATAGTATACAGCTAAAATCAGTGATTAATTTAATATCTAGATAAAAGGAAGAAGTCAATCAATAATTCAGATGTCTTCTGATATACAGATGCCTAGTTTTACATAAATAAAATAACAGGAGATTAAATAACTTCTTTCTTTTCTCCGGAGTTTAAACAATGTAGGGAGAACAACAAACTTACTCTAAATTTTATAGGTCTTTCACTTGCAGAAACAAAATCAAAAAAGCAACATCTCTAAATGATTAAATATTGATCTCAGTTTTTGTTATTAACAATAATGATGTTGATATAAAGTTATAACCAAAACAGGCAAATATTTATCTCTTAATATATAGTCAGGTAGAAGCAGAATAAAATATGCTATATTACAACATGAAATTGTTTCATAAATTATAATTATGTAATTATATATTTATCAAGTTTTACTATATATAAAAACTGCCTTTAGTAGATTGCACAATGGAGATCTGTTAATGGTTTGCTTACAGAAAAAACAGTGAATTTAGTTTATCACACATGCAAAAACATAGCATAAATTATCATACAAGATTCATATAAACGATATCATCATGACTCATTTCAACATTGTTTAAAATCAATCATGTTAATTTTGTTGAAATTTTTGTAATGATATATCTGGGATCAAAGATGAAGTAAACAGATAAAGCTTGATCTGATTCTTACAAATGAAATACTAAGACCTGGACAAAATTTGAATACCCTCTGGTTTCCCCAAAAATGAGAAAATGCTAACTCCCCTGAAAGCACAAATTGCCTTCAAATGCTCCTTCATTTTATTTCCCCAATAATTGTGCCTTAAGGAAAAAATCAAACTTATTCCAAATAAAAAAACATGTTTCAGGATTTTAATATGGCCAGAAGCGTGATATCACAATGTCATAAGGCATTTCTTCCTTTTTCCAATCTTATAAGATATAAATACAAATAGGACACCATGAAAGCCTCTATTTCTGTATTCTAAAAAGAAAATTACTTTCCATTTTGCATTGTTGGATGAGTTATGCAAGAAAAATTTAATAATTTTAAAATAAAATTTTAAAAAAGGAATACTGGATCCAGAAAAACAGAGGGTTTGCCAAGGAACAATAATGTCATGTGGAGGGAGGGGGAAGTGGAGGAGAAGGGAAAGGAGGTCTGTGCCAAGCGAAGCTGGGGGCTGTTCAATCAGCTCTATCAGGGCTCCATCAGTGTCTCCACTCCAGCCAAATCCAGAGAAAACAAGGAGTCAAAGATTCAGGTCAATAAGCTTATAGGCGATTTGCACAAACAGCTCCCCCAGCAAGGTAAAAAACAAAGTCATATTGGCTTTTCTTTTTTATTCCTTCTCTTTGAACTCCCTGGTCCAAACACACCCTGGAAATGTCAATGTTATATGCAAGAATTTAAAAAGCTCAGCTTCTTAATCCTGTTAAGAAAAAAGGAAGAAAGTTGCCTGTAAAGATCTCCTTCCTTACTGAACTCAGAGCGATTGGGTAGAGCTGCCTTTTGCAGATTCCGATTCCAGTTGCCCAAGCATCAGCGGAGGCACAAACATGTCATTAACGGCACAAATGAGGAAGAAAGAAACCAAACTGCCTGAAAAGCGTGTATGAACTGTATGTAAACAGACTTTCTGAACTAAAATAATTACAAAATGAAACGTGAAAAAGAAAACAGGAAACAAAATAGCACGAATGTTTGACACTGAATCAAGTGAAAAACAAGCAATTACTACTCCCCTAACCAAATCTTTATGAAACTGTGTTTGCTTTTTTTCTTCTTCTTCTAGTATTAAAAATCTAAGATAACATTTTTGTTGCTTTACCTTGACATGGGGGGTGGGGGCTGACAAATGCCTATAATCCAGGCTTTAACTGATTACAGTCCAAAGACAAATATGGCTTTTCCTCTGTTCTTAAATTTTGAACAAAGCTACAAAATGACACAACCCATGGAAAGAAAGGCAAGAGTTGGGGGGAGAGGAACATTCCTATGAGTCTGGAAAGATATTGGCAGAAATAGCTAAGTACAGTGATGAAATTATCCTGATTTTCATGCCTCCTCCTCTTTCTGAGTCAAGGATGTGAAAATTTATAGAGAACATACACTCAGCTCTGGTGTTGTGGAAGGAAGCAAAGAGACTCATTAGCCTCAAACACCCCTAAACTGTTCTTCTGGAAACTGCATTAATGAGCTACAGATGGAGTTTCATCAAGACTGTGGCTAAAGGGATGATTCCAGTTGGAGTTATCTGTATCTCCTGACAGCTTCCCCAATTTTCTTGCTTCCACTTCCTGCTTTCACTTGTACTCTCTGCAGGCCCTTCTTCTCTAGGTAGAAACAAACTACGTTGTGATCACGCCTACTCTCCGTTACACCTCTCTCTCCTCTGCGCTCACCCAAGCCTTCCACAGCAATAAGAATCCCAGAGATTCCTAGAGATGTCAATTCCACAGATATGGTCACACCTCTCCTAATTTCCCCAGCTCTCTGCTGTCCTCCTCTGGCTTCCTGCAACACGAGCCTCACAGGTCCAGTCAACTTGATCCCGGAGTACCAGAAGCTCACTCCCTGCCCTCAGGTCTCCACTCAAAGTGCACCTACCCTACCATCCCTCTGTAGAAGGCAGTGTGCAGCGCGCGCGCACACACACACACACACACACACACACACAATGGCATTTTCTCATCCCCACCTGTGCTGTTTTTTTCTTCATGATGTTCAGCATCACTGATTATATTATACAATGTGAGTTTGATTGTTTCTCTCTCTCAAGAGTGGGGATGGACTTTTGTCTATTGTTGCATCCCCAGAACCAAGAAAAGGGTCCGACACAGATACCTAACGTATGAGTTGTATTGAATTCAATCTATGACACTAAACCGGAAGCTTCTGCCAACCTAATTATCTGTTTATGTTTGCTTTTGCTTTGGTATTAATTACTTCTGGGGCTAGAGCTAAATCCAAGTCTGAGTAACTCAAGCTTTATTCTATTTTCTGTAATATTTTTGCATTTTGCTTTTCTAAAGCTTTTTAAATATAGAAACATGACCTTTACTTTCTGCACATTACCTGGGTCAAATGTTTTTGAATGTGGTGAGAATGCCCATTGTTACACTGTATCTGTTTTCTTATTTTACGGATTTCCATTATGCCCCCTGTTTTCAACCCTAATTCTTCCAGATTGAAGCACTCCAACATTAATTCATCTCTTCAAGTAAAACACTGTACCCAGTGACCTCTCTGATCATTCTCCATATCTAGATAGTAGGACTATAAGAAAGGCTTGCTTTTCTTTCAAAATCAACTTTAATGACATTATTTTCCCTTTCAGACTTTATTCAGAGATGATGTCATCAGAGACCAGTTTGTTAATTTGGTTAACTTTTTCAGAAAATCACTATTGATAATTTAAAGTTCATTAATACATAGTTTCTTCAGAGGTTTGTGGTTGTTTGCTTGCGTGCTTATTGACAGCATCATTTTCTAACAGCCTAGTGATACTGGCCTGGTAATTTTCTGCCTGTTCATATACCCTGTGACATCTTCCTGGAATGTATGCCAAGACAGGTTTATCTACTTTATTCATTAACAAACTTGAATATTTGAGTGAGGAAACCACCTTCCAAATAATTAATAATATTAGGCCAGTTTTAGAGCTGCTTTAATATCACCTCCACTATAAAACTTACTGTCTCTGAGTTGATCCAAGAATTGCTAATATATATGAGTCCCCACCTGCCAGCAGTGACATAACTAAAAGCTCCCCAGGTTGCTTTCCAGACCACCTATATTTCAATTTATATGAGTTTTCTTAGCTCTAAACCAACACTGATGTTCTTCCATGTTTATTCTATAAGCCAGAACAAAGGCAGAAAAAAAGGCACTGAAGCAAATACTTCAGTACCACAGGAAATGTGCAGCACTTATGGACCCAGCCTTGATGTCTTCGTCATCTGTAAATTCAAGGAAATAATTCTTGCTTGTTTCCTTCCTCTCTGAGATACAGTAAGGCAAGATGCCAAATGATCTAAACTCACTGCACCAAAGAGGATGATGCACATTGAAGGCAGTGCTTTACACTGTGCTAAATTTCTTAAAATCTAAAAGGATCAAAGCAACTTTGAAATGGCATCTTTTTATAAACATAGCTCATTTGATTCATTTCAAAGATGAAAAACGAAAACAAGAAATATGCAACTAACCCAAAGTAGAAAGTGAAAAAGGAACCAATAGCATTGTCTGGTTCAAGTGCTAGGCCCCCTATGACTATAACAAGGTTTTATTAAAGTGATCTTTTCCATTTTAATTGTGACTATTTAGGCTTTAGATTTATATGATTAAAAATTCTACACATTTAAAAATGACAAAATTCTGACCAACTTGTTTTACATTTCTATGGAATATTACATTATAAGAGTGATTTGGATCATATTTAATCACATTTTGGAACTAGGTACTTTACTAACATTAATAGACACTTTGAGACTTGTAAAAAAAGAAAAGAGTCTTCCCTTTGACAACAAGAGAATAGATAATATTCATTTGGAACAGAGGAAAATGCCAAAGTAATAAGTAAATAACTATTCTAAACACTGAAAACATCCTGCATAATGTAGAGGTTCAATTTCAAAAAGAAGCAGCAACTTTTACCCATGATAAGCTATGTCTCCAGAAAGTCGAAATTTTTCTTCTTTTCTAAAAAAGAAAAGTTACAATACAATAGATTGCTTTTATACAAAAGACAGTTGCTAAAATATAAATGAAGATATATTGTAACTATATGAATATCTCAATACTGTTCTCTAACAATGTGTCAAAATACCTTGTTTGGAAAACAAGATACTCCAGCCATGATTTTGTGATCTTAGTTTTTAAATTCCTGTCCTATTTGATAAGAAAAAAAAAATTGATGTTCAAAAATGTTATTTCTAGAATCCAGTAAAGCAACTACATCATTGCCAGATTGTGATTTTGACTAGATTTTTAGACAAAGAAACTTTCAAAAAAATGCAATTCATTCTCTTACACATATTTACAGTGTTTAAGTTGTCACAAATCATTTAGAATATATGCAAAAGTATGTTTGATCAATGATCCCAACTTAAAAATAGTTTTCATCAGAATAACAATTCTCACATGCTTCTTCAGTCATGACACTGGCATCATTAACCATTTAAATACATATATGCTTTTAAACCTAATCTATTTTCTTCCCTGCAACAGGCAAGAAAACATAATTATGCATCACTGAGACTAATATGTAAATTTCTGCAGAAAGATTAGATTCTAATTTTCCAGAGAGAAAATTTTCTCTTCCTATTACAGTTAATCAACTTATATGAAAAGTGAATGGAATCCCTGTATGACCTCAAGGGGATGCAATTCATATCAAAGAGTTCTCTCTTTCACACCAGTTCTTACTACTTCAGTGGGAATTCCCTGGTCTCACAACTTATGAGAGTAAAATAATGAAATTCTTTTCCTATTAAATAAAGCAACGGTGGTTTGAAATAGTAAAGTAGTATTTATCCTAAAAAATATTATGTCAAAATTAAATTCTTATTCTCACCTAGCATTATTATCTAGCTTCAAATTAAACAGAGGATTATTTGTATATTATATATTAATTACATATTTTTAATATATTACCTATGTGTGCATGTGTGTGCTTGGTCATTTCAATCATGTCCAACTCTTTGTGACCCTTTGGACTGTAGCCCACCAAGTTCTTCTGTCCATGAGGACTCTCCAGGCAAGAAGATTGGAGTGAATTGACATGCCCTCCTCCAGGGAATCTTCATGACCCAGAGATCAAACCTGCATCTCTTTTGTCTCCTGCACTGTAGGCAAGTTCTTTACCACTAGCACCACTTGGGAAGCCCCATGTTACCTACATTATATATTAAATGTTATTTTTATAAATTTTTCAACTTTCCAATTATTTATCAAACAATTAATAATGTCTACTAAACAGTGTTCTTAAGAATCGTAATTCAGTTTTGTTTTGTTTATTTTTAGTCCCTCAAGACCTGTCATTATTTTTCATTGAGTTAAGCCTCTGTTTAGCATAGATGGAAGTTATTATTCTGAGACTATAATTATGTAATCCTATAATAAGCATCTGCTATAAGTCCATTTAAGACTTCCCTTGTGGCTCAGATGGTAAAGTGCCTGCCTGCAAGGCAGGAGACCTGGGTTCAACCCCTGGGTCAGGAAGATCCCCTGGAGAAGGAAATGGCACCCCACTCCAGTACTCTTGCCTGGAAAATCCCATGGCCACGGCAGCCTGGTAGGCTACAGTCCATGGGGTTCCAAGAGTTGGACATGACTGAGTGATTTCACTTTCACTATAAGTCCATTTTCTTCCAAGAAACTACTAACTTAAAACTTGGAGTTCTATTAGGTTGACCAAAGAAGTTCATTCAGGTTTTCTGTAACATCTTACAGAAAAACCTGAACAAACTTCATTTGCCAACAATATATTCTTTCATTAAACACAGGCCATCACCAATGATTATTACCAAATGTAAACATCTAATAATTATTATTACTGCTCTCCCTGGATTAATAAATTGACAAAAATTCTTGGGTCCATGCACTAAGTCTTTTAGGAAAAGAGTAAGAAGAATAAATGACACTTAATAGTCATTGGTTTCTTCCATTACTGCAATCCCACAACATAAGGTAGGTACTCTACAGTGCACAAAAGAGTATATTTCCTGATAAAGATGGAAAATGGGATGCCTTCAAACATAGTTAAACACTCTTCTTCTCCATCTATCTCTACTATGTATTGCTGTGGTTATGCAGCATCAAGAAATAGTTCTAATAGGGAAAATATTAATTTAGCCTAAAATGTAAGTGAATACTAAAAAAGAAGGTCTATTCTGTCCCTACCATTCTTGTTTTCAACCAAAAGTCTCTGATGTGGGGGCCAAGGACAAAGTCATCTTGAGGTCTCCAGGAGTTAATGGTCAAAGAGGTTTTCTGAACTTCATTGAAACCGAGCGCTGGTGTTATCACTCCATTTCCACGGTTTTAGGGTATTCAGTTCTACAGACCACAGGGATGGGGATGGCTCACTTCTTTTATTTCTAACAAGCCAGAATCAAGAGAAAGTTATACCGAGGCTTTAATAACATGTATCAAATATATATAGTTGGCTGCTGAGACATGTATATTAGCAGTTTGAGGGGATGATATATCAGCATTCCTGATTTCAGACTATCAATTCTGATCATCAGATTCACAAAATCATTTAAAAACTCACTTTCCATAATTTCTCTATCTGCCTAAAACAAAAACACGTTGCTTACCGAAACATAGACATACAGAGACAGACACACTCAGTCATGCCCTATGGGAAACAACCATGGTAAAATCAATAAAAGTTAACTATTCTAAAACTAAAGTAATCTGAACACTTGTGAAATTATACATTGGTGCAGGAGGTAACAGAAGACCCATTTCACTTGCAGAGGCAAAACAATCAATCAAAAAAATTATAAAGAATCATAAGAATCCTTAAACTCAGTTTTGGAAAAGCAAGTTACATAACAAGTATACAGGGCCAATAAGGACATAATTACTGGCAGGGCCACTTGGCTCCAAGTCCAGATAGGTTGGAAATAGGCTGAGATACAGTGTGTCAGGTTCTTCCTCTGTTACAATGTTAGTGTATCAAAAGAATATCTAGAAGAGAGAAAGAGTGTGTCTTTTCTTATTTGTCAGTATCTAGAAAAAGCACCATCCTCAATGTTGAAAGTCAATACTCAAACACTTAAGGCATTCAGTGTTTAAAAGGAGTGAGCTCAAACCCTGTACAGGGACTCTGGCCCATTCCCTGCTTACCCTCAATGATGAATTCAGTGCCTTGTAAACAACTGACATTCAGTAATATTTGTTGGAGGGATAAATGATGAACAATAAAAATATTACAATCAATTGTCCAAGCAACATGAAAATATTAAGTTAACTGGCCAATCAATATGAAACTATGTGTTTAAATATACAATATGACTTATGAGTTATAAAATTTCTTTTATCTTTCAAAATAATATTGCATTTTTAAAATCCTGTACACATTTTCAGACTGTTGAATCAAATACTAGCACCCTGAACACTCTTTCTCCAGTATATCAGGGCAGTTTCCAGCTACACAAAATCATTTGAGTAAATGGACTCACATATCACGTCCAGCCATTAATGATTACCTTTGTTGCAAAAGTACTCCACCTCTTCACAACTCAGATTTTCAGGCCCAAATTCTGCGGAAAAGCTTTCCTCCAGTGGAAAGTCCCCCTTTGAGATAATGTCTGTTTCCTCTGATGGACATTCTTCTTCTTCCTCTTCAATGGCATCTTCTAGCGGCCCTTGAAAAAGAAGAGGGACACTGTACCAAAAACATCCAACATCCAGAGAGTGAAATAAAATCCTTAAACAGGGTCTTTTTGATTAAGGTGGTGAGGGAGGATAAGGTATTCTATGAAAGGACAAGTAGTACCAAGGGTACCCAGACAAGATAATGCCACATCCACATCAAGTAATATTGAGCAATGAAACAAGTGGAAAGAAACCTGTTCCTGAAATTACTAAATAGAAAGCAACCTCCATCTCCCATCCTTCCCCACCCTCAACTTGAGGCCCAAAGCTTATTCTTTTATTCTCTCCTGAAGAGCAAAACTGTGCACTTTATGTTCATTTGTTAGAATTAACTGTCTGGTAAAGAGTACAAGTCTCTTTTACACTGTTGTACAATTTTACCTGAGATTTTAATAAAGATTTAAAGTAATTGAATGCATTTTAATTGAACTGAGATTTTAATAAAGTCTATACTTTTAAAAATCCATCTTAAGAGTGGATTCTGAGAAAAGATTTCATTATATGTGTTTGAAGCTTGAAGAAAAAATTACATATTTCTCTCCCTGATGAAAGCATAACCCTATTCATAATTAATTGAATTTTTTCTGAAATGAAAAGTAGTTTTCTAATGAAAAAAATGTAATTTGTATTTATGTGATACTTTTTCTGTAATAAAAATACAACTTCCTTAGAGTGAATGAGAGTCAGGTGCATTACATTAATGGACCTATTTTATTGAAAGCAAAGGGTGGGCTGTAGTTGTTGAGATGGATCTGAAGTGGATGACATGGAAATACCACATGGCTGATTGTGAATTTCTGACTGCCCAGAAGAATCAAAGTATCCGACTCATTTTACTAAATGGAAGTCTGCATTTGCTCCTAAAGAAGCACTGTGGCATTTCATCCAAAGAACACAATTATGGTAATTTATACTAATTGTCACTCATGTCAGCAGTCTCATCAGACAGGCTAAATACTTAAAAGGCTTAGGCAGTCTCTTTCTCTTACTTCTTAGAAATGTGGATTTAAATTTAAGGTACATGCAAGCCAAAAAAAAATTATTACAGAGTTTCTTTGTCCTTTTTAAAATTTATTTTTTCTTCTTTTCTTCAAAATAACAAATGTTAAGGAAGAACGGATGCACTAATTCCAAACACTCTGGTAATGTGCTTTTTCTTTTTTAATTCTAGGTGGAGAGTTAAAAAAAAAAACCATATGTGCTCAGTTGCATTCAAAAGCCATGGATCTCATATTAGTTTTTATCTCTTGTTCATTATTTCAAGTAAAATATAATCTTTCACCTTTTAACAATTATGTCTAGTACTAAGACATGCAAGGAATATATAAAATAGTAAAAAGGTAAAATATTACAATCACTAAAACAGTTATTTGAATAATTTTAACTATTAATTGCAAGTCTAACAAGGAATAAAATAGAGTATTTTCCATGTTTTTATTTTTTCAAGATACTTAGTTTTAATAACAAGTTTGGTCAAAATAAGACACCTAAACTGCCCCATTTTTGTATCTCATATAGGACTTTCAAAGTACTTTATTATGTGATCTTTAAAACAACCCAGTGAGGTAGATATGGGAATTATTATTCTTTTTTTTTTTTTGGTAAATCTGGAAAGTAAAGGTCAGGAGGTTAGTTAACCAGAATAGGGCTACAAGTTAATAGGTGAAAAAGTTGACATGAAAACTCTAGTTTATTTAAAAATGTTTTTTATACCATACTACTATGCAAACTGTTCTTTTGTAGTTATAAATGCATTCTTTCATAAGTAAATCTACAAAACAGGTTACTCGTAAACACAGAATCCTTCAGAAATTGCTCATGTCTACTACATAACTTTATTTTTAGATGCTTAAAGATATACTCTTAAAATTGAGAAGCCTCTTACTGCTCTTCTCAGATTACCAAAAATCAACCAAAATTTTAACCCTCCCAGAAAAAAAAACCAGGAAAGTCTTTTTATAGACATTACCAAAAATAAAATAATTGACTATGAATATTTAATTATTTGTATAACGTATATCCTTACCAAGTCAATCTATAAAGGAAACTGCCTTCATATCAGTTTATATCATGTAACAGACAAGACAATATAGACTTCTTTTGGAATACATACTCTTAGGTTTGGTTAACAAAAAATAAATCTCTAATTGTAAAATAAATATTTTAAATAATTCATATAAATTTTACTGAATGTCTTTTTTACTTGTGTATGCTCTTCAATTACAAAAGCCGATATATTATAAAGAAAGTGCATGCATATTACTAGAATGAAATTAATAGTAAAATACTTTGTTTTTTAAAAATAAAATGTGAGCAAACTTTCTAACATTCATAAAAGACTCCTTTATTGAAGATAATATGTAATTGAACAATTATTTAAAATTGTCCATAACTTAATAATTTGGCTCCAATAGTATAACATTAAATTGAAATTTAATCACTTTATTAAAAATTAAATGGAAAATCTCATGTGAAATTTTGAAAGAAACCCATGAAACATTGATATAGGCTCAATAAGCATCTAACCAAGCCATTCATATATATAGACATATGTCAAAAAGGCTTCTACGTCATATATAACTTTTATTTTTCAAAGATTGTGGTAAGATCTTAATTGAGAGTATACTGTTCTATATTCCAGGGGCTGTTCTATTTTAGGTTGGCAATCTATTCGCAATTCAAAGCATGTAACTGAAAAGAAGCACTTATTGTCAAAAACAAATTACAAAAATCCAACTGAAAGGTAAAAAAAAATTTTTGAGTTCATTGCTCAAAATACATGAGATCTCACTGTCAATATTTATAACAGGTTAAAAAAATTCAGTAACCAATGTGTATTTCACCCAAAGCATGTGTCAGATTGATATAATTTATTGTACTTAAAAATGTGAAATTACTAACCATTTCTTTAGCTATGCTATCAAATCAGACTCTGGCAAAAAGGTTTCTCTTAAAATGCATAGTATTTTTGGTTTAAGATTAGATCTCACCCTACTCTCTATATTGCAAAACTTACAGATAATCGATGGCTATAAACTAACATTTTAAAAGGGTAAGAGACACTTGACATACAAGCACAATTAATAGCACCAATGAAGGAAGGAATGAAGGAACCACCTGTGTATGGATTAGTGGGCACAGAAGTCCACTTCAGGAAAATCACCACACGTAATCTGACACAAATAATAATATCTACCTATAAAAGGCTTACGACTGAGCTCTCTGTGCCCTCATGGAGAAAATTACTTCTGATTGAGGCCACTTGGCAGGCAGGTGAAAGGAAATCTGAATTTCAACTCTTCAATTGCCTCTGATTTACAGATATTCAAACACACTCCAGAATGGACAGTCTTAATGCTTATAAATATAAATATTTATCTGATACAACAGTGCTGGACGTCGGGCACATAACGCTGTTAGTCATCTCTCAGGTTGAAGAGGCATCTTTTCATCTTTTGTATTGGATTAATAATAGAGATTACCAGAAGATTCTGGTGGAGGCAAATATATACTTCCATTTTCAGCAAGGGAGACAACTGGTACCCAGGAACCACCTGAATTGACCACTACTTCTACTACTTCTGCCCTCTAGAGATAAAGCTGAGGCTAAGGATGGTGCAGAGTCACAACACTTGACAATACCCAAGACCTTCCCAGAGTGCAGGGGAGCTTTATCTGTGTGTGTTAGTCACTCAGTTGTGTCCAACTCTTTGCGAGGCCATGGACTGTGGTCCACCAGGCTCCTCTGTCCTTGGGATTCTCCAGGCAAGAATACTGGAGTGGGTAGCCATTCTCTTCTCCAGGGGGTTCATCCTGACCCAGGGGTTGAACCCAAGTCTCCTGCTTTGCAGGCAGATTCTTCACCATCTGAGCAATGAGGAAAGCCTGCTAGTACTTGCTAAGGCTTTATTAACCCAGCACCAACAGATATGTTGCAAAAGTGGCGCCTATGTGTGGCAGAAATTTTTCATGTGGTGGTGGTTTCAGTGATTCGGAATTGGCAAAGAACAATAGGGGCATTCAAGGTTGAGTAGTCCTATCCTATACAAAAGTAGCATAATCACTGAATGAAATGAATGTCAAGAACTAGGTTTATTTAGTTAAGAAGCATTTTGAGGAATACTTCTCCCTGGACAAATGAATTCATGAGAAAATTATTACTATGATTTCAGGTGGTTAAAGAAATCCCTGAAGCCTATCAAAAGCCACTGGAGTAAAAGCTAGATGACAAAAAAAAAAGGGGGGGCAAACAAGCAAAAACTCAAGGGAAAAATATTGGAGATATATAAGAATTTAGAGGAAAAAGGATTAAAATAAGCAATACAAGGAGGAAATGTAAAAAATGATAAAGACCAAATCATAAATATTAAATCAAATAAACATGTCTTTCAACATATATTATCTTGATAAAAAATTTCCTACTCTGGCAGCCTACTATAAACTAGACTGATCCTCAAATAAATGTCAGATTGTCTTTGTTCATATAAATTCAAAGCACTTCAGAATGCGGCACCCAAGAAAGAAATTAAATTCTACAGAAATTAATACACATTGTCAATTATGAAGAGAAACACCAAATTCTATACTCTGATACAATGGCCCCCCAAATGGTTTCTTTCTCTTAAGTACTTGCTGAAATTAATTTATTATAAATTATTTTAGTTAGATTTTGCTTATGTTTTGATTAAAACAAGACACTTTGCCATAATGGAACTAAAGAGAGCATTCACACTCCTCTCCATGCATTAATATTCTAAGCATTCTAGAGGCTGCACAAGACTAGCCACCTAGCAAAATGAGACTGTTTCAGAATACTGGGCAGCCTTGATTACAACCGACAGGTGGGAAGAAAGTCGAATTAAAATATTATCATTCCCAATAATTACAATAATCCATCATAGTGTGCTCAGAAATTCTGCTAGGTGAGTTTCCTCTAAAAACACACAGGTATTTCCAAACCTTTTTATTCTGTGTTTTTAAATGTATGCCATTTCAGGTCATTTTTACATCTGTTAGTATTATTAAAACTTCCATCAAAAATGTATTACATAATTTTACATATAGAACATATGCAGAACAAACAGCACTTGATGAAATAAATTTCTCAAAATCTCAATAAACAAATGAAAATGGTGTATTGTCTCCAAGTTGCCAGCTCCTGTTTTGTGCTTCTTTAAAGCTGTTTGCAAAAGAACCACTCACACAAAGGAGTAAGAAGAGACATAAAACCTAGTATATATAAAACAACAGAGATCTGCAAATCTGACAATTCAAACAATAACATATACCGTACTCTAATATTTCATAATAATTAGCCCACGTTTTCATGTAATGCTATCTTTCAAAAAGTAAATATGACAAAATAAGCTAGGGATAGTCAAATTCTGGTTTACATTTAATACACAATATACAAATATGTCAAAACTCTATACAGGAATGCTGTATGTTAGTTAATAGGTAGGGGGAATTAATATAATCTTTCCATTCTAAACTTATGTTATATTCACTACATGTGATAGAAATGTGGCAGTGGACTAATAATATTTAAAGTGGATGTCATTACCAAATCCTCTGTATTCTAGCCTCATCTATCTTCGTTAATCTCAGGATGATGTTAATAAAACACAAAATATAAAATCCTTCTAATAGGAAAGACTGTTAGTTCCATACATTCTGTACAATATGGCCTATTTGTTCAATTAGAAATGAAAAGTAAAAATGCAACTCTAAAAAGCAGAAATCCACAAAAATGCACCCCTCCCCATTTCATTAGGGAGTAGGAACATGTCTATTTTTACAGTACTAATATCTTTTGACTGTATCTGGGGCATTTTTTGTGGCTCTCAGTAGTTTCTCTCTTAGAGTTTTCAGCTGCTACACTCAGATTCCTTAGAATCATCATTACCCTGTAGGCACACCTCAAAATGCTACTCACCTGGTTCCTATTACATTTGTCTCATGCATATCCCACAGAGTCATTTAATGAGAAGGGGCAGGGAAGAGGGATGCTCTTTGGACAGTGCAAATCCATACTAACTCATGTAATTGAGCTTAACAGCAAGAATAAAACCTTATTTCTGTAGTTAAAAAAAAATAACATTTTAAACGAGCAAGTTCTTCCTGCAGTCACTCACTTTTAACAATAGTTGCATCAGGGGATCTAGTAGGAAGGAAACATTTTTATTAATTTTTCGCTTATCTGCCAAAAGAATGTTGATTTTTTTCATTTGCGTTTGTTGCCTGCAGGTAGCAGACCACAGAATTATATAGTAGAAATTCTTCTTTTTGATTAATTTCTTTCCATGTGTTAGGTTATTTCTTATATATAATTGATTTTGGGCTTTGCTCATAGCTGTACATCTTTTTTATATCTGTACCAACTGCTGTCCTTCAATCTAGAAAGTTGAAGGAAATTACCTGAATTTGTTAAGTTTATTAAAAATGAGATCTGTGAATATTTAAATTGAGTTTTGAAATGTTAATGCAAAAAAAGATATTAGAGAATTTTTAATGGTGGGTTCAATTTGACCATATTTCATTGTAAAAAGAAGAGAAGAGGGTCAGGTTTTATTCAAATTGTTTCTTTAGGGGAAAAAAATGAACTCTTTGATTTTTATAAAAATATAATAATATTCTTTGCTACAAGGTCCTTGGCCATTTTTATTAGATAGCAGTATTAACTCTTCTTGTATGTAAATCTGAGAATACTTTAAATTCTTTAATTTTTTCCCTGCAGTGCTCTGTTTTTGGAATCTTCAAATTAAGTCAATGATACTAACAAGAAAATACTTTTGCTTACAACATATGCAAACCTAGCAAGCAGAAACTAATCATACAGAGCAGATTAAACACTGACATCACAGGAAAAACAAAGTCAGATGAGAAAATCCAGATAAATTTAAACTAGAATCTCTAATGACTAATTTACTCTCAGGCAGTAACTCAGGCATTGAAAAAAAGTCAGTTCATTAATAAGTGCCTTGTGCATTGACCCAGGAAGTCAGTGACAGAGTTGGCACTGAAATTCACATATTTTGTAATCAGGTCTCTCAGTCCGTAGCCCCACAAAGCTTTCTGAAGATTGTAACTCTATCATAAAGAAACACAAAAGTATATTCATTATTCAAACTATGCATTTCTATATGATTTGACATATTTAAATAATATAAAGCCCTTAGTTGGTAATAAGTAAAAATAAATGAAAGTCTTATAAATTATTTTGTTATTTTTATGAGACTTTCATGTATTCATGGATTTATTCACTCATTATTCATTTAACCAGTATTTATTAAGGTTGAAGCACATGGCAGGCACTGTATCGTGTACTGAATTAGCAGTAATGTACAAAGTGGATGGTCCCAGCCAGAAGGGAGTGGATGACTGAATGGAGGAGACAAATGTTACACATACAATACATGCAACTTTTTTTTTTTTAAAGATACTCCATTTTAACATGGGGAGGGCAAGAAAGCCTTCTTAAATATCCTAAATTCCAGTTTTTTTGTGCATTTTCTTATTTCCTCAGATATAATTCTATCTGACTTCCATTTGTAACTGGAAGTAGCAAGTATGGTACCTAGCATTTAACCATGGCATTTATAGTTATTCAAATCAGAAAATTTTAGTTGGATTTAACTGTGTTAAAGTTAAAGATCAAATCAAGGAGAGAGAACACTGTGTCCAACTATTACTAGTTATATTGTTGAAGGAAGTTTATTCTGCTATCAGTGTGAAGTTGATGTCATTTCTTGGTTATTCAAATCAGGTGCCATCCACCCACAGCCTGCCAAAAGTTTTCTGGGGGATGTGGGATCAGGCAAGCAGAAAATCTTCTGCAAAATCAACTCTGCTATCACAACAGATCATCAAGTGTTACCTGGAATATGAATACAGTACGTTATATTATTCTAAAAGCACTATGAGTACGAAAAAAGTATTTGAATCTGCCCACAGAACCTCTTACACATGATATGTGAGTGATATTTATTAGGGGAATTAATCAGAACTTGTAACTTTATAGACCTGTACAATAAAAAAAAACCCTGCATTTTCTTTAGAAACTTCAAAGCACCATCAAAATGCAGTTAGTATTCTTATTTGACAAACAAGATTGTGCAAAACTAGAGAATAATATCCTATATTGTTTTACAAAGCTAAATTAGTATAAGCAAAAGAGATGTTCTTTTTTTAAACTATCTTTTAAATGGAGATACAAAAAAACAGGGGCAAAGGGAGCCTAGTCTTCTGACTCTAGAATGGATGCACATTTCTTTCTCTTTCTAGAGCAAATCAAAGACAATGCACATGTTGGCTTTCAAAAGTTAACAATAACAACAAAAGCATTAGCCAAACAATAGATACTAAACAAAGGATTCTGACGATTAATTTCTAAACAATTTCATAAGGCAAAGATGAATCAATACCGTCCTTAAAAACATTCAGCATGCATTTCTTTGTCTCATAAGCAACGTATCTGTGTCATGCGAAAACATCCAGCGAGCACATGGCTAAGTGCAAGAAATTAAAGGAAAATCACTGCAAAGATTTGGGGGAATTTTTTTAATTACAAGACAAATATCAACAAAAATACTTGCATCAGGTTTTGGTCACTGTATACATAAACTTCTTTTCTTTCTTAATAAAATTGTAATCTAACTATCCCCATCTCATCACATAGATCAATTTCCCTCTACTTATTCCTTCAGTTTAATAACATCCTTTCTGACCCTGCTTTATTAAAATGATTCTTCACATGTACAATTCATTAGTGATTAAACCTTCTAAAAAACTCATTTTATAAAATAACAGCTCTAAAAATGATGCCTGATTTCACTGGCTAATTACAAACAGTTTGATAGCAAACAGTGGTTCTCTAAATGTCATCCTCAGACCAGTAGCATTATCATCATCAGACAACTTGATAGAAATTCAGAATTAATTGTCAGACTCCACCCCAGATCTGGTTTCAGAAAATCTGAGGGTGAGGCCCATCAACCTGTGTTTTAACAAACCCTGTAAGGGATTCCAATGCACGCTCAAGTTTGAGAAAAACTGTAGAGATATAAATGCTAGAAGTCATTGTGTAACAGTAGAAATTATATTTCTGTTATCATTTAATAGAAACAGTATAATATCTTGAAATTAACATAGGCTCCATCCTTTGTGTACTGCAGCTGATTCTGTGATCAAACTACTTATCACCAGGGCAACTCAGTGCAGTCAGACCTGATTAGTGGCAGGTTAGGTTTGCTTATTTAGTGTTGGTTAATAGTTCTCCCAAATAATGCCAGAGAGTCTAGAAAGTGCTTCAATCACATTGTTTCAGACAATTCTGGGATGACACAGAACAGACTGGAGCCACTACTTCAGGTTGATCCCACATGTTACTGCGTCATACACTTCCAGGAGCCCTGAATAATGCAAACAATTGAGCAGCCAGTGAATTTGGCTAAAAAGTTTTTCCTGTGTGTCTGGCTATGGCACAGAAAAATATCTTTATACAAATAGGGACTGCATTTCAATTTTTAAAAATTACAGTCTGCTATGTGAGTTATGTGAAAACTAAGAGCTTCAAGCAGATTAGCATTCTCATCCTTCTCTTCTGAGGATGGCGCATCCTGTGAGATGCAAATGCCCAGCCAGACAGGGCAGGCCCATCAATCAGTGGCATCAGTGTGAAGCAGAGGTCCCAGCCGGATCACACAGGTTCCTCCACTTATCACCTCTCACTCCAACCCCTTATTATGATCAGGCTGGTGCACAAACCAAGTGTGGTCTCCAGGATTTTATGGAGCAGTACCATGGCCAACCTTCACTGTTAACCAACATAGGCGGCTTGCAGACTACATGTCCCAGCACTACTGCCTTGAACAGAATAGTCAACTATAGGAACAGAATAGGCACCTACAGAAATCTGTTCCATTTTCACAAATAGGTGTGGCCTCCTGCTCCTGGAATGCTGCCAATTTGGCCCTCCGTTTGAGTTTGACACAGTAAATAATGATGAATATTCTCTCTGTGCCTGTACAGTCCTGCACACATTTTCTGCACAGCTAGAAAAACAATTCCTCACACAAAACAAAGCACTGTTGTGGATCCTGTGCACTAGGTAGGAATACAAACTTTATAAGAATATGCCTAATTTCACAAGTGCATGTGTAATTTTCCAAATTTCCATTCTGACAGATCTCCTTCATCTTCGGGGGATGAAAAAACAAAACAAAACAAAATAGACCTATAGTTGCAAAACCTTAACAAAGCGATGAGGGTGGGTGGCGCTTTGTGAGTGAAGGTGAAAACAAATCAACGTGTTCACCACCCTCTAATTGTGCCATGCCCTGGGATACCTATCAAAAGGGCACTTTATAACAAGTGTTCTGCGCTGTCATTAAACCACTATAAAGGTACCTCGATTCAGGGCTTGTGAACATCACTAGAGGCCCCAGAAAGCACTTCCCCATAAAACATATCTTCAAAAAGACTTTTATTTTATACTAGCACATTAAAAGAGTATCTAAAGACACAGAGGCACTCAATATAGCTATATTTTTAAGAAGAACACTTACTCTCTGGAGAATTGGGAGAGCAGGTAGGGTGCCAGTGATAACAAAGCTAGCTTATCCACACTGCTCCAGCAGAGGCAACGTGAAGGAAGCATCTAAGGGCTCTCTTAAAAAGAAAATATCCTCTGCCTTTGGCAACAAAGGCTACAATAGAATAAAAGCAAGCACCTTTACAGGCAGAAGTTATAGGGTAAGCCAAAAGGTGGAAAGCTCTCATAAATGAACTCTCTGCTGGTGACTCACAGCCCTCCAATATTTGCATTGTAAACCCTGTGCCAGCCTCCAGGAGACACTCTCCTATGCACTTCTGATATAAGTAACTAGACTGCGTGCATGCACACACACAAACACACACACACACACACAGGGAAAAACTGGGCATGGTGGCTTCCTTTCCAATTAAATAGATTTTATTTTTTCCTTTAAACTGTAAGCATACAAATGAATTTACTAACTACTGAAGATTGTAAGCTATAAAGTTCTTATTTCAATAGCCACACTTAATGAAAAACCTAGAAAGATTCTCACCCACAGTGATTCAATCCCAATCACCCTCTCACTTAAGCCAAAGAAATACACATTCCTTCCCTTGAAAGAGAAAATTCCAGAATACCAGAATTATCAGGACTTACCTAATATTCGATGCATTGGCAAGAAGTACAGGGGAATTTTAACTCTTAAAGCCACGTTTTCTAACTCTTATAAATGAGACAAATTCATCTAACTTGAATCATCTAGAAATAAACATCTTCCTGTCTTCAAAAAAGGTTCACCTTAAATAGGTGAATTAGTGCTTTCTTTTCAGTTTGCTTTTTGTCTATTTTTGTAATTCTTCTTTGTGGTTATCTTCTATTGGCAATTACAATTTAGAACCAATACACTATAAACAGCAATGAACCAAACTATATAGATGAATTTTATATGTTAATAGTCTTTCCCTAGTTCAGAAATAATTTTTCCGCCATTTTTGAAAAATCATTCTATCAGCCCCTCCCACTCTGTTTCTATATACCTAAAATATTTTACTCTTCATGTGGAAAAATATAACCAAGTAAATCTTACAAAACAATGAAAGAAATTAAATCACACGATGGATGCCATTCACTGTTGACTACAGCATTCAATCTGGTCCTTCATCCTCCCACTCAAGCTGTTATTACTCATGCTTTCTGAGAACGAAAAGGAAGTATGCACCTGTCACCCAGCACCATCCACCACACACCAGCTTTCCCATTCCAGCCTTCTATTTTGGATCAGGATAACCCTTGGCTCAAATATTAAATGAGTATAGAAAACCATTGGTGGAAACATACCCTGACGCCCTCTGCATCCTCAGAGGGAAATCATGGTGCCTAGTGTTGGTTCTGCCACTCTCTTCTTTGTCCCGAGTCTTATCCTCTAGTCTCTATTGTAATTGGCACCAATGTTAATGTGAATGAGATTCACCCTGAATATTTGATGAAAATGAAGACTTTTAAGCCCCACTCCCAAAGATTCAGCAGCTCTGGGATAGGACCCAGGAATTAGAATTTTAATCCTGCATCTCAAGTTAATCTAATACAGATAACACACTGGGATGCTAGTGATACGTGTTTCAAACCTGGAAAGAAGAGAAGAGTGAAGCAGATCTGAGATATTACAACCCTACAACAATATGAGGGGCTTCCCAGGGGGCACCAGTGGTAAAGAATCTACCTGCCAATGCAGGAGATGCAGGTTCATTCCCTGGGTTGGGAAGATCCCCTGCAAAAGGAAATGGCAGCCCACTCTAGTATTCTTGCCTGAAAAATTCCATGGACAGAGGAGTGGAGGGCCACAGTCCACGGGGTCTCAAAGAGTCAGACATGACTGGGCATACACACACAACAGTGTGAGGGGCAAGATAAGAATGGATCATTATTTTTTAACAGGAAACCCTTGATACCATTTGGTTCCTTTGTATTTAGTTCTGCTTTGCCCAAGAACCCCTCATCCTATTTTGGAGGCTAATGTGTATGTACTGATAGAAAGCATTAATTCTGCAGCTTTATTTTCTAGGAGACCTCCTTTCAGCATCTGAAGAGACATACAAGATCAGTCTCCCCATTTATTTTATCCTTTGCACTTGAGAATTATTCATGTACCATATGGAGAGTTGGCTCCTGCTGAAGTTGTGGGGGAATTCCATTCCATCATGCTTCCCAATGCTCCTTGGAGATTTAACTGTGACACAAATTAAGCATATCTAAATTAGGTTATAGAAACTGTTACCTTTCCTTTGGTTTTGTTTCGTTTTTTGCCATATGTAGCTGCCAAAGAAGAGTTACAATGAGGGAAAGGGTTGGGGTTTGGGGGATAGAACTGATATTTTTCATGAGCTGTTGATAAGTTGAGATGTTCTAAATGTTCTAAAATGTTCTCAAGAAATCTGCCACAATTCTATAAACAGCTACTGAAAATTTCACAAACTCTTTGAAAGAAGCAATATGTGAATCAGGGAATAATGTGCAAAGTGTAATTTGCGTGTCGGTTTGGGAAGGTTGTACAATTGAGAGAAAAGTTCCTTCAACGAGGAAGTTAGAGATAACACAAATTCAAATTGAGTTGAGTTGTCCTAATTTTATTTGAAATATTTAAGAACTATGTAGATTAGCAAGGAAAAAGTCAACAAACAAAAATTCAGGTTTAAAAATTTTAAAAGCAACCTCTCTGTTACTATATACAAGATATATTAATAATAAAACCTTGTGTATCTACAGTCAAGCAATAACGCATTAAAAAAAAAACTGTGACAAACAACTAACTCAACCATTAAGGCTTAAATAACAAGGAAGAAAAACATTTGGTTAAATTTTTGGCTAAAAAAATTATTTGGTTAAAATAGGTGAGATAATAAAATCTATTTTATACAACACAGAAGCATATTTCTAAAAATATGTTTGTATGAATGAAGACACAAAACCACTTCTTTAAAAACCTCAGGAAACTGGCCGAATCAGTAATAGTGCACAAGAACAAGAAAGTGTATTTCCAATTGTTAGCACTTCTTTATCCTCCAGCTTCCTAAATCCTTTAGATCTCTACTCTGAGCTGTTTCATTTTCTCTTATTTATGATAGGAACCTAGAACCTATGGTCAAATCTCCCTTGTATCAAGGTCCTTAGCATGAGTAGCCTTCCACAAGTATCACAATTTTGGTCCCTTTGCAATTCCAGGGAGATCACAAATCTCATTAGGAACTCTCACTGCTAAGGAGAAAACATCATGAACTATTTATCTGCAACCTGGTCAGGAACTGTGCTAGACACTCAATTCTATATCATCCTGGCTTTGCCATCTTTACCTTCAAGAAGGAGAAAGACCTAACAACCAGGACAAAGCTGATGGAGATAACAGAAATCCTAAAGTGTGCTGATTCTGTTTTATGATTTGGCTATCTCTGTCATTTCGGTATGTTAAGAAAATATACAATAGCCAGGAAATGGAAGCAACCTAGATGTCCATCAACTGACGAATGGATAAGAAAGCTGTGGTACATATACACAATGGAATATTACTCAGCCATTAAAAAGAATTCATTTGAATCAGTTCTACTCAGGTGGACGGAACTGGAGCCTATTATCCAGAGTGAAGTAAGCCAGAAGGAAAAACAAAAATACAGTATACTAAAGCATATATATGGAATTTAGAAAGATGGTAACGAGAACCCTGCATGCGAGACAGCAAAAGAAACCCAGACGTATAGAACAGACTCGTGGACTCTGTGGAAGAGGGCAAGGGTAGAATGATATGGGAGAATGGCATTGAAACATGTTAATTATCATATGTGAAATCAATCGCCAGCCCAGGTTTGATGCTCGGGGCTAGTACACCGGGATGACCCAGAGAGAGGGAATCGGGAGGGAGGAGGGAGGGGGGTTCTGGAAGGGGAACATATGTATACCCACGGCAGATTCATGTCTATGTATGGCAAAACCAACACAATAAAGTAAAGAAAATTTAAAAAAAAGAAAATATAAAATAAGGGCCCTTGGAGTTGAGGGTTAGAAATGGGGGAGCAATTTTGAAATAAGACAATATGTTAACTAACATTATGTTAATTAATATAAAGGAAGGCTTTCCCTGTATTGCCCAGAAATATATTTACTTAGTAAAATGCAGTAGTATTTTCAAAGTCTGCTTTTAAGTAAGATTTTGAGATATTCTTTCAAACTAAATATATAAGGAGAGACTCTTAAAATCACAATAAAGAAAACAAAAAGTATAATGACAAGCAATATATTGACAGCTGATGGTCCAGAAAAATATAATTAGTGTTATTGACAACATATGACGAAAAACCACACAAGAATGCAGAGAAAAATACAAATGAGTTAAAAAGATGGTAAGGGGGAAAAAAAGACCAGAGCAAACTGGTTATACAACTGCAACCCACTAATAACAGATACTCCTAAATTTAAGTGTACTGAGGATATGAATTGAAAATATGTATGATATTAAGAATTTCAAGACTGGGAGAAAGCTCCCATACTTGAGATTAAGGAAAATAACTAATATCAATATCAAGTTCATGTCTGTATTGTCAAAGAAAACCAGTAAAGACAGAATCATCTTTTTACCCCTACATCTATCTTTCTCTCCCGACAGCTATCATTACACCAAAGTAAATCATATAAAAGAAAAAGTAATGGCAAAAAGCAGAAGGAAAAAGTAGCATAGCCTTACAGGGAAAAGCTATAAAAGAACATAATATTCAGTTGACTCTGAAATTTATATGTGATGTTGACCAAAACAGTCTCAGATCTGCTCAGATCAGGCAGTCTCAGCGTCTGCCTCAGACACTACATCATAAGACATCATTTCTGCAGACCTCCTTTTAAAGATGCGTTCCCAATTTCAGAGAGATGAATTATTAACCATTAAGAATGGAAAAACTGAGCTTAAAAATAATTTGTAGGGAAAACTGAAACTTACCAAGATAAAAAGATACTTTTTAAATTAAAAAGAAAAGAAGTTTGATTCAAATGAGTCTAAATGCTTACTTGAAATACTGAAAAAAAAATAGAATATTAGACAACATGTATTAAAAAGGCATTAAATATTAACAAGATTAGCAAACACAGAGTAGATTAACAGAAAATAGGTAAGTGGGGTTGAAAGGAAGGCAAAGCAACTAATTCCTTTCTAAAAGAAATTTAAATTATTTTGGGTATGATAATTAGATAAAAACAGACTTTTAAAAACAAACTGGATAATACTTCAAGATAACATTTAGTAGGAACTCTACTTTTCATATGTTTAAATATATTAAAATCAAGTAGTAATAATGTGCTCAAAAAAAGTTAAAATACAATAATTAGGAGCACAGACACATAATATGATATCTAGCAGGACAGATAACTGAACAAGTTCAAGATTGGGATAAAAACAGAAGTATATTAATTGTTTCATTAAACATTTTAAAATGCTAAAGATATTTTCACATGAAAACAGCAAAAATTTATGCTGACAGTATTATTAATATCCTGCAACATTTAAAGAATTAGCAAATTCTAGTTACAGCATGTTGATTAAAAAATCAATACCACTGACTGGTAAATATTAAGCCACTATCACAGTGCTATACATTGAGGAATAAAAAATAAGGATATAAATAATTTGAACAACATAATTTATAAAATAGAACCTACATGCACAAAATTAGATGTTAGATACTCAGTTTCCTATAAACAAAGACTAAATATTTATAAGGATTTATAAAATAGTTACAAACACTGACCAAATGCTAGGTATTCAAATAGTTTATAAAAGCAAATTGTATTACAAGGCAGTACAAATAGAAAAGATATAGAATTTTAAAATAACAGAAGTTTTCTTTAAAATGTTTTAAAAGTGTAGGCAATATGGTTTTGCTAGTTTTGCATTCAAATACTAGCTTCCTCAGTTACTCATTTTCTAACTTAAGGGTACCTAGGAGAGACAGCAAAATTACCAGTAAGAACTACACAGAGAAGCAAATAAGATATCCTGAAGGCAAATGATGAAATACATATGGAAGGTCATAAAAGGAAAACACAAAATCATCTTAAGGCATCAAAATGTCTCAGTTAGACAGGCCCAGAGTTTCTGCATGAAAAATAAGGGGAAACTGAATAAATATTGACAATTACTTAAAACATTTAAAACCTCTGGGAATTTATTAGAGAAAATAGGAAAAGCAAGTAAATAAAATTTGAAGAGTAAAAGACAGTAAAATAGGTTTTCAGTCAAGGAAATCATTGTACTAATAAACTGGAAAATACAGTAAAATGCAAAATTTCTTTTTTAAAAGCCTGCTATATTTTAACAAATTAAAGTAGAATATCTGAATTGAAAAATGCTTGAAGAAAAAATTAAAGACACATATTAAATAATCTATAACATTAAAGCCTCCTAGGATTAATCTCATGCAGAAATATATATAACATTGAAAGAAATAAAAATTTAATGAGAAAAAAGAATAACTTGTTTTACAAATATGGCTGCATAACACACTTCCAAAAGTAAAAACTAAGTATTATAAAGATGCTAATGATTCCCAATGTAGTTTATATATACCACATTATTCTATTTTTTAAATCCTTGGAAAATTTTTAAGAATTTGAAAAAATTATCTCCTAGAATAGCAATGTCTGATAGAACTTTCTGTGATGATGAAAATGTTCTCTAATTTTGCACTGTCTTGTATGGTATTCACTCACCCCATGTGACTATACTGAACACCTGAAATAGAGCTAATGTGACTGAGAAACAGAATTTTAAATTGTATTAATTAACATAAATGCATATTTAAATATGTATATGTGGCTGCTATATCCATATATGCCTGGAGAATCCCATGGACAGAGGAGCCTGGTGGGCTACAGTTCACAGGGTTGCAAAAAGCTGGACAGAACTGAAAGCAACTTAGCAAAGCAAACCAGCAATGTGGCTGGTACTAAATCAGTTAGCAATAGACTATTACTTGTTAAAATTCAGTACGTAATGACATTTTTTAAGAGAAAGGAAAGGACTAATTAATTTGAAGTAATTAGTTAGCAATTTGGGAAACAAATCAACTCAGGGCCTTATATAGTTTAAAAACTAAATTTCAGGGGTTTTTTTTTAAAGAAATAAGCAAAAAAATAATTATAAGCACATAAGAAGCAGAACTAGTTATTAACCAAATCTTTGAATGGGAAGTGATTATTTTAGATACCATGAAAAAAATCACAAAGCAGTAAACAAATGGACTCAAGTTTATACTAAAAAATTGCAGCATAAAACTAAATATATTTAGGGGTTATATTAAAATGTCAAAAAATAATAAAAAAACATAAGGGGAAGTTTCTTAGCAAATAATTTAGATAACAAGCTAATAATGTATAATAATTATTAAATAATTCAGGAATATTTCAAGATACCTCCTCTTTGCCTTGCCAGGTCTTATGCTAGGCAGTGGTTATACACAGTGAATAAAGGAGATAAGGTCCTTTCCCCTCATGGAGGTTACATCTAGTGGGGACAATAGCAATTAACTCATTAAAGGAACATGGTTTTCTCAAGCACCAAAGTTAGGAGTCACAGTTGATTCTCCTATTTACTTCACTCATGCATCAAATCTAGCAGCCAGTCTTCGAAGCTCTACCTCTAAAACATAACCCAGGCCAACAGCTTCAAACTGTCTCCACATCTATGTCCCTAGTTCAAGACACCTTTATCTTTCACCAGCGCTGATGGAGTGGCCAGCCTTCCAATCTTCAGGCCACAGTCTATTCTTGTGGGATATAATTACATCCTGTTACTCCTCTGCTCTGATGTCCTTCATTTGTACTTTGGGTGAAGTCCAAAATCTATAACACGGAGCACAATATTCTACACAAAGATCAATTTGAAGTTGACCACCAGCATTCTTTGAGATGAACTCAAACTCATCCATCCTACCTTGTATTTTAGCATTATCAGCCTTCTTTTAATTATTTCAAAAATCAAAGCTTTTCACCTTGCTTATAGTTTCCTTTGTTGTGCAAAAGCTTTTAATATTAATTAGGTCCCATTTGTTTATTCGTGTTTTTATTTCCAATATTCTGGGAGGTGGGTCATGGAGTATCCCGCTTTGGATTATAGCAGAGAGTGTTTTGCCTATGTTATCCTCTAGGAGTTTTATAGTTTCTGGTCTTATGCTTAGATCTTTGATCCATTTTGAGTTTATCTTTGTGTATGGTGTTAGAAAGTGATCTAGTTTCATTCTTTTACAAGTGGCTGTCCAGTTTTCCCAGCACCACTTGTTAAAGAGGTTGTCTTTTCTCCATTGTATATTCTTGGCTCCTTTGTCAAAGATAAGGTGTCCATAGATGCGTGGATTTATCTCTGGGCTTTCTATTCTGTTCCATTGATCTATGTTTCTGTCTTTGTGCCAGTACCATACTGTCTTAATGACTGTGGATTTGTAGTATAGCCTAAAGTCAGGTAGGTTGATTCCGCCAGTTCCATTCTTCTTTCTCAAGATTGCTTTGGCTATACGAGGTTTTTTGTATTTCCATACAAATTGAGAAATTATTTGTTCTAATTCTTTGAAGAAGACCTCTGGTAGCTTGATAGGAATTGCATTGAATCTATAGATTGCTTTAGGTAGTATACTCATTTTCACTATATTGATTCTTCCAATCCATGAACACGGTACATTTCTCCATCTGTTTGTGTCCTCCTTGATTTCTTTCATCAGTGTTCTATAGTTTTCTATATACAAGTCTTTTGATTCTTTAGGGAGGGGGGACCCGGAGGGGAAGCATATGTAAACCCATGGTGATATCATAACAATGTATGGCAAAAACAATAATAAAAAAATAAATAAATAAAAAACTAAAAAAAAAAAATCAAAGCTTATTCCCAATGCAGAGGGTATAGCCTATGCTTCCTCCTGCCTGGAACACTCCATTACTGCTGATTTAGATCATTGGCCAGGTTTGAGTTCAAATATCCCCTCTACACAGAGGGCTTTGCTGCCTCATCTACTAACCCTTCACTCTCCATCTCAACATGGTCTTTCACTTTTTTGTTGTTGTTGTTTTGGTGAAGTCTCCAGAGACACTGGTTCTCTTACACAAAGTACTGGCTCACATTTACAGAAAAATTTACCAGTGATGCATGTACAGACCTAAGACCATTACTAAGCTTTGCCTTGGGATCCCCTTGTCAGGAAATCTCTACGAATTAAATAATCCAAACCATATTCCTTTAAATGCCATTTTTAATACTGATATATAGTAAGAACCTAAATGATCCAAATGGTTGAAAAGTGGGGAGATTCAGAGTTTGGGCACTCGAGACACACAACCTAGATAACAGCTAAAACCTGCTTTCAGTTCAGTTCAATTCAGTCACTAGATCGAGTCCTACTCTTTGGGACCCCATGGACTGCAGCACGCTAGGCTTCCCTGTCCATCACCAACTCCTGGAGCTTGCCCAAAATAATGTCCATTGAGTCAGTGATGTCATTGAACCATCACACCCTCTGTTGTCCCCTTCTCTTCCTGCCTTCAATCTTTCTCAGCATTAGGGTCTTTGCCAGTCAGTACTTCACATCAGGTGTCCAAAGTATTGTAGTTTCAGCATCAGCATCAGCCCTTCCAATGAATATTCAGGACAGATTTCCTTTCGGATGGACTGGTTGGATCTCCTTGCAGTCCAGGGGACTCTCAAGAGTTTTCTCCAACACCACAGCTCAAAAGCATCAATTCTTTACACTCAGCTTTCTTTACAGTCCAAATCTCACATCCATACATGACTACTGGAAAAACCATAGCTTTGGCTAGATGGACCTTTGTCAGCAAAGTAATGTCTCTGTTTTTTAATATGCTGTCTAGGTTGATCATAGTGTTTCTTCCAAGGAGTAAGCATCTTTAATTTCATGGCTGCAATCACCATCTGCAGTGATTTTGGAGCCCCAGGAAATAAAGTCTGTCACTGTTTCCATTGTTTCTTCACCTATTTGCCATGAAGTGATGGGACTATATGCCATGATCTTAGTTTTTTGAATGTTGAGTTTTATGCCAACTTTTTCACTCTCCTCTTTCACTTTCATCAAGCAGCTCTTTAGTTCTTCACTTTCTGCTTTACCAACTACTAATGGTATGACTTGTCAACTTGCCTAACCAAAATTCTAATATCACTTTTTTACAAGAAAAAATAAGAAAATAAGTGTTTATACAGCAGAGAACTTTTAAGAAGGTCAAACAATGCATTTTAAATCTCTTAACTTGGGAGTTCAGTAAGCCTGTTTGTCTATTATTGAATATTAGTAAAAGTTAGCTATTAACCTAAAATGTTTGGGTTCAAAACCTCCTCTAAAATATTGCTTGTTTGAACTTGAGTGAGTCTTTATTTTCCTGTGCCTCATTTTTCTCATCTATAACATAGAAATGACAATAGCCCTACCTCATATCATCATCTTTAAGAAAAACGTGTTACCAGGATGATGCTCTTAAAACAGTACTAGGCAGTAAACTCAAAAATATTAATATTATTTATTCAAAACAGAATACTCTATAATCATTAAAAATAATAATTAGGGCTATTTTGTAATATGTTCCAAAAACTTTAAGTTCAACTCAGTAATTCATTCAACTTCACAGTCTTTATTCTCAGAAATAATTGGAGAAGACAAGGATTGGTATTCAGAAAAGTTCATCATAATGTTTGTTCTAAGAGAGAAGTTTTAGAAGCAGTCTAACTGGAAATTCAGATTGGTTTCAAAAATTGTAAATCCATATCTCAGAGTGCTATATGATCTTTAAAATCTCTTTTAGGAGAATGCCAATAACACAGGGAAATGTTCACTATCTATTACATGACTAGAGATCTCTTCAAGAAAATTAGAGATATCGAGGGAACAGTTCATTTGCAAAGATGGGCTCGATAAAGGATAGAAATGTTATGGACCTAACAGAAGCAGACGATATTAAGAAAAGGTGGCAAGAATACACAGAAGAACTGTAAAAAAAGATCTTCATGACCCAGATAATCAAGATAATGTGATCACTCACCTAGAGCCAGACATCATGGAATGTGAAGTCAAGTGGGCCTTAGAAAGCATCACTACAAACAAAGCTAGTGGAGGTGATGGAATTCCAGTTGAGCTATTTCAAATCCTGAAAGATGATGCTGTGAAAGTGCTACACTCAGTATGCCAGCAAATTTGGAAAACTCAGCAATGGTCACAGGACTGGAAAAGGTCAGTTTTCATTCCAATCCCAAAGAAAGGCAATGCCAAAGAATGTTCAAACTACCGCACAATTGTAGTCATCTCACATGCTAGTAAAGTGATGTTCAAAATTCTCCAAGTCAGGCTTGAATAGTACGTGAACTGTCAACTTCCAGATGTTCAAGTTGGTTTTAGAAAAGGCAGAGGAACCAGAGATCAAACTGACAACATCCACTAGATCACTGAAAAAGCAAGAGAGTTCCAGAAAAACATCTATTTCTGCTTTATTGACTATGTCAAAGCCTTTGACTGTGTGGATTACAATAAACTGTGGAAAATTCTGAAAGGGATAGGAATACCAGACCATCTCACCTGTCTCTTGAGAAACCTGTATGCAGGTCAGGAAGCAACAGTTCGAACTGGACATGGAACCACAGACTGATTCCAAATAGGAAAAGGAGTACGTCAAGGCTGTATATTGTCACCCTGCTTATTTAACTTATATGCAGACTGTATCATGAGAAACGCTGGGCTGGAAGAAGCACAAGTGGGAATCAAGATTGCTGGAAGAAATATCAATATCCTCAGATATGCAGATGACACCACCCTTACGGCAGAAAGTGAAGTGGAACTCAAAAGCCTCTTGATGAAAGTGAAAGAGGAGAGTGAAAAAGTTGGCTTAAAGCTCAACATTCAGGAAACTAAGATCATGGCATCTGTAGAGTCCCATCACTTCATGGGAAATAGATGGGGAAACAGTGAAAACAGTGTCAGACTTTATTTTTAGGGGCTCCAAAATCACTGCAGATGGTGATTGCAGCCATGAAATTAAAAGAAGCTTACTCCTTGGAAGGAAAGTTGTGACCAACCTAGATAGCATATTTAAAAGCAGAGACATTACCTTTTGCCAACAAAAGTCCATCTAGTCAAGGCTATGGTTTTTCCAGTAGTCATGTATGGATGTGAGACTTGGAAGGTGAAGAAAGCTGAGCACTGAATAATTGATGCTTTTGAGCTGTGGTGTTGGAGAAGACTCTTGAGAGTCCCTTGGACTGCAAGGAGATCCAGCCAGTCCATCCTATAGGAGATCAGTCCTGAGTGTTCACTGGAAGGACTGATGTTGAAGCTGAAATTCCAATACTTTGGCCACTTCATGTGAAGAGTTGACTCATTGGAAAGGACCCTAATGCTGGGAAGGATAGGGGCAGGAGGAGAAGGGGACTACAGAGGATGAGATGGCTGGATGGCACCACCGACTCGACGGACATGGGTTTGGGTGGACTCCAGGAGTTGGTGATGGACAAGGAGGCCTGGCGTGCTGCAATTCTTGGGGTCACAAAGAGTCGGACACAACTGAGTGACTGAACTGAACTGACCATGAAAGAAATAAAACAATATGATCCTTGTGAAGTTAGCTTCAATCAACTTTAGATTAGAAAATTAAATAACTAAAATTTGTCAGAACTAACCTAATTATTTTGAGTGAATGAAAGTTCTAAGTCAATTTCCTGAGCTCTTTTGAATCAACTTTGCATCCGACAGGCTTCCCTGGTGGCTCAGACAGTAAAGAATCCACAGGAGACCCAAGCTGAATCCCTGGATTGGGATGATCCTCTGGAGAAGGGAATGGCTCCCCACTCCAGTATTCTTGCCTGGAGAATTCCGTGGACCAAGGAGGCTGGTTGTCTACAGTTCATGAGATCACAAAGAGTCAGACACACCTGAGCAAATAACACTTTCACTTTGCATCCTACATTTTGCTGAGTTTAATTTTGTTCCTTCCTAGTTATAAATTAAAATAATAAACAATTTGATCAGCAAATGCTATTTTTTTCCTTTTTTTTTTTAGAATTTATTTCCTTTACAATATTGTGTTGGTTTTGCCATACATTGACATGAATCCGCCATGGGTATACATGTGTTCCCCTTCCAGAACCCCCTCTCCCGCCTCCCCTCCCAATTTCATCCCTCTGGGTCATCCCAGTGCACCAGCCCTGAGCACCCTAAATGCTCTTTTTGGAATTATACTGAATGTTTCCCTCAGTTTTTTGGTTTCGTTTAGGTGCTAAGTCATGTCCAACTCTTGCAACCCCATGGACGGTAGCCCACCAGGATCCTCTGCCTATGGAATTCCCCAGGCAAGAGTACTGGGATGAACTGCCATTTCTTTCTCCAGGGGATCTTCCTGATCCAAGGTTCGAACTTGGGTCTACTGCATTACAAACAGTCTCCTGCCTGTATTGCAGGTGGATTCTACACCAAATAAACCACAGGGAAGCCCAGTGCTTTATCTTAACAAATCATATTTGTGAACCCTGAGGATGTGATGTGGTTGATTAAACCTCTCTTAACAGCTCAAAGAGTACTTTAGGTAAATACAGCCACTGCATGTTTCTTCCATTTACATCTGTTTTTCTTTTTCTTTCCTATGCAGTGGAAAAGGTAGAGGAAGTCAGCTCTTCTGAGGAAAGAAAAGAGAATTCCCAAGCTTACATTTGCTGTGTTGATATATCACAAATTATGTCTATTATATGGCACAACAAACTACAGAAAATTTTAATAAAAGATAATAGATAATGGAAAAGTTATTACTCCCATGAAACAGAATCATAGGTGACAGCATGCCGGATATTTCATGTACCTTTGACAGCAAAACCTCCTCAGTTGTTCCATTAAATACCATTGTTTTAAAGACAGTTTTTAACATGAAAGAACAATTTATAAAAAAGAAAATACAAACTGCCATAATTTTATACTATATGTTAAAATTAATAATGACCTTGAGCAAATATACAGAAAAATATAAAAATGACTTTCAACAGTGGTCAACAGCAGTATAGCAAAACAGTTTTGCCTTAAGGTAATAAACTTTTTTTTTTCCTTCTCTGAGTTCCAGAATATCTGTAGGTATTTATAGATAAGTTATGTGACAAATTATATAATTATAAAATCTGACACACTGATTCAGATTAAAGTAGTTCTCTTCTTATCAGTAAAATTTTTATTATTGATACGTATCTTTACTATGACATCAGTACCTAAGAAAATAATATATGATAGAAGGAGATGAACAAGAGGGTGAGAAAAATATGACTAATGAAATGGTAAAAGTAGAGCCTATGATGGAATTGGTGATCTGAGTAATTGGTTAGAGTGGGGTGTTTATTATTTGGGGTTTATTTTGTATTATTCCTTGAATAATATGTAATTAACACCAACATTTAGGTTTAATCAGAATTTCAATTGAAAATTACCTTGTTATAATATTCTTGGCAACATTTAAAAGCTGCATAATTAATAATACAAATTACTTCACACAGGGCACAAGGACTTTTAAAATATGTTATGAAAAAGCTTGGTATTCCTACAACCACTGAAACATAATAATTAGCTTTTATCAACTTTATCTTCTTGACCAGCAGTATTTGTATTTTGTTAGACTCCTAAAAGGCCAGTCTAAAGCAAGTGAATATTCTCAGGAACCTTCCTCATTGTCCTTGAAATGCAGGGCAAAAAGTAAGCATGATGAATACACCCTAACTGAAGACATCTATGTTCTCCTCAAAGCAGTTAACGAAGAAAGCTTTCCTGAGGTCGGAAACACTGTGCATTCCTCGCTGCATTTATCTAAGAAGGGTCTTTTCTACTCTGAATGTTTCTTGCCTTCAAAACCCCTTAACCTAGTCTTCATTTCCACACCTACAAATACAACACAGAAATCTCACTGCAGAAATATGCTAAAAATACGATCTAACCCTTCCCCATTTCAGAGACTCAGACTGAACAGGTACAGAGTGTTTATTTCCACCAGGTCAGGGAACAGAGAATACTCACAGTCTGTTGCTGCTGCTGCTAAGTCGCTTCAGTCGTGTCCGACTCTGTGTGACACCATAGACGGCAGCCCACCAGGCTCCCCTGTCCCTGGGATTCTCCAGGCAAGAACACTGGAGTGGGTTGCCATGTCCTTCTCCAGTGCATGAAAGTGAAAAGTGAAAGTGAAGTCTCTCAGTCATGTCTGACTCTCAGCAATCCCATGGACTGCAGCCTACCAGGCTCCTCCGTCCATGGGATTTTTCCAGGCAAGAACACTGGAGTGGGGTGCCATTCCCTTCTCCAATTATGATATCTGGGGATACCAGAAAAATAACACAAAAATATACAACAATGATGGATATGAAATAGAAAGTGACAACCTTAAACACTATAAGGCATAGAGCAAAAAAATGAATAAATAAATAAATAATAACAGGCACTTTAAAAAGCATTATTCTCAGAAGTCCTAACATGTGGTGTCACTTGGAAAATAATTGGTTATAGCCTACAATGAGATGCGTAGTTAGAAGACACTGTCTGGTCTCTGGTTTAAACTTTGGCTCCAGCCCCGATGAGCTATCTGACTTTGAGTGAGCCTCAGAAATTCTGAGTCTCCATTTATTATCTATAAAGCTGGATAATATATCATAGTAGTTGCAAGTTACATGTGTTCAATTACATGATGAACTCATTTAAGCAGGATGCCTGATAAAGCACTGCGTCCAAAATTTGTTAATATATTATATTGAAATACCTTTATTAATAATTATAATATGCTTTGGAAAAGACAACAATAGAGCCACTGAATGGGGGGAAACAAATTAATATGAGAAAAGAATTCCTATTCTGACGTCCTGAAATAAAATATCATACACCTGGAAAGAGTACGTGGCTGTGTTAGAAGTCCCCCTTTAGGGCTTTAAGGACTTTCAGATCTTGCCCTCCTGGTGTTTGGGTGAGGGTCTACATTTTCTGTGGTGAAACAGGATTAAACAAAATTTGGATCTCACCATCTCTGAAGTTATCAATGTTCAAATCCACTAAGAATTACATTATTCCCTCTTATTTATGAGAATATAAGAAAAGGGTTTCTAATTAGAGACAACACATGGTAACATTAAAGATAAACCTTTGTTCCACGGAAACAAAAATAAACTTCCGTTGGAGATTAAAGGAATGCTCTCCAGTCTCTTTAGGAAATACTGAAAGAAAGTGCAAAATTGGAGGAAGCACGAACATAATGAACATAGGCAGAGCGGGGCTGCTGCTGCAAAGGAAGGATTTGGTTGGGCCCTGGGGACGTTCTTTGCAAAAACTCTTGCTTCTGTGTCATGGAGATATGTGGGGACTGTAATAGTCTGGACCGGACCCAGAAGAAACAAAGTAAAGATGTCTTACCCTCCATAGTGCTCATTTATTTGTGATTTATACTGAAAAACAAAGTTCTAGTCACAGACACTACCCAGAGACCACAATGGGAAAAGGACTCAAAAAGACTGTTGGACACACACACACACCATTCCAGAAAATCAAAAGGATCCACATGTTGGCATAGAGTCCCTTGTTTCATGATTCCAAATGCCGCTTCATAAGGATAAACTGATTTTAAAACGTTGGAGGCATGAAAAATACTACTCAAAATTCAACTCATTTAATGCCGCACCCTGTAATTTATTTTATTGCCTCAAGGGTGGAAAAGGCATGTTCCTTACTGTCTGTGAGACAAGAAGCAGTGCCAAGCTAATGCTAATGGGAATTCTGCGGCCAGAGCCCACACGGAGATGTCTGTGCACACTCCAGTTTGAGATTTACCTGCTTTCACAAAAGAATGCAATCATATGCATCCCAGAAGAGACAGCCTTTGAGCTTAAAACTATTGTCTGAAACACCACACCTATTCAGCCCTTCAAGAATATAAAACATCTGAATTAAATTCCGTATGGTACTCAATATGGAACTTTTAAAACATTTTAAAGTACCCCAGGTACTATTAAAAGAGCAACTTTCTTTGAAACTGAGCTAAAGAGGTGAATATCCCATAAACAAACAGTTAACACAAGACACAAGGTACATATTCTGTTGGGTAAGCACATCAATAAACAAACACAGTGTAGGTCTCCTCCTGACCACAGGTAGCAGAGCATCCCTGGAGATGCTGCATTTTGTTTCTCTTGGATTCAAACTCTCCAGCGGCTGGAACATCTCCATATGAAATCAGCAGTCAGAAGTCTTTTCGGTCTTATTTCCTAAAATTTCACTCTTCAAATTGGTAAATTCCCAAATTAGAGTTAGGAATAGGGAAGACGCTTGAATAAACCTGATACTTTGGTCATTGGAAATTTCATGTGTACATTGGCACTTTTAATAAACAGTCTGTGAAGCAACATCTGCTCGATATTCTGTAATAAACTAAATAGGAAAAGAATTTGAAAAAGAACAGATACATGCATATGTCTAACTGAATCGCTCTGCTGCACACCTAAAACTAACACAACATTGTTAATCAACTAAACTCCAATATAAAATAAAATTTTTAAAACTTTAAAAAAATTAAAAAAACATTCAAAATCTCAAATAAAAGAATCTTACCAAAATTTTCCTTGCACTAAAGAAGTTTCTCCAACCAAAGAATGTCCAAAATGACTACACCACTACCAACTTATCCTAAGAGCAAGTGGCTGCTGTGTTATACTATAAAAATCATTCCAGCTGAAATTTTGTCTCTGTATCATCTGGGAATACGCCTTCTTCCAAAAATAGTTCACCTATAACTTTATAGATACTATATGAACATTAACTGCTTTTTAGAGAACAAATTGCTTTTAGGTATCATCAAAAGCAGATTTTCCCATTTTAGTGATACATCTCCCATTTGAAACTTTATAAATAATATCACTTGATGTTCGCAGTTGGAAAGCAGTAAAAAATTTCTGAAATATTTTCTAAGTCAAACTTCATTGGCCTTAAACTTGCTATTGATAAGTTTGCTTGTTTTACCACAGACTTTTAAGTTGAAAGGCACCATAAAGTTTATAAATGAAATCTTCTCATTTTACAGATGAGGACACTCAAGGATGCTGAAATGTTTTCACAGAACCAGTATGAGAAATCAGGTCTCCTAATTCTCAGTCTGTACCTTTCCACCATGTGTTAGATGAAGCTGGAGCCCATCATTGCTTTCCAGTGTTAAAGACTGAAACAGAACTTGGATTTCAGGTATTGAAACATACTATTTGAAATTCCAAATAGCAATAATAAGGGCAAAAAGACAGGACTGGAAAAATGAGTCCAATATCTCATTTATAAGTTAACTACTGAAGTTTAAGTGATTTGCTTATTTGAATGTTTCAAAAATTCTTCTGCTAATCTTTTTAATTCTTATTATTAATAATGTAGCCACTAAAAGGGCTGATAGTATGATGATAGCAAAGTGGTTTTCAACCAAAATTATAAGTCAACACAAATGGTAGTGTTGTTGTAAGTAGTCTCAGATTCCAGATTATTCATTTTTGTATGTCCCACAAAATTCAGAACAGTGTTTTTGCACAGAGTAGGCACTTAACAGTCTCTGTAAAATGTCAGCATGGTGTATCAGGAAGCTGGAGAAAAGAATGTGATATTTTACAAATGTATGCGCTATAATGTAGCTCTACCAATGATTTTTATGCTATTAATATTACATAGAAACACTGTAACTATTTGCAATGTAGTTACTTGAAAATTATAATTACCTTAATTAATTTACTATTACTAGTCACAAGCCATTTTTTAATTAAAGAATAAGTTTTAAGTGACTTAATAAAAGCACTCACTTTCAATAACCTTTCTGTCTTCATGAATAGCTAAACTTTAAAGAGTAAAGACTGGGTTAACTTCAAAATTAGCAAAATATGTTAACTTCTATATGCTAAAAATACCAAAATTATAGACTTTACACCGTCCTTATCAAGGTAATTAATAACAATGCTCAAAACCCATGTAAAGTTTTTATGTTAATATATTGACAATTCATTGAGTACTTTGAACTTACATAAATTTGGGCAAACATTCATTAGCATTTAAAAATAAAACTAAAAGGATATTATAAACATTCAGGAAAACTGGGTAGAAATAAATTACAGAATAAATGTATAAAAGCTTTGAAATGAATACTATGTAAAAAACAACAAATGATTTCATATGGAAAATACTTTGCCAATTTAATTTAACCTAAGAAAATTGAGAATGTGACGAATCTGTTTTTAACTTTGTTTGTGGTTTCCATTTTTCCTCCTGTAACATTTAAGACTCCTGTTTTATTCTACTACACCTTTTTTCCACAGTATATTACTCCATTTCAGAGCTGCAACATTCACTTTCATGCTAAGGAGTATTCATCTCCAGTACATAATCCTGAGACCTCTTCTTAACTCCAGATATGCTTTTCTGTCCTTCTATCCTGAATTTGCATCACAATGTTCCTTCAGTATCTTCAATGTTAGACATCTAAGTTAGTAATTATATACTCTCCCTCCCCCATCCTAACTGAACATTTCCTTATATGTTTCTAATGCCCCAGGATTTAAAACCTCACTATTAATTTTGACCCCTCCCTGGTATAATTCCTTCCTCATCTATCTGCTTCTACTACCATGACCACACTCAGGGTGTGTCATATAATAGAGTGTCTTTGTTATTCACAAGGGGCCTTGACCTCCTGGGAGAGGATAGGGGCTGAAGATTGAGTTCACACACAGGGTCAATAATTCAATCAATCATGCTTAGGTAATAAAGCCCCAATAAAAACTCTGGCACAAGACTCAAGTAAGCTTTCTGGTTGCTGATCACACTGCTGTGCCAGGAGGGTGATGCATTCTGTAGGGAGAGGCCACTGAAGCTCTGTTTTCAGGACCCTCCTGCTGCTGCTTCTGCTGCTAAGTCGCTTCAGTCCTGTCTACTCTTAGCGACCCCATGGACTGCAGCCTACCAGGTTCCTCCGTCCATGGGATTTTCCAGGCAAGAGTACTGGAGTGGGGTGCCATCGCCTTCTCCACAGGACCCTCCCAGACCTTCGCTTATCTGTGTCACTTGGCTCGTATTGATTTGTAACCTTTATAAGAAAACTGTAATAAATGCAGTGCTCTTCTGAATTCTGTGAGTTGTCCCAGTAAATTATCAAGCCAAATACTTTGTGGGAATTCCCACTGTTGAGGCCATTTAGTCCAATATATGGAAACAGCTTGAGAACCATGGAACTTGCAGCTGGCATCTGAAGCATGCCCTCAATCTATAGAGTCAAGGTTAACTCCAGGTGGTTAATTTAGCATAGGAATGAACTGCTGTGGGGCAGGCTGCCATATAAAATACAAAATATCAGTTAAATATGAATTTCACATAAGTAATAATATTTTACAAATATGTCCCTAAATTGCATAGGACATATTTATACCAGGACTTCCCTGGTGATTCAGACGGTAAAGCGTCTGTCTATAATGCAGGAGACCCGGGTTCAATCCCGGGTTGGGAAGATCCCCTGGAGAAGGAAATGGCAGCCCACTCCAGTACTGCTGCCTGGAAAATCCCACGGAAGAAGGAGCCTGGTAGGATACAGTCCATGGGGCTGCAAAGAGTCAGACACGACTGAGCTACTCCACTTTATTTATACCAAAAGTTCACAAATTATATTTAACTGGGAATCTTGTTTTTTCTGTTTTTTTTTTTTTTCTTTTCTAAATCTGACAACCTAAGCCAGATTCTCTAACTTCTCCCCTAATGGTCTCATAATATTCATTCCTTTCACTGGGCTCTATATTCTTCTAACTCTTCATTACATCCTCCTCTTAGATTATTCTTAAACACAGTTTTGAGTATGCATTGCCTTATCCAGAACTCTGAGTGGTTTCTCACTGCCTATGTAAATACAGATTAGCTGGCCTGGCACTCAAAATCATTTACAAGGCACCATGGGCTTTTCAAATTAGTCAGCTCAAATCCTGTATGCACTATATGCCAGTTGGGTAAAATAGATGGGGAAAAAGTTGAAGCAGTGACAAATTTTATTTTCTTGGACTCCATAATCACTGATGACTGTGACTGCATTTACAAATTAAAAGACACTTGATTCTTGGAAGAAAAGCTATGATATACCTAGACAGTGTATTCAAAAGCAAAGACATCACTTAGCCAACAAAGGTCCATACAGTCAAAGTTATGGTTTTTCCAGCAGTCATGTACGGATGTGAATGTTGAATCATAAAGACAGCGGAACGCCAAAGAAATGATGCTTTTGAGTTGGAGAAGAGTCTTGAGAGTCCTGTGAACAGCAAAACAATCAAACCTAAAGGAAATCATTGAATATCACTGAATATTCATTGTAAGGACTGATGCAAAAGCTGAAGCTCCAATACTTTGGCTACCTGATGGGAAGACCTGACTCATTGGAAATGGTCTGGATGCTGAGAAAGATTGAGGGCATGAGGAAAAGGGGGTGACAGAGGATGAGATGATTCGATGGCATCATCAACTCAATGGACATGAGTCTGAGCAAACTCCAGAAGCCAGTGAAGGACAGGGAAGCCTGCTGTGCTGCAGTTCATGGTGTGGCAGAGTTGGACATGACTTAGCGACTGAACAACAAGAACAATTATTATATTGCTCTTCCCTTTAGCCTGCCTGTTCTTCTGTCTTTAAAATCTGCCTAGAGGTTAATATGAAGAAAAGAAAGCTTCAGATATGGACCTCAACATACTGGACAACTAAAGGACTGTGTTCACTGAAGTGTGCTTTGGCAAGATGGTATAATTTTCTGCGATGGGCTATACTGAGAACTGTTAGCCAGCTTTTATCTACCACCTCTGTGGACAATACTGTGAGCCCTCAGCTTTCCCTCCACCATTCTGTAAGCCTTTCACACTCATTATCTCAGTGATGGAGTCACACATCAAGAAGACACAGAAAGCAAATGGTGCCAATCCTTGTCATTTGAGTTGTAAAAGCCAAAACTGCATAGAACTGCATCACTGATGAGTTTTTGGAAAAGATGTGATGCCCTATGCCAAGTTTCCTTTGACTTTGCCCCTCAAGATAAAGTAAGGATTCTAAACATGGAAGAGAAGTGATGAGTGACTAAATGACAGTCTCTGAGAGTGAATCAACATTTTTCTTTCCCTTATTCCGTCCTAGAAGGTGGATTTTCAGTATTGCTTCCCAGTAGATTAATTAACAGGGTACCAAACAGGGCCCGAGTTCATTTTCCTAGGGAAGGCCAGATGGACTTAAGCACCCTCACTGTCTCCTCATTCCCTCACACTACAAGGGAAGGCTATATTCCAAAACTACTCTAAGCAGTTTATTATAGTGACTAATTAAAGACCAAACTATACCAGGTAGTGGGGCTTACTAGGTGGTACAAGTAGTAAAGAACCCACCTGCCACTTCAGGAGACATGAGAGATGCAGGTTTAACCCCTGGGTTGGGAAGATTCCCTGGAGAAGGGAATGACACCCCACCCCATTTTTCATGGCTAGAGAAATCCATGGACAGAGGAGCCTGATGGGCTACAGTCCGTGGGTTCACAAAGAGTCGGACACAACTAAAACAATTCAGCATGCACACATATAAGGTAGTTTTAGCATCTCCATTGATTAGTGTTAAATATGAGATTCAAAAGGCTTGGAGTCTGGCCCAGTGTCACCCAGTTAATGAGTGACATAACCAGGCAGTCTGTGTCAGACTACACTGGACCACTTCTCAAAGATGCGTAAAAGAGCAAAATTGTATTCCTGGCCAGACTGAGTTTGTGTCCTGTATTTCATTTGCATTATGCTTATTTTGGAGGGATGCTTATTTTGGAGGGATCTTGTGAAAAGCGATCTCTGTCCTCCTTTTCGGTAAGCCCTCTGTGCTCTGCGCATGTTGCTGCGAAGGATGCTGCTTATTGTATTACAGTGTCCTCTTTGGAAGACCAGGGAACTAATTTCTCTCTATCCTTAGTACTGGAAATAGCTGGGCTTCTCCTGAGCACTCTGCGCCTTGTAGAAAAATCAACAGTCCAATCTTATTTCTCTGTCTTCAGTGGCTGCTATACAGCTTGGAGCCACACGTTAAGCTTGCTGTTGGCAGGTCTGTGAAGTCGTGGCCTGTGTTGTATGCACTCACTGTCCTCTTCTAGCCTAACTTTCCTTTCGCTTTGCTTTCCACCTATTTTAATTTACTTTATCTGTCAGTAATGTACATATCTTAGTGAAACACCTTAAATCCTTTCTGAGAAAGGCAGGTTGTAAATACATGCAAATATTATTTTTCTTTGCTTTCAAACTACATCACTCTTAGATCTTTCTTGGTCAGCAGGAGGACCCAATGACTGCTTTATAGCAGTAATGCCATTCCGTCATTGGCACATCTCAGCTGTGGAGGACAGAAAGTAGAAGCAAGCTGCGAAGGGCACAGTGTGCTTCCTATTCCCTCTTCTCCATTTTCAAATCCAAGCATTGTGGTGAAAGGAAACATTGCCACATGGAGAAGCGCAGTGCAGTGGCTAAGGATATCGGCTCTGACATCAGAACTGATTTGCATCTAAGTTTTGCTACCCACGGCCAAGTGACCTTGGGCAAGTTACTCAACTTTTCTGCACCTCAGTTTCCTCATCTATAAAATAGGGCTAAAATAGTAACCCACATTTCTGTAGTTGCTGTGAACATTAATGTAGGGGAACATTTTTTGCTTTTGAGAGGTGCTCAAGGCCAATGAAAGGGCAGGAGAGGTAGAGAATTAGAAAGAGAATCTTCTGAACATTGCTAGGGTTGTAGAATATTCTTAATGTAACTAACGAAAGGCCGCCAAAAAGCAATGTAAAAGGTATAGAAATTGCATTTGCCACAAATCATACGAATCATATTTTTTACCCTTCAAAAGGCTGAACTGTAAATTTTTATTTGAATTTTCAAATGCTCTTTTAAGCACTAAAATTCTGTTCAGCATGGATTAAGTTAGCAACCCCACTCAAACTAGGATTGAAAGACCATCAGAGAAGATCTTTTATATACTCATGGGGAAACTAATGTGAGAAATACAATTTCTCTTTCAAGAATTTTTTTCTCATGCAAAGAGACATTCTCATAAAATACCTGTTAAGCCTTCACTTGTCCAGTCTTAGAAGATGAATGCATAAATATATTTGAGTGCATTAAATTCACTCAGAATATTTTTCAGAAACTATTGAGCTGATAAAAGATAGGATAAGTGATAAACATCCCTGCCTTTGAGGAGATTACAACCTGATAATGCACATGGACAAAGAAGCAAATATTGCATGCCAATACATGCAAACGCACACACACAATTTCCGTACCGTAAAATCACGTACCAACATGGAGAATCTGATAGAGTATCATGGGGAACAGCTGATTTGCTTAGTGAGAACAAAAGCAGAAAAAAAGGAAGGAAGGAAGAAAAGGAATGAGATTGACAGAGAGTGGGAGAGGGTGAGAGAGAGAGAGGGAGAGAAGAGAGGGCAGCACAACAGGGAAGATGGCATTGCAGGCATGATTGGCAATACAGGGCTTGAAAGATGAGAAGGCATTTGCTGGTGTTCATGTGTAGGATGGGATTTGGAGGGATTCCAGGTAGGGAAATAGTATATGAAAGGGAACAGATGGCTCCTGGGGAGGGATGGACAGGGCACAGTGCAGCAGCTGAAAAGATGGGTTCTGACTACCTGCAGGCAGCAGAAAACCACCAAACATTTTTAGCACTGGAATAAGCATAATCAGATTTGCCTTTTAGAAAGGTAGAAGTGTAGAAGGTGTCTTGAAAGACAGTGAGGGTGGGAAGAACAGTTATCAAAGGGGAAGGGGAGGTAAAGCCTCTGCATTGAGGGCTGTTTCTCATCTGTAGCTTCGGCCTGACAAGCTGCCTATAGTTTTAGCTTCTTCCACATGATTCTTCTCCTGTGTTTCTCTCTCACGCTCAGGGAAGATCATGATTTCTTGCTGTTGTTAATATGTAGATTGCATCAGGTCCACTCACTCTCATCACCTCTATGCTCACTCAATTCTTTAGAATAAATTTTCTCTTAAGTACTCGGAGTTGTTTCTGTTTCCTAGTTAGATCCTGACTGATACACCTTAGAACTAATCTAGGGGAGAGGTAACAAGGGTCCTAACAAAAGAAGAGGCAGTGCCCATCATAGGAGAAAGCTGATTTAGCAAATGGATTTGCCAAATTTGGTGACAGGTATGTGAGTGAGTTGGGGAGGGAAGAATCACAGCTATTCTGACCTTTCTGGCTGGCCTCCTTAACAGAACTGATGTTTTTAAAAAACTGGTAATATGGGACTAATAGCTTCCCAGGTGGCTCAGTGGTAAAGAATCCACCTGCCAATGAAGGAGACACAGGAAAAACCATAGCTTTGACTATACACACCCAATTTACCAGATTCACGGACATTCCACGTTCCCATGCAATACGGGCCTTTACAGCATCAGACTTTACTTTCAGCACCAGATACAGCCATAATTGGCATCGTTTCCACTCTGGCTCACCCTCTTCATTCTTTCTGTGGCTACTTCTCTGTTCTTTCCCAGTAGTGTATTAGACACCTACCAGTCTGGGGGTTCATCATTCAGAGTCATATCTTTTTTTCCTTTTCATACTTACTGTTCATGGGGTTCTCAAGGCAAGAACACTGAAGTGGCCTGCCATTCTCTTCTCCAGAGGAGCGCTTCCCTGGTAGCTCAGCTGGTAAAGAACCTGCCTGCATTGCAGGAGGCCCTGGTGGGGGAGACCTGCTGGAGAAGAGATAGGCTACCCACTCTAGCATTCTTGAACTTCCCTGGTGGTTCAGCTGGTAAAGAATTCACCTGCAATGAGGGAGACCTGGGTTGGATCCCTGGGTTGGGAAGATCCCCTGGAGAAGGGAATGGCTACCCACTCCAGTATTCTGGCCTGGAGAATTCCACGGACTGTATAGTTCATGGGGTTGCAAAGAGTCAGACACGACTAAGAGACTTTCACTTTCACCATCTCCAGTGGAGCATGTTCTGTCAGGCCCTGACTAGCAGGGACATGCTCTTCAGCTGCTTAACATAGCTAGATGACATGGCTGGTGCTCTGGTTATCCCACGGCTGGTGGGATAATAAAATAATTACACCATTTCTAAAATTAGATAATATATTGGTACCAGCACACAGTTTTTTCAAAACCCTGAACTGAATATCGGGCACAACTCCTGGCACGTGCTGATCCATCAGGAGTGCCAGGCAGTCTATTGCAATTTTCAGCTGAAGCTCTCTTTTAAACTGTGAACAAAGCTAAAATAGCACCCAGTCATTTATATGAGTAAAATTCAATTTTCATACAATCATCACCACAAAGACTGAGAGCTAGTAGGTAACTGTTTTGTGTCACGTACTGTATACTGATAATCTCACAACAAAGAGCTATGTAATTATCTAGAAGGGTCCTCAAAGATCCAGCTCTTTAGTATCTTTATTTTCAACATGAGAAAACCATGACTAAGGGGTTACTGGGAGATCACATTTCATTTAATATATTGAAATATAAGAACAAAAAATACCATATCAAGTCATATGTATCTGTCATTACACCTAGACCTCCTAGAATTCTGCTGCTTGACAGTCACGATGATCCATTCCATCCTGTAATTCTATATGGCTTTTATGACTTTATTTAAAAAAGCTTCTAAAGTAAATCTACAAGCACCTCATGGGTTGTAAACTCATCATGGATAAGAATTCATGCCTGTTTGCAGCCTACATCCCAAAGTGCCTAGTAAAATACCTCACAGAAAGTTTACATGAAGGAGCCACATAATGGTGCTGATTCAGAGCATCAAAATATTAACCATTAGCTGACCTCATGTCCCTTCCTATTTTTCCCATTTCTTAGAATCCTGCCTGTTATTTGAGACTCAGTTCAAGCCCCGACTCAGTCAATGATGTCTCTCCTGACTACATCAGCCTACTCTCATTCCACTCTTTCCTAGCTACCTATATGCTTTCCATCAAATACCTATCCATGGAAGTACCAATTTCCTCCTAGTTATTTAAATATTTTAGCATAATTTCCACACCATTTCTTTCAGATTCCCTCAAATCATTTATCATATCCTACTTTTTATGTTCATCATCATCAAAGCTCATCAAAGATGAGGTATAAATAATGCCCATCCTTTTTATACTCTCCAAAGTACCATGATTACTATACTTTCACTGATTTTAAGGAAACCATTCATTTCCAGAACTCCAAGTTCTGCTAAATAACTTATGTCCCACTTTTACCTAAACTTCATGAGTGAAATCAGGTATGTTCTCAGATACTATTGTTCCAGTGTAAAATTACAGATATTTTGAGTCATCCTCCCAATTCAGAAGCTATCCTTTTATTGCCCTGTTGAACAAATTTTATCTGAAATGGCCTTCATTCCCATTTCATATTTTAATCTATGGTAAACATATATGCAAATACTATAATGTTACTGTGTTGTAAAGGTTAAAATAACATTTTCTACTCTGCTTTGAATACTCATCCTGATGAAAGCAAACTTGAAAATCAGAAAATAACATTGACAAAGGTGTTTACTAAGAATCAGTTCTATATATTAACACTTTCCAATAATCTATATTGAAAATTAAAAACATTTCATTAGACATTTAGAATCAACTGTGCTTTGAAATCTTACTATAAACATTTTCACACTATCTAATAGTTATCTGATAATTTTAAAAAAATTTAAGTACTCGCTAGGATTCATAATATGCACAGAGACTTCAGACAGGGAAATTATTCTACTGATCAGAGAGAAAGAATAAAAGAACAATATTAACTATTTAAAATATATTAAGAGATGCATCATCAAGCCTGTCCTTATTCAAAATGTAATCTTTTAAAAATTCTAAGAATTTCCAAATATTTTATCTTATAGAAGGTTAAGAGTAGCTGTTTCAGACAAATTTTAAATCTTGAATATATTCTTTGCAGTGCTTCAGTGGTAGTTTGTTGTTCCCTCAGATTTATGTTTTAATTTATGGCAAAACCTTTCACAGAAAATTTTGCAAACAATACAGTGTTCAGAACTTCCCCTCATAGGTTATGTCTTGTTGATAGTTTAGTATTTCAGAAATTGTCTATGGAAATACACCCTGAGACAGTAGCACGGGCTGATCATACAAACTACAATTATGCATACATTTTGGAGCTACACATTTTCTCTAACTTAAATCTCAAATTTTACTGCCTTCAAAGACTTTGAGAAAAACACTGACATATATGTAAAAAGCAAACACAACATTTAAATTTCAACACACTCAAGAATCTTCAGGCTTTTAATACTGTCAGATGATCTTAGTCAAAGCCCATCTGTAACATACCTACTGTTGAACAAATGTGGGTTAACTGGGTTTACTGACACATTGCAATGTGGGAACGGTGGGATGTCTCAGCAAGGGTGTGCTGCTGCTGCTGCTAAGTCGCATCAGTCATGTCCGACTCTGTGCGACCCCATAGACGGCAGCCCACCAGGCTCTACCTTCCCTGGGATTCTCCAAGCAAGAACACTGGAGTGGGTTTCTATTGCCTTCTCCAATGCAGGAAAGTGAAAAGGGAAAGTGAAGTCGCTCAGCTGTGTCTGACTCCCAGCGACACCATGGACTTCAGCCTACCAGGCTCCTCTGTCCATGGGACTTTCCAGGAGAGAGTACTGGAGTGGGGTGCCATTGCCTTATTAACACTTTATAGGATCTGAATCTGCATTAGACAGTTTAGGGGAAAGTTTTAAAAAAGCTGAATTTTGTTCTAGATTGGATGCCATCAGGAAGCAGGAGTCATTCCATGATTGGGTACCTTTAAAATTCTTATCTAAAAGGTAGGAACAGAGTAGGATTAAGATTGGTTTTACAAAAGCAGTAAATAGTTAATATTTGGTTATATTCTAGTCTTCAAACTGAAAATGTCTTTCTTTGCCTGTGTTTAAGTAAGACCAGAGTGGTTGTCTTTTTGTCTAAGCCAACATGATCACAGTAGGTCTTTACCTAGTGTTGATGGTCTAAAAATTGTTACGTTCAACAGAACACTAGGACCTACCTGTGCATGCCAGGCATGCTCCCTGATATAAATGATTGCTTTTCTTTTTCTTGTTATAGAAAGAATAAAGTAGATAGGGTCACCATTTCAAGAATATATTTAAAAATAGGAACTCAACTTTATTTTACTTATGGTGTAGGCTATAGGCAGCTGGGTCTTGTATATTTTTAGCATCACTCTGTGTTAGAAACTTAACAAATATTCAATAACTTTTTCAACAACATAACATAAATAAATCATAATGGTTCTCCACTATAAAATATCTCTGCCAAAATCTGTAAGTAGAGAACCAAAGATTCAATCTGGTTGAAACAAGGCCAATGAGCTGAGAATGGGGATGGGTGGAGCATGTAAACTATATTCCAATCACATTGTATCTGAATTCCTATATAACAGAGCACTTTGTAATGAGTGTTAACTGAATATGCAGGCACTGCTAGGCCTTAGGAATACAATAATGAATAAGATCAAGTCCCAGCTCTCAGTGAGTATGACACCCTATGATACAGGTGTAGTTTTATTTCCTTGTCCTTCACATTACATGTGAAATAAAATTGTGTCATTGTATTAAATAGTCAGAAGAAAATTAATATTAGGCTACATTCCTTTATGGTCAATTTTGGTCCTTACTATACAGTTAATGCAAATTTTTAATTAAATTTTGGTTTAGTTGTTGGTTCACTGGAAAGTTTTCAATATTTCCTTTAACGTCTACAAGCATCACATACAAACTCAAGTGTGCAGGGACTTTCACTGCATTCTCAATAATGAAGACGTGTTTTCTTTTTATGCTGAGAGTGGGAATTTCATTTATTTTATAATCTGATGTACATAGACTGATATGTAGATACAAAATTAACTTTTATAAGCCATAGCAATTAAAGAAGAAATTGTAAAGGAAGAAATAAAACTCACTGCATATACATGAGATGATGCTAAAGCTAAACCTAGAAAATCCTGAAGACACTACTAGGAAACTATCAGAGCTCATCAATGAATTTTGATACAGGTGCTTGACACAAGATTAATATAATGAAGTCTGCTGCATTTCTATACACTAACAACAAAGTGTCAGAAAAATAAATTAATGAACTAATCTCATTTACCATTGCATCAAAAAAGAACAAACTACCTAGGAATAAACTGAAGGAGACAAAAGACCTATACTCCAACAACTGCAAGATGCTGATGAAGTAAACTGAAGATGACACAAACAGATAGAAAGATATATCGTGTTCTTGAACTGAAAGGATCGATATTTTTAAAATGACTATCTACCCAAGGCAATCTACAGATTCAGTGCAATCCCTCTCAAATTACCAATGACATTTTTCACAGAACTAAAACAAAAAAAAAATTAAATTTGTATGGAGACACAAAGACAATCTTGAGAAAGAAAGGAGTTGGAGGAACCATGCTTCCTGACTTCAGACGATACTACAAAGCTACAGTAATCCAGACAGCGTGGTACTGGCAGAAAAGGAGACATAGACACCAATGGAACAGTACAGCAAGCCCTAAAATAAACCCGGGCATTTATGGTCAATTAATCTATGACAAAGGAGCCAAGAAAATACAATGGAGAAAAAAACAGTCTCTTCAACAAGTGGTGTTGGGAAAGCTGGAGAGCTACATGTAAAAGAATGACTAGAACAGTGTCTAACACCATATTTAAAAATAAACCCAAAATGGATTAAACACCTAAATGTAAGTCTGGATACTATAAAGCACCCAGGTGAAAACATAGGCAGAGCAGTCTTCGACATACATTGCAACAATAATTTTTGGATCTGCCACCTAGAGTAATGGAAATAAAAACAAAATAAACAAATGGGACCCAATTAAAATTAAAAGATTCTACGCAACAAAAGCTGTAGAAAATATTTGCAAATGATACACAGGACAAGGGGTCAATATTCAAAATATACAAATAGCTTAAAATAAAATAAACAAACAATAATATAAAATAAACAAACAAGCCAATCAAGAAATGGGCAGAAGACCTAAATAGATATATCTCCAAACAAAACATGCAGACAGCCAACAGGCATAAGAAAAGGTGTTCAATATCACTAATTATTAGAGAAATGAAAATCAAAACTACAATGTCACATTAATCAGAATCACCATCATTTTAAAGTCTGTAAGTAATAAATGCTATAGAGGATGGACAGGAAAGGAATTCTCCTATACTGTTGGTATAAAAGTAAATTGATGCAGCCATTATGGAGAATAGTATGAAGGGTCCTTCAAAAACTAAAAAGATTTACATATTATCCTATAATTATACTCCTGGGTATATATCCAGAGAAAGCTCTTAATTTTAAAGTATACATGCACCCCAATGTTAACAGCAAGACTATTCACGAAAGGCAACGTATGGAAGCAATCTAAATGTCTAATAGATGAATTGGGAAAGAAGAATTGGTGCATACACACACACACACGTACACACACGTGCACACACACACACATATACAGTCATCCATGATGGGATATTTATTACTCAGCCATAAAAAGAATGAAATAATGTCATATGCAGCAACATGGGTAGACCTAAAGGTTATAGTACTGAGTGAAATAAGCCACACAGAGAAAGACAAATATCATATGATGTCACTTTTATGTGGAATCTAAAAAACTGATGAAACTACTTACAAAACAGAAAGGGACTCACAAACAGAAAACACACAAAAGGGACAGCCAAGGATGGGGGGATTGGAGAGAAATTAGGAGTTTGGGATTAACACTCTACCATGTATAAAAAAAGAAAAACAACATGGACCTGAGGAATTATATATATACATGTATAATATATATAATATATAAGCCTGAGGAATTATAGTCAATGGCTTGTAATAACCTATAATGAAAAAGAACAGATATGCATACACCTACTATATTAGACAGTTATTATGCACTGCTGCTGCTGCTGCGAAATTGCTTCTTCAGTCGTGTCCGACTCTGCGCGACCCCACAGACGGCAGCCCACCAGGCTCCCCCGTCCCTGGGATTCTCTAGGCAGGAACACTGGAGTGGGTTGCCATTTCCTTCTCCAATGCATGAAAGTGAAAAATGAAAATGAAGTCACTCAGTCATATCTGACTCCTAGCAACCCTGTGGACTGCAGCCTACCAGGCTCCTCTGTCCATGGGATTTTCCAGGCAAGTGTGCTGGAGTGGGTTGCCATCGCCTTCTCCATTATTATATACATATAACTGAAACTTACCTGAATCACTCTGCTGTACACCGGGAATTAATACAGCATTGTAAATTATATATACTTTAATTTTTTAATGGTTAAAAAATTAAGTTTTATAAATCAAGTTGGAATAAAAAGAAGCAATTAAAGTACACCTCTAAATAAAAATGAGCCAAATGTAGAAATTGACAAGTTATAAAAAAATTATTTAAAAAAGTTATTAAAAAATTGTTTTAAATTTTAACAATTTTCATTTGATCTAAAAATCATAAAGTAGTTCGGATGACTAGTTTCACAGGGAAATAATATACTTCACCTAATATATCCTAGATAGTGGTATCTATCTTCTTCCTTCCTCTCTCTATCTGGATATGATGCAATTAAACCTCTTAAGCAAAATATCTTAAAATTCTTAAATTTTAAATCAATTGGAATAGTACCATATTTCACAAATATCTTTCCTTTCCCTTTATTTCATCATAAATATTTATAAAAACCTCTCTAATGAGCCATTATCCCCAAACTTAGAAAAATCAATAATAAATAAAACCTCCCCAGTGTTTTTCTCAATAATGATGATGCTCTTATAGTGTTATTTTAAAAATCCATATACTCATATAACCCAGCTTTGTCTGTTACTTTACTCACTTACAAAGTAAATATTTACTGAGTGTCTTACAACTATTTGTAAGAAATCATTGGAAGCAGTAATTAAAACAAAACAAAACACATTGCCTCCTCCTAAAGAGTCTGCAATTGAGCAGGAAAGATTTGGACATGTACACAAACACTAAAATAAAGCAGTAAATAGTAGTTATCATTAGAGATAAGGGCAAAATCTTCTGGGAGTTCAGACTAGATAGAGATGGCTCCAGGCTGGAAATATCACATCAGGGCAGTTCTCACCATAAAAGGACATAGCTTAAGGATGCAGGAACTTTTAGGTTTACAGACAGACATAGGGGACATCTGCTTTAGTTCTTGGGGACCCATGCCTCTCTAATTCGCAGTTCACCCAGTTCTTCACATTCATTACTCTTAATTGACCTAGTTTTGTGCAGTTTAACTTTCAACTCTAAATGCAAGACTCTTCCATCTAATATCCTAGACTGAGAAACACTTTAAATAAAAACATATTATATTGACATATAATATGCACTGTTGTGATAATTTTGAATCCTAGTTTTCTTTTTTTTATACCCACCCTAGCAGTTATCTTTCCCTAGTTTACTACATTTGCAAATGTGGTAAGCACACCTTTTATGCATTAGTCCGAGGGTAACAAAGATACATTAAACACTCTTCAAGGTGTTCAAACCATGGGTTTAAGACAGTGGGGGCTGGGGCTGGGGGTGGAGTGGGCGTGCATAGTCTAAAATGTACCTAAGAATTAATGTAAAAGTTATCTAGATACCTGTTCATCCATTCACTAATTTTTCTATTCAATAGATGTCTCTGGCATACCTGTTATGTATCAGGGATTGTTTTTAGGACTCTTTTAGGCTGACAAAATCCTTCTTTCCTTGAGATTATATTCTAGTAAGAAGTGAAATTGAGAAGAGTCAAAAACCAAGTAACAAATGAATAAATATAAACAAAAAATGAAATCACAGTGATAAACAATAGTTATAAGTGTTAGGAGGATAACCAAAATAGGACAGTGGCACATGTGATAGGGTATCTATTGATTTGGGAAGTCAGGAAAGCCCTCTTTGAATGGGGTGAAATTTCAGATGGGATCTTAGTGAGAGGAAGGAACCACCATACAGTGATCTGAGGGAAGAGTGTTCAAGGCACAGAGAATAGCCCTACCATGAGAATGAACGTGGCATGTTGGAGAAACAGCAGTACTGCTGGAGGCAGAAATGAGAATACAGTGGCTTAAGACGGGAACAGACAGGTAAAGCAGGCATTCCCAGGGACAAGAATGCAGATCTTATTCTAATTGCAATGAGAAACAGTTGGCAAATTTTAAGCAGATAAATGATATCATATGAATTACATTTTAAAAGATTACTCTGGCTATTGTACACAGAATGAATTTCAAGGAAGTAAAAATGAAATTCAGAGAGATCCTGTTAGGTAGCAATAATCCAGGCAAGAAAAGATGATGACGTGGACTAAGGTGGAGAGAAATGGATGCACTCAGAAAATATTTTACGGGCAGAGTTGACAGAACTTATTATGGATTGGATATGACAGGCTGTGAGAATAGGAACGATGCATACTAAATAATAAACGAGAACCCTTCATATACAAATGGTATTTAAAGCTATAGGACTAAAAGGTCATCACCTGGAAAGAAAACATAGCCTTAAAAAGAAGATGGTACAATGGAGAGGCTTTGCAAAGTCCAATCCTTAGATACTAAACAGAAGAGAAATCAATCAAGGAAAGTGAAAAGGAGAAGCCAAATCACATTAGGCTCTTAGGAGAAGGAGGTGTTACCAAAGTATGGTGTTACCAAAGTCAAGAGAAGACAAAGTGCTTCAAGATGGAGGGAGCAGCCCGTGTTGTTGAACAAGGCTAAGGGTTAAGAGAAGATGCCAAGATTGGATTGGACTCCATAAAAGTCATTGGTGTAATCTTAACAGAAGAGAGTTGAATGCTGAGGAAATGGATCCTAACTGGGATGGAGTGAAGTGGCAAAAAGGAGATGCAAGGATGGGAATAAAATCACAGACAACAAATCCAAGACATTTTGCTGTGAATAGGGTAAAGAGAAGTAGAGTGGTATTTGGAGTCAAGGAAGGATTTTGTGATAGATGATGAAATGTATTTTTATTCCTATTGGAATTATTTTTTACAGAAAACTGTTGCACAGAAAAGAATGGAAAAACTACATGATCAAAGTCTTGGACAAGATGGAGTAGACTCCAGAAAGGGATAGAATGGCTGACCTCAAATGGTACCTGGGCTATGATTATGGGCCGGTTTTCTTCAGGTTTGTACTTTTGGGCATGCAAAACAGACAAGTAAATGCTATAATAAAAAATATTGAAACTTATAACATTTAATCAGCATATCTGCTAAACTGGCAGCCTTATCTGCCCATTTACAAACTTCCAACTTTACTATCAAACAGATTTGCTTGGCTACATTCCAGGACATTGATTCTGCTATATAGATCAGTGAGCAGAATCACTGGTTATTTCAAGGTCACATGGAAAAGTATGATGGCTTCCCTGTGTGGCTTCTTCTTTGCCTCAGCACTGGTGAGATCAGAGGATGTACCTAAAACAGCCTCCACTCCCTTTGGCCATTCCTTTTCCTTTTTCTATCTTTTCTTTTCCTGATGAAACTCTGGCTTGCAGGTAAGAGGCTTCAGGCTACTCTTTGCTCCCTTTAAGTCTTCTATTCTCTTGCCAACACTCACCTTAGAGAACTTATATGTGGAATCTAAAAACAAAAACAAAAACAAAAAAAACAATGGTACAGACTGGTTCCAAATTGAGAAAGAAGTGCATCAAGTGTGTGTATTGTCACCTTGTTTATTTAACTTATATACAGAGTACGTCATATGAAATGCCAGGTTGGATGAAGCTGGAATCAAGATTGCAGGCAAAAATATCAATAACCTCAGATATGCAGATGACACCACACTTACGGCAGAAAGCAAAGAGGAACTAAAGAGGCTCTTGATGAAAGTGAAAGAGGAGAGTGAAAACTCAACATTCAAAAAACGAAGATCATGGCATCTGGTCCCATCACGTCTTGGCAAATAGATGGGGAAACAATGGAAACAGTGATAGATTTTATTTTCTTGGGCTCCAAAATCACTGCAGAGATTGAAATTAAAATTTCAGACTGCAGCCATGAAATTAAAAGAGGCTTGCTCCTTGGAAGAAAAGCTATGACCAACCTAGACAGCATATTAAAAAGCAGAGACATTACTTTGACAACAAAGGTCCATCTAGTCAAAGCAATGGTTTTTCCAGTAGTCATGTATGGATGTTAGAGTTGGACCATAAAGAAAGCTGAGTGCCGAAGAATTAATGCTTTTGAACTGTGGTGTTGGAGAAGACTCTTGAGAGTACCTTGGACTGCAAGGAGATCAAACCAATCAATCCTAAAGGAAATCAGTCCTGAATATCCACTGGAAGGACTGATGCTGAAGCTGAAACTCCAATACGTCGGCCACCTGATGCAAAGAACAAACTCATTTGAAAAGACCATGTTGCTGGGAATGATTGAGGGCAGGAGGAGAAGGGGACAACAGAGGATGAGATGGTTGGATGGCATCACAGATTCAACGGATATGGGTTTGAGCAAACTTCGGGAGTTGGTTGGTAGTGGACAGGGAGGCCTGGCATGCTGCAGTCCATGGGGTCGCAAAGAGTCGGACATGACTGAGTGACTGAACTGAACCTAACAGATGAACTTATCCACAAAATAAAAAGTTACAGATGTAGAAAACAAACTTATAGTTACCAAGGATGAGATGTCAGGGAGGATAAGTTGGAAGACTGGTTTGACATATCCACACTATACATAAATATATACATATAATATGCATAAATTCATATAGATATATCTATATAAATGAATAAATATATAAAATCCATATATGCAATATATATATATATATAATAGTTAACTAATAAGGACTACTGTATAACACAAGGAACTCTACTCAGTACTCTAATGGCCTATATAGGAAAAGAATCTGAAAAAGAGTGGATATATGTGTGTATATATATAAATATAAAATTGATTCACTCTGCTATATACCTAGAACTAATACAACATTGTATATCAAAATGGGTCTTATTTTCCTATGCAGGTTGCCATGGAATGGAGAAAAATCCAAGGATTTTAGATCCTTTGGACAAATACCAAATAATGATGATAAAATATTGTGGCATCTCAAAATTGATTGTTAAAAAAAAAACTTCATTGCTACAAAATAATAACAAAAATATCATGGGAGATTTTATCTGAGCACTTAATCAAGTTATACCAGACACACCAGGAACAAAATGACAAAAATCATAGCCTGGGATCTGGCAAAAAGTCTCTGGATAGTAGTCGAGGGACAGTCCTCATTCTATGTATGAAAGTTAGAAATTCTAAAGTAAAGAAGATGGTGACTATTCCCATAAACTTGATTCACTCTGTTGGAAGGACTGATGCTGAAGCTGAAACTCTAATACTTTGGCCACCTGATACAAAGAACCAACTCATTGGAAAAGACCCTGATGCTGGGAAAGATTGAAGGTGGAAGGAGAAGGGGACGACAGAGGATGAGATGGTTGGATGGCATCACTGACTCAATGGGCATGAGTTTGAGTAGGTTCTGGGAGTTGGTGATGGACAGGGAGGCCTGGTGTGCTGTAGTGCATGGAGTCACAAAGAGTCTGACTGAGTAACTGAACTGAACTGACAGGGAATCACACTGGCAATCCAGGATGTGATTCTGGACTCTAATTCAATCATTAACTAGTTACCATTCTGAGTGGTTTCCCATTTCATGCCAGTGTTTCCTGGACTGTATTCCTGTGTCAATCCACCTGACCAAACCTATTGAGTCTCCCCATGACATCATCATCTTACTCTTTCATTAAAAATATCATAGTTTAAAACTCATACTTAAGTAACTTGATAAAATGTCCCTGAGGATGCTTAATAAAATGATTGATATGCATCTTAATTCATAAAAACTTTATTTAGCAAGAAATGTTTTCATGAATACTTTTAAAAATAAATCACATTATACCATTTTCTCTATGAGAAAGTCTGACCAAGACTAGATCATTGTGTGTGTGGCTTTCTTAAGAGTTGGGGCCATGTCATATTTTGATCTGATTTCCTCTCGGCTCTGCACAAACACAACTATTTGTCATTTAATTGCAAGAGATTACATGTATCATATGAACTGAAAGCCCCAACAAAGAAAAAGAATTGACACTCCATATTTAAGAGTTTCATTTTTACTAAAGTTTGCCAACCCAGCATCTGAACAAACTTCAGGTTTTTTTTTTTCTTTTAACACAATCTCTAGTTCATTCCTTCTTTTATCCTGACTCTTTATGCCCTGCCAGCCCAGGTGTTGGCTACTGAAGTGATTAGATCAAAGACAACCTTTTGTGAGAAGATAGGGGTAAAGAAAATGCTTAAAAGTCTCTGCCTTTTGTATGTCATCAATTAAGAGCTTTCCTTTCCCATCTGATAAAGGGACAATGTTCTCCTTTATAATTTTCATAGGTTTACTGTATTTAAAAGAAAAAACATATATAGTTTTCATTTATCTTTGTTCTTTATCTCATTTGTTTTCTTGTAGTTGTTGCTTATGGCATCTGGTCCCATTACTTCATGGCAAATAGATGGGGAAACAGTGGAAACAGTGTCAGACTTTATTTTGGAGGGCTCCAAAATCACTGCAGATGGTGATTGCAGCCATGAAATTAAAAGACGCTTACTCCGTGGAAGGAAAGTTATGACCAACCTAGACAGCATATTTAAAAGCAGAAACATTACTTTGCCAACAAAGGTCCATCTAGTCAAGGCTATGGTTTTTCCAGTAGTCATGTATGGATGTGAGAGTTGGACAGTGAAGAAAGCTGAGTGCTGAAGAATTGATGCTTTTGAATTGTGGTGTTGGAGAAGATTCTTGAGAGTCCCTTGGACTGCAAGGAGATCCAACGAGTCCATCCTAAAGGAGATCAGTCCTGGGTGTTCATTGGAAGGACTGATGTTGAAGCTGAAACTCCCAATACTTTGGCCACCTCATGCGAAGAATTGACTCATTGGAAAAGACCCTAATGCTGGGAAGGACTGGGGGCAGCAGGAGAAGGGAACGACAGAGGATGAGATGGTTGGATGGCATTACCAACTCGATGGACATGGGTTTGGGTGGACTCCGGGAGTTGGTGATGGACAGGGAGGCCTGGCATGCTGCAGTTCATGGGGTCGCAAAGAGTTGGACACGACTGAGCGACTGAACTGAACTGAACTTAACTACTAAGAGAAATGACTGAACTCAAGCAAACTATTAACTGTGATAGTAAGATCTAAAACCACGTTGGTCAGAGCACACAGCGGCCTTATGCACATGAAGTGGCAGGTGACCTATGGATTTTGGATATTATTCATGCCTAGAATATTTTCCTCCTGTTTTCTCTATATTGCCTTCTTCATTTACACAGTATTTTAAATGACACTCTATTCTGATCATCATCACCTTTCATTCCTTCCAGTTACTTCTTACTATGTCACACTCCTAATAGATACAATTTAGAAGAGCTTTCTTCTCCTACTCAAGTTCCCTTATTCCTACATCACAATATTATCTCTAACATGGCTCAGGAATATGTTTCATAATTTACAAAGTCCACTATACTTCAAGAAAATGTCTGAGAGCTGCTTTCTGTCAGTATTAGGCATATACAAATACAGATGTATTTAAAAATCAATCTTGGAACACTACAGTGAACATTCTGTTCTAATGTCTGCATCACAGTTATTCTGACTTTTGGATACTTTGGCATATCATACCGCTACCTACCTGGAAAGCTCAGTACACATTCAGTACTACTACCACAATTACTTCCACTACTACCACCACTGCTATTATATTTATCTGTCAGAACTATATATTTCTTTCTAATTTTTGTTTGGTATATTTTAAATTTTCAAAAGTTACAATGTTGACCTAGTAAAACATGCATATACTTTTCACCTAGAATTATAAATTGCTATTGTTTTGCAACATTTGCATTATGTCTCTTTCCATGTAACAATAATATCACTGTTTTCATTTTGCTGAAACAATTGAAAGTAAGTTGTAAGTATTATGGCACTTTATCCTAAGCATTCAGTATGTATGATCTAAAAACAAATGTATCCTTATGCAGTGATAATTGTTGTTCTTCAGTACCCTAGTTGTATCTAACTCTTTGCAACCCCATGGACTGCAGAATGCTAGGCCTCCTTGTCCCTCATCTCCTGGAGTTTGCCCAAGTTCATGTTCATTGCTTCTTTGATGCCATACAGCCATCTCATCCTCTGATGCCCTCTTCTCCTTCTGCTCTCAATCTTTCCCAGCATCAGGGACTTTTCCAATGAGTCATCTGTTTGCATCAGGTGACCAAAATACCGGAGCTTCAGCTTCAGCATCAATCCTTCCAGTGAATATTCATGGTCATTCCCCCTTAAGACTGGTTGATCTCCTTGCTGTTCAAGGGACTCTCAGTGTCTTCTCCAGCACCATAGTTTGAAGGCATCAATTCTTTGGCGTTCTGCCTTCTTTATGGTCCAGCTCTCATAACTGTACATGACCACTGGGAAGACCACAGCCTTGACTATACAGACCTTTGTCAGCAGAGTAACGTCTCTGCTTTTCAACACACTGTCTAGGTTGTCATTGCTTTCCTGCCAAGAAGCAATCATCTTCTGGTTTCACAGCTGCAGTCACCATCTGCTGTGATTCTGGAGCCCAAGAAGAGGAAATTTGTCACTATTTCCACCTTTTCCCCTTATAATTGCCATACAGTAATGGGGCCAGATGCCATGATCTTAATTCCTTTAATACTTAGCCTTAAGCTGGCTCGTTCACTCTCCTTCTTTGTGCTCATCAAAAGGCTCTTTATTTCCTCTTCACTTTCTTCCATTAGAGTGGTATCATCCACATATCTGAGGTCGTTGATATTTCTCCCACCTATCTTGACTCCAGATTATAACTCATTCAGTCTGGCATTTCTCACGATGTGCTCAGCATACAGGTTAAAACATAAGTGATAGTACATCTCACTAATTAAGGATAATTAATGTTGTTAGACCCAATATGTAATGTACAGTCCAGTTATTATATTCTATTCTTACATAAGACAGTATCACAGCACAGGTAAATAATCTTTATGTTAATACCTCTAGCCAGAATCTAATAATTTAACACTTCTGCTTATTTAAAAATTTCCTGAATCTGAATTTGTGTAACCATCTGAAGGGTCTAAATCTTGGTTTGTTTCCCCCTTCATGACTTTGGATTATGACCTTCCTAAAATCCCTTTCAGTTCTTGGATGTGAGCTGTATAATTATCTCCATCTTTCATTACTTCCAGAAAAGCACATTACAAGCCAGGAAAGCTAAATATGCACATTTGTATCATTCAGCCATCTATATATGTCCACTATCAGAATGCACCAATTCTTAAAAAATTGAGCACTTTGGGACTTACATGATAGAATACTACTTGATTTTCTATCTCCTTTTCCTTGCTCTAAGTCTTATTTGACTAGCTCCATAATATTAGCAAAATTATCATGTTTGGACATGGACTCACACACATGCATACAAACATGCACAGAGAAAAGAAATAGTATTAAATAGAGGTGTAATGTTTCTGGAATTTCAGAAATCTCTGCCTAATATCTTGAATTCCCAGGGTTTATGACTTACAAATGTTGAATTAACATCACAGTGTCAGTAGTACTGAACACATCAAAGGCCCACAAGTACAGAGTTAGGGCATTCTCAAGAATCCATTGTAAAGATGCATCAAGACAATTACTATCATGTATACACATACTGCAATACATGTAATGAAAAGCTTTAGCTCTGGTGTTAGACAACTTGGGCTAAAATCTGAGATCGGTATGACCACCAGCTATGTGACATTGAGTAAATCACTTTACCTTTCTCTGCCTCAGTTTTCTCATCTATAAAATAGGGATCATACGCTATGGGTTACAACAATTCAAATAAAAACTCTGCAACATGCCTGGCACAGAGCAAATCTTCAAAAAGTGTTATGATCAAAAGAGTGAATATGGTGGACTTGCTCTTGGCTCAGTTTTATTAATATCACCAACTGCTGTCTGCTGAAGACCTTCCTGAAGAAATAGTTCCTTTCTTTTTGATGTTTCCACAGAACTGTGTTGTATTTGTTTTGTGTAACACAAATCATTAAGATGGGAGTCCCTGCACTTTAGATTGTAATACCTAAAAAATCGTGCACAAGGGTCATGTAGCCCAACCTCCCGCTCGGTGTTTTTCCCTTTCTAATATCTCTGAAGGATGATGAAACACTGCTTAAACTCTTCCAAGATAGAAATCCATCAAGTCACAATTTGGAAGTAAAAAGAATTATTAGACAATCCATCCATATTCTTAACTGGTATTTACCTCTCTATAAAAATGTCTATCCACTAGAAAGAACAACTAGCATTTCATTTATTAAGTACTTATATGTCACAAAATTTACATGCACTGTCCCTAGTCATCCTCTTAAGATGTTGTTTAACATCCTGAAACAAGCTCTTTAACTACCCCCATTAGGCCGTGCTGGTTTTGCACTTGATTTACTTTGCACTGTCATTTCAATGAGTTGTTTTTCAGTAGTTTACCGTTGCTTCATCTGAAAGAAGGACCAAGACTTTGAATCATTACCTAGACTTCCTTTCACTGTTACCACAGAATTTAACATATTACTCTAAATTATTTCTCCAAAATTTTCAACATAATTGAATAAAACTCCTAAAGCAAACATTCACTATTACAATCATAAATGCACATACACATACTATCATAAATGCATATTTATTATTTTAATGTCTACTCATGCCTTTCAATGAGATTTTCTAATATAATCCTGTCACCACTCTCACTCTCCCCTTAGCCACATACTGAGGTAGTATAGACAAACTATATAGTACAAATCTTTTCCAGGAAAAAAAAATTATTGGCTTATTAGATAGAAATGTTACAAATTGTCTATCCAAAGCATAAATCATAAACTTGACCCCTTTTTAAGCTTTCTATTAGGACTGAAATAATTGATACTGACAGAACAAAGAAAAGATTCTCGCAACCATAAAAATCACTTTGCTGCTACCAATATAACTGAATCCTACATCTAATGGATTATGTGGCCAGGCCAGCCTCATAATAACATCTAGTAACCAACGCTGTTCATATGCTGGTGTTCAGTGGCCAAAGACCCCATTTAATTAAGAAGATTGATTTCTATATGCCAATAATTCAGGTTAAAGCTCTGAGACCATAATATTACTCAAGCTAAAGAAAAAGTCTTCTTTATTTAATAGACCATCACTTTTTTTCTTGCTGAGTAGAATCTCCCATTTCTGAAAGATACTTGATCAAGAGTATTCTTAGAATATCAGTTATGTTTTAAGTATATGAAAGCATAATATTATTTAGCACATGTTTATATAATTCATGTCAGGATAATTGTCTTTAATTTTAAAACAGATTCTCTTTACAAAGAGGGATTATTAATCTTGTGAAAACCTGATGTTGAGATAAATCTACTTATCAGACATAGACATGGAAAAACATAGCCAGTTTAACTTAGGAGCAAAGTTATCTAGAAATAACTTAATGGGCCCCACCATGTGTGGTTTTTATATATTTCATTATTTGTTCTAGTCATAAATCATGACATGTATACCTCTGGCTAAAACATCTTCTGGGAATAAAGCTCCTTCATTACAAAGTTAATGTTGAAAAGCACTTTGTAAATCAAATGAAACAGAAACACTGAGACTCAGACATGAACTTCAAAAAGTTCCTAGGTCAAAGCTACACATTGCCTCAGGCTGAACAAAGATAATAGAAGTGACCAGCCCTAGACTATGCTGAGATGCATTTTTGTCAAGCAGCTATTATACACCAGGCACTTTCAGAGTGAACCAGACACTTGTATTCCATTTCCTTTCACTGTAGTGATCACTCTTCACTTTAGGGGCCCTGGGATCTCCAGCTCTCTTTATCTTTGTATCTCTATATCCTATCAGAGCAGAAGAAGATCTGCCTTCAGTTATTTACATCCTCTTGACTGACCTACTAATGATACTTAAATTAGATATACTGAAATTGGATGTGACATCTTCATCTGCCATGTGCATTCTAAGGTTCTCATCTGTATTAATGGAATGAGAAAAAGGGCCATCCAGCTGAGGCTAAAGGAAGCCCACTGCCAGAATCGTGGGCAATGACAGTTATCTGCTGCTGATTCCTCCTCCAGAATCCAGAGCTGTGAACCAAGTTTCCCCAGTGCACTTTGCTTTTCCAGAAATGTTTCCTCCTTTCATCAGAGCTCAACTCAAGCATAACCACCACTTATTCTCATTTCAGCCAAACCTACTCTTCTCTTGACCACCTTGAAATTTATCCACAGTAGTTATAAAAACTAAAAAAAGAGAAAGAGGAGTTATGTATTCCACATGCCTCTAGATAGGGCAAAATACAGTTATTTTAATAGTGGAAGTTAGGAGAAAGGAATGGGGAAGGAAAAGAATACCATATTCTTTACTGAGTATGCAGTTTCATATGAAATAACTCAGGAATAAAATAAAGGAAAAAATATGCTTTTCCCATTTGCTTTGTATAAGTATCCAGTACTTAATAGACAGATGAATGTTTGTTTAAATTTTCAATTCCCATAATGCCTACATTACTCTGATCAGGCTCAAAGTGATGAGTATATGACCACAAGTCCTTAGATTAATTTAGATATCATTAATAGTAAGTACTAGCAACCACAGCAACTACCTCTCATCTCCTTAAAAATTCTCCTTATATATGTCTATCTGACTTTCCTAATTTATAGAAATTTAATATAAAAATATTCTCAGTATGATACATCTATCCAGCTTATCTTCCATGTAGAGATTTAGTATCTCTTCATAATATCTCTTTAACAAAGGATTAATGGTGCTTATGAAAACTAAACAAATGCTAACGTTAAAAAAAAAAGTCTCTCCAGTGAGTCGAGTAAGTATCTAGAAATCTTTACTCCTATCCTAGATCTGTAACTGCCTAATAAGAAAACCATCCTCGATTAGGGATGGGAACTCTGAGAGGGAATTCAATATTGCAGAGCATGCCTAAGGATTGAATTATATAACATGCCATAACCTCCATAATTAAAAGGCAACTGAAATCAATTCAGTGTTTTCACAAGTCAGTATGTCATTCTGCAGAGTTACCATGATCATCTCTTTTGAGATAGTCCAGTATCATTTGCCCAACAAAACAGAACACTTGGTTTTACACCTGTGTTACTCACTCAGTCATATGCAACTCTTTGCAACCCCACGGACTAGAGCCTGCCAAGCTCCCCTGTCCATGGGATTCTGCAGGCAAGAATAATGGAGTGTGTTACCATTACCATCTCTGGGGATCTTCCCAACCCAGGAACTGAACTCAGGTCTCCTGCCCTGTAGACAGATTATCATTTGAGATACCAGGGAGGTGCCCAGGAGAAAGTTAACTAAACAATAAAGATGCATGCATGCATGCTCAGTCATCTCCAACTCTTTGCAACCCCATGAACTGTAGCCCACCAGGCTCCTCTGGCTATGGAATTTTTCAGGCAAGAATACTGGAGGGGGTTACCATATCCTTCCTACCTTCAGGGGATCTTTCGGAGCCAGGGAATGAACCCACATCTCCTGCATCTTCTGCATTGGCAGGACAATTCTCTACCACTAAGCTACCTTAGGAAGCCCTTTATAAAGATGGGGATAGTCTTATACCTAGGCTTTAACAGAGGCTGAAATGATCACCGGGGTATTAGAAATCACCAATCATTACAAAAAAAAAAAAAAAAACCTCTCAGGATTCTGAACAGCATGGAAAACTAAATGGGGGGAAGATATAAATTAAGTTGTCCCCCTGAAAGCACCTACATGTACAGATTCCCAAATTAAACTGAGGCATCTCCAACTTGCTCAACACAGAGATGCCAGAAGCCATGCAGCTGAGTAAGGGGTTTGAGGCTGCGTCCATTGGTCTTTCTCCTCAGGAGGCCATTTTGAATGCACTAAAAAAGAAATCATTTTTCTCCTCCTTTAAGCAGCATGGTTTGATTTGGAGACTTCCCCCACTACATTTTGTTATAAACAAAAAATGCTAAGCTGACTGCTGCTTATTGGTCTTACTGAATGAATATATCTGCAAATGCCTTTTATGGCAAAGAGAATCCTTCTTAACCCCAAATCCACTGCCTATACTTGTTACCTCTACAAATTGGCTAGTTGTCAACTTTAAACTCTGAAATTAAACATCTGATCATGGAATTTGCTCCATTTCTTATATAGGTGCTACTCTAAGAAAAGTTCATCATCTACTGGAAAGAGTTTAACTGGTTCTAACAAACTGGTTCCAGTTTTAACATGTTCTAAGCAATTTAAGTCTGGTCCTCAGATCTGAAACTCTGCTTCTTATATTGTCATTCCAAAATTCAAATGAGATTTTTTAATATTAGACTTGCAAATCACAAGGTCAATGATCTTAGTGATAGATCAGTGATAGATCTACTTATCTATCACTGAATCTAAAATTACTATATATTAGCTCTGTCCCATGAGTTCACCAAAACTAACATTGAAAGTATCCCAAATGCCCTGACACCTAACAATTGGAAGGGATAGGCCAGAGCCTTCCTCATAGCAGTGCTCATAGACTAGGCTGGGCTCATCTGGAGGAATCTTAAAAATGTTTGGAAAACAGAACAAGTTGAGATAGGAGGGCCCAGGCCAAAAAGTTTAATGGGGAAGTGAAAAGAAGGAAGAGTGAACCAAAGAATAAGAAGGGAAGAACTAAGCAGGAGTATAGTAGGACAGTAACGATCAGAGAACTAGAAGGTCAAAGAGCATGGATGTGAAACACTAGAAATTTAAGAGTTAAAAGCCAGTTTCTAAGGATACACTGTACATTAAGTGGATTGCCCAGCTGGAGATAGTTGCTGCTCATGTGTCATAAAAGAATTTCTTCTTTGTAATTTAGAGATCAGAAGATTTCTAAGAGCTCTCCCATTTGCTTTGGCAAACAGAACACATCTTTGTCAACCCTGTAAATTCAAGTATTCATCTCTTTCATACTCTCACATCATAGACATATATGTAGACTTACCAAAACAGGCACAATCACTATATTACAATATATAAGTATGGAAGTTAAAATTTCAGGCAGTTTAGTCAAAATGAAATAGGATTTCTCAATCTCTTTATTGGACTCTGACACATAAGTTAAATCTAAGATCTTTACTAATTTGTACTCAGGATGAGTACATATTAAAATTTACTCGAACCTCTCTTTTCCCTGAACTTTTCTTCCTGATGATGATTTAAATAAAAAGTCTCACAATTAATTTTCATAATATAAATGTCTCATTCTTACTTGCCATGAATCATTTTTTAATTGCCCTATTTCCTGACCTAGTGATTATCACTTGTCTGAATTACATTAGTTTTCCCCACCCTCCAAAAACCAATCTAGATAATATGTCATAACATTATAAAAATTTACAAGTATATGTTATAATACAAAATGAAAAGCTATTTTTAATAAATACATTCAATTATTATTTTATGGATGCCTTTATCTAGCAGCCATCTATTCAATTCTCTAGTAAGAGAGCTTAAAATGAGTCTTAAATATGGGGAATATTGTTTCTATATTACTAATACCATAAAGATCACCTTAGTAAAATGGAGCTCATACATATATGAAAGGAAAATACATTATAAGTGTCCCCAATTTTTGAAAAAACAATTTACAATTAAAAATCCACATCTGCAGTCAGAATTCTGGATTGAAGCCAAACCAAGACATAGAGTTGGTGCTAACTATGCCTACCTTTTGCCCACTACACATCCTCCTTTTCTTTTTCTGGAAAAAAAAATTAACTCAATTTTCAAGAAAAATGCAACTGGACAAGACAGCCTGTATGCCACATACTGAGCAATACATACTCACTGCTATTTAAATCAATTTTAAGAAAATTAGAGGTGGGAATAACTGACCTTAGACAATGTGTCTTCTTCCTTCCTATACACTCAAGAGCACACAGCATACACAGCATCTTAAGACTCCTATGTCCTGCTTTTACTAAAGCTATCTGTCTCTTCCATCCCTTGGTGTCCCAAAAGCAGGAACTAGATGCTATTGATTACTGCACCTTCCACAAAATGTTAGCACATAGCTTCATGGCAAGAAGTTGCATGTCATGGTAGAAACACAGTGGCTTTGGAAATTAGATACTGCTCAGTTTGATTCTCAGACATGTTCCTAATCTCTCTGAGACAAATCTAAAGTGTCATTTTAAGGACAATATGAGATAATCTGAATTAAAGCATATAGCACAATACTCAGTACATTGTGAGTATGCACTGAGTATTAGTACATATTTATTGGGTGCATAAATATTCATTTACTTCATTCCTTCCTTCATTGAAACTAAGAAGACAACTATTTACACAAATATTTTAAAACCAAATAATTTGGTAATGTTTCCAGCTGAGAACCACTGTAATAAATGATCTTTTAAAGTGTACATTTGATGGTGTGGCCACACTGTTTTCTATATAGTTAATAAGTCAAAGAGAAAAAAATACTTAAGACACCATTAGTGTCATAGATGAAATAAAGACAGTATAATTTAAAATTTCATCAAGAACCTAAAACCATGAAAGACATACTAAGAAATATTTTAGTAAACATGCAGTATTCAAGAAGCCTGATTTTCAAAGAACTATATAGATGTGACTAGAGATACATCCTCGGAGCACTTTCATAAATCCCTTGACAAAGAAAATAAGCAAAGAAAAAAAAAATAATAATGGCCAAGAGTACTTTCTCCTGTGATAGGTGTCTTAGCACCCTCCGAAGTTCTAAACAGAAAAGGCTGCCTTGGGACTTCCCTGCGGTCCTGTGGTTAAAACTCCACACTTTCAATTCATCCCTGACCAAGGAACTAAGATCCCACATACTGCACAGTTGAGCCAAAAAAGAAAAGAAAAGAAAAAATGGCTGCCTTGGGAACTATCATTAGCTAAGAAAATCAACAGTTAAACCAGAAAATAACAAAGTAAATCAAAATTTTTTATTGTGACTCCTGATCTAGGGGTCCACCCTTCCTATTTCCAAACCAAGGAACTCTGCAGCAAAATTCTTAGCATGAAGCAATAAAGTGTATCAAATTTAAACTAAATGTTTAAACTTTACAACATTAATGTTACAACATTTTAAATGTTACAAAGTTATGTTTTAAACATTACAACCTTACAAACAAGTCAGTTAAGATCGCTACTTCCATATTTAAGCACACTGCCATTTAGTCACTCACAAGGGAAGATGCTTTTGAAGAAAGAAACTGTGTTTTATTTATATAGTACAGCTTCTTCACCCTCCAAGAACCTAGCATTATTATATAACTATATATTTAGATAGCATCAATAAAATTAAAATAAATGAATGTAATAAACAGAATATAGCAAAAAAAAAGTAGGCATGATAAAGCCTGAGTCCTTTAAATGAAGAGAGGTGCCTGCAATTGTCACAGTATCTCAGTATCACTAATAGTAATAACCCTCTAGGGCATTATAACTTTTCAGTACTTATCAGACATAACACAAATTCAATACAATCAGTTAGATGTAAAATACAGTCTTAGTAGCACCAATATCAGAATCAGTTAGCCCAGATCCAGTATAATTATTGTCACCACACAATATTATACAACTGAAGGAGATAGAGAAAAAACTTTGGCAGACCTAATTCTACCTCCACCTAAATAAATACCTAAAAGCTCATATCCAATGTGATTTTACTTCTAAATGCTTTGCAAGTTATAATTCTGCATCAGATCTACAGTTATACCAAACTGACAATGCCAAAAATTATCTTTAAACCATCTATAGTACATTGTAGGATTTCTAAGAACATAATAAACACACATATTCATTACATACAGAAGCTATTATGGTCAAGCTTGCAATTGACCATTTTATAATAATGTTCTATAAAGCATTATTATAAAAGTTCATTTTTCAAAAAAAATTTATATATGTATAAAAGTTGATGTAATATACATACTTTAAATTATATTAATAACACTTCACATAATATTGCTAGAATTTCAAGAAAGGTTATTTTAAAAGACTTCTATTAAAACTAATATAGAATTCCATGTCCACTTATTTAACATCTAAATATGTAAAACAATTAATTATTTGGTGTGAATATTAACAACCTCAGTCCTTTAGGAAAATATCCTTCTGATCAAAGAATCTGAAATTTGACTCATTCTGCAGATAGTTTCCTGTATGTTGAAAGCACATGGCCATGTGCCAAAACGAAACAAACCTAAGTGCCAAAATTGGGCCAGAATAAGGTCACTTCAGTTGCTTTCATTCTCTACTAGGATGGAAGAACATGAAGATAAACAAACCACACATTTGCTCTTAGAAAAAGACTGCGGGACTTCCACAGCTCATCATAGTGATCTAGCTCTTCTGCTACATTTTAATCAGTTTAGATGAATCAATTCAGAATACCCTTCAGAATACAGATGGAAACCTTGAAATGACCTGTATTAGAAAAAACCTTGATTCAAGTTGTCCGCATTTTATGATGATAAATGAGAGATGAAAAATCACTAGATATAGACTGTTCAATTGAGATATGGAGGATGGGCTTATCTGAAAATATCTGAGCTGATGTCTGGGGTTCCACAGACCAATAGCTCTTTCACTTAAGCAAGTGTAAGGTTCAACTGGGGCACTCATTACTTCATAGATTCCTCGGTTCCATACACAGAGATTCTGTGCTGGTTATCTTGGGTGGAGCCCACAGATTCTTTTGCTAACCATCTTCTAGTTAATGCTGATGCCTTTAGTCCATGGACCAACCGCATTTTCAGAAACTGTCATGCACTGTCTTTGGTTGTGGGATTGGTCACCTCTACATTCTAGGACCCCATCACAATCCAACTCTGGTCACAGCTAAATCACCGAAAAGAACCCTAGCAAAGGTTAAGAAATATGTATTAAAAATAGTCTTGAAATCCTTTCCCAACATAGTTATTGAAATCAACCCCATAAATGCTGATTTTCTAGCTCGAGTTTGTGACAGATTAGGTTATCTCCAATTATCTCCAGGGGTGATATAACAGTTACACAAAATTAATTTTACTCCATGTTAGTTGAGCGAGGTTCACATCTGGAAAATGAATGTAAAATTTGTTGGTTGAAATGAAAGTAAAGAACAGCTGAATCCATTAACTCTGCTCCTATAACCTAAACCTCTTTGCTTAATTTTGTTAAATTCATTAAGGATTTTGCTTTTAACTTGGACCTTGTGCCTCATTCTAATAGAGTGGAAAATGCTATGGTCAAGTTGCAAACTATTTATGGAAGGGTAATTACAAATATGTAAAGGCTCTGATGAGCCCAGTAAATGGCAGCGGCAGGCACCACCAATCCATGGTTAAGGAGATAGATGACTTACGCTATCTTTCACTAATGTTCTAGGTCCAAAATGAGGTATTGAGAGCTAAAATGATAGTTCTTAAAAACTGATGCTTTATCACTCTCTTCAGATTAGTGGTAATTATTTTTTAAGGACTTTTTTTTTTCCAGAGTGATGGAATATCTTTCTAGAAACAAACATAAAACCTAATTACCAAGCCTTTGAAGAAAGAAAAAAGCTTGTTGAAAAATCATGAGAAAATATTATTCAATATTTCCCCCAACACGTTTATATAGCTAGTTGTGGATTTAGCAAGAAGCAGGAACTTGAGGTGAAGGTGTGTGTTGGGGGAGGGAGCAGAGAAAGCCCTACTGTCTCACCGAAGAAGAGGTTCTGTGTGAGCTGGAGAACAGGAGAGATAATTTGAGAAGGAGAACGTAATACAAATTATGTGAAGCCCTAAAATCAAAGCAGAAGAAGTTGGATTTAATGAAGTGGGTAACAGGGAGCTATGGCTGTTAAGATGTTAAGCAATCATAACATGTTGAAAATCATTTCTGAAGATCAAGCTGGTAGACTTGAGTGAGAAGGGTGAAGTGATAACAAAGAGAAATGGAGGCAAATTCAAGACCCATCCCTAGAAAATGCAGGCAAAAACTATAAACACCTGGGGTAAAGGAATGACACTAAAAACATTACAGTAATCAAGTGAGTGTGTGGGGGGCGGGGGAGGAGATCATAAGCCATAACAACTGCAAAAGAAAATAGCTAAATTTGGACAAGAAAAAAAAATCCATCACTTTTATCTTTTAAAGTAGGGAGTTACATGTTTTGTGTGTATATGTATATAAATGTATACATATTTATCTAGTTCTCTGATATGTCAGTTTATACATATTTATTTCACATATTTATAGGCCTGAAGGAGGTGGAAAGCAACACAATTGCTTATAGGTTCTTAGATCACAGATTCCTTTGGTTTTACAAAAGAGAAAAAGCAAGGATGAAAAGGGATCCACTAAAGGTGTATAAGGAATCCAACAAGCTGTATTTAATTTTGCTGCTGACCAGTCAGTCATTTAATAAATACCTCATGGGGACCATTCATGTACCAGCCAATGCCTTAGATGCAAGGAATAAGACAAACAAGACAAATAAGCTGCTAACCCCTCAGAGCACCACAAATACATAAGAATCTGTCCTCTTCCTCTAAAGCAGTTATAAACTTGAAAACCAAGCACCAAAGGAAAATCACTGTTTTCCCTAGAACAATAACAAAGCTGCTTCATCCTTTGCTAAAGAAAGTCTGAATTAGAGGATGACAAAAAAAGGTCGAATTCTCCTGAAAGCAGAAGGTTTAAGCACTGTTTGTTCCAGTTCATTTTCATGAAAACTTCCATGCAAGTTTATAGTATAGTTTTTATAGTTCAAAAAGATGTAATCAACCAGGTGTTGATTACCTAAAGGAAAAGAGAGAAAGAAGGAGACAGAGCATGCTTAATCTTTTCCCGGTGTTATCCTTTCAATAAGAGAAGCACACATTTTTGCCAGTTCATTACAGAACCTGATGACATTTACATGTTCAAACACATACTCCATTTAAATGAATGCATTGTGGTTATTATAATTAAGTTCCTACCTGAAATTTACAATATATGCTAAAATAAACTGCATTTCTTTATTTTATTTTGCATTCTCCTATACTGTGTTGGTCAGAATGCCTTTGGGCATATTTCTTACCCATATAAATCTAAATGGCAAAAGCAAATAAATAAATGGGCTTGTAAGCATGCTCTCTTGTTATTTCTCTGTACCTTTCTTTCCAACAAAGGAAAATAAAATGGGAAAGTAAAAGCAATTAAAAATAGGTAACTTTAATAACATCTTTAAACCTTAGGTACTCAAGATCAGAAAATTAAAAATCAAGCTTGTTTGTCGTAAGTCCTAGTGAATGAAATTATTACTATAAAAACTTTATGTACACTGATATACAGGGTCTCAACTTTTTTCAAGTTTAAACTGCCAAAAAAAAAAGGAGGAAAACAAACACCCAAAACTGGATTAATGAATTCTTGCCTGGAAAATTTTTGATGCAAAATTCCTTAACACCATATGATACAGTACATAGTATTGCTATAAGACTAAAAAGCATGACAAACTCAACTATTCTCATCAGTTCAAAAGTTATGTACGTGTGTGTGTGTGTGTGTGTGTGTGTGTGTGTGTGTGCACGCATGCACATCTACTGACCAATAATGATTTATAAAACCTGAGGGCTTCCCTGTGGCTCAGTGGATAAAGAATCTGCCTGCAATGTGGGAGACTTGAGTTCAATCCTTGGGTGGGGAGGATGCCCTGGAGAAGGGAAAGGCTGCCCACTCCAGTACTGCGGCCTGGAGAATTCCAAGGATTGTATAGACCATGGGGTCACAAAGTGTTGGACATGACTGAGCAACTTTCACTTCACTTTCATGTCACTGACCAATAGTGATTCATAAAACCAAAGCTCCAAATGCCTTTGGCAATGTATTTTATTTTGCCAAATAAAATCAGCAATGATGCTAAAAACTCTGTTAACACAAAGAACACAGTTTTTAAAAGACTTTAGAATATCACTTTAAGTCTGCCATCTTTTCAAATGAGTAAAATCTCTTGTTAAAACATCAAGTTTTATATAATTAAAATTACAATAAAATAACACGTTACATCTGAATCTATGGACAATTTAAAACACTTAAAGGGTTTTATAAAATATCATCCTACTACATATAATGTTTAAAATTCAAAAGTTGCACTGCTCCTCATTTTAACTTATGTGGTTTTGTTGTACAATTAAATGCATCAGACAGAACACAATTAAGGAGTGGAACATTAGTATCAGTTTTATCCTCTTTGAACATACAGATGTTAAATGATCATACCTCACCAGAACATGCCTACTGCAACTTATGTTTCACTTTCCAAACACTCAGGGTTTAAAACAGAGCAGACTGCACTTTTGATAACATCTGCTACAACAAATAACAAAAAAAGAGTGTGAAGTCTGATGAATGTTTAAACAGAACATTTTTTATGGATCAGCTAAATCTTTTCTGCTTTTTAATTAAAAGTAAAGAAAATGGAACTTAATTATCCTGTAAAGATTAGCTTGTGGGCATCTTCCTGTAAATTACTTCTAATTGAAAGCAAATTGTCAAGTGACATTCAAAGTACTGTCCTTTAAAACACAGCTGTTCTACTGCTGATTTCAGAGCATTGCAGTGTTTTCTTGTTACAATACGGCATATTTGAATATTTTAACAATTTCACTGGTTTTGTATAGATTTCCATTTAACATATCTTAATCACATTTCTTCCTGTAAAAAAGTTAGCCTCTGTAAGTGGTTTGCAGCATTTTGAGCCAGCCTGTCATGAGAGCACTCCAATGAGGTTTACTTTTTTAGACTTGTTTACTTAAAGTACCGCTACATCTGGACAATTATGGTCCAGGAAGTGGGTAGTTACTCTCATCAGACTACTGGCACAACCCAAGTCTTTATGATACTTGTATAAGTCAGTCACAGTTTACTGATGCTTTAAAATCCATTAAAAATTCAAATGAAACTCATATTAGAAACTGAAAACAAACAATTTTTCAAAATTTAACACTTAACAGACACTCCAGTCCTTTAAAAAAATTTTTAATAAATGCCTCAAGGGTAATATGAAGACAGCTAACATAGGAGTTCTGATATAAGACTTTAATATGAAGACTAGTAAGTTGCAAATGAGAAACACAAATGCACTAACCCACAAAACCCATTTATATATTTATCCATCCACCAACTATAGTTGGTTGGTTACCGTTGCTTGGCACTGTATTCAGCTCTGGAGGCATCACAAGAAATAAAATCAACAGAGTCCCAGCTCTAATGTAACATACACCTCAGAAGAGGGAGAAACAAGATTAATTATACATAATCTCTGGTTCTTGGGTATAGATTTTTTAAAACAATCTAACAACAGCAACAAGAAAGTGCTTGCTTGCATGAAATACTTAGTGGAGGTGAGGATACGTGCTTTGGAGAAAAATAAATCAGAGTAAGGTGACAGCCGTGGACAAAAGAAGGAGGCAATGTCTTCCGTGAGATGGTCAGAGAGGCCTCTCTAGTAAGGTGGCATCTGAACAGACCCCAAAGAGAATTTATGGTGAGAGAGAGACACACACACCGTGTGGATGACAGTACAGGAAGGGGTCCCTCAAAAGAATTAGGAAAGGCTTTGAAAAAGAGGAATTTTGACAGTCCAAGAAAATATCAATAGCTGGAAACAGATCCCAAGTTAGGAAGTGAAAGATTATTAACCATGTTTGCTTAGACAGTAAGGTAACTCAAACCAAGAGCCCAACTACTACTACTTAATTTCCCCAGGTAAATAATTTATGTTCCCCATCTGAACATAATTTGAACAACACTAACGCTGTTCCCCAGAGTGAAATGATCTGTATGAATCCCTCTAACTGTAACTGCATGGTATAGATAGACAGGTAGGTAGGCACCTTGGGAGGAACATAGGTGGGCAAATAGATATGGCTTCAATATTAACATTTAAAGTTTTTTTTTTTCAATAAGCAAAAGAAAGCATTATATAACCACACAGAATTAAATCTTAACTACAAATAGAGCTCTGCTTTTTATGGCAGGATGTGTGGAGACTGGTGGTGGTGGTTTAGTCGCTAAGTCGTGTCTGACTCTTGCAACCTCATGGACTGTAGCCTTCCAGGCAAGAATACTGCAGTGGGTTGCCATTTCCTTCTCCAGCAGATCTTCCTGACCTAGGGACTAAACCCAGGTCTCCTGCACAGCAGTCAGATTCTTTACCGACTGAACTATGAAGGAAGACTGAGAAAGGATACTAGAAAGCTAAATCCCGACTCTTATTCTCGTCTGTTCAAATACATCAGCATATCCAGAGAGAAAATATGAGAGGGGTAATATATATGAGAGGGAAAATAAAGATGATACAATAGGAACTTTGGATGCTTTTTGTTTTAAAGCCACAGTACTGCCTAGACTTGTTTACAAATTACAGCTGTGCTATTCCTTAGCACTGAAATGGTGTGTGGGTTTCCATGCCGTTAATTATCTCTAATGAAATTCACCGAAGGGGTTTTAAAAAGCCATGTCCTAGATACCATATAAATTATAACTGAGACTGTTACTATATAGGAAAAAAACACACTTTAGAGCATGTAATGAAAGAAGCAAGTATATTATAGTTAGGAATTTAAAAGCTGCTAAACTAAGCTTCTACTATGGGCACCAAATTAAAACACTTTTATTTTATGAAAGAATATTTGAACCATCCAGCAGTGTGCAAAATCAACACATTATCCGTGGGACGCTAAAGTCTTGGTCCTAAATGTTAAAAGTCTAAAGTTTCGATTAGGCACCAGCCAGCCATAGTTAATAAGGTGAGTATAAAAAGTCATTCTTATAAATAGTTTTCTCACTTCAGTGTAAGGACAACCTGAAGAACTTGTTAAAATCCCACTTTCTGAATCAAGAGGTCTGGAGTAGATTTCAGGAATTTGCCTTTCTAACAAGTTCCCCAAGGGATGCTAAGGCTGCTGGGTCCAAGGGAAACTGCAATCATTTTAACTAAATAATTTTCTCCATTAATTAAACACTAAGTTTTGCTTTTATGTAAAAACTGGTCCCCCATTTTTTTCACAGGAATGATTTGAACATACATTTTAAAGAAGACAAACATTTGATTTGGGGAATAAAGAAATATTTCTCTCCTATTAATATTCCAGATTTCATTATTTACACTTCTAATCAGCAGCATTATCTGTAAACCAAATTTAATCATTAGATATGTAAAGACAGTAGGTATGGTTTCACAGCAACCCAGGTTTCAATAAAAGGATTCTGAGTCAGAATTTTTAAGTACAAAATTGACTGTGTACCTAAATATTCCAGTTAGATTTGATGTTTACTTCACAACTTTGAAATAAGATAAAATATAGTAATTTTCAAAACAGAGGAAGTATGATAATTTTGTATCCTCCAAAAATCACCAATAAATAGATGAATGAATGAATAAACCAGTGCCCAAAAGGAAATAGAATTTGTTTAATTTCTTCTTTGCTCCTCCCTTAACAGCCATCTTCCCCTCCTTAACCAATAATCTTCCATTTCCTTGAACTTGTAGCTCAAGATTCACTCAATACAAAAGCTTGTCTATTTAACTTAGATCTATCTTCAGTACTCTATTCCTTTACTTATCTGATATTTCTTCTCTGAATAAATTTACTACTTAAGTATTTCACAGACTTTAGTGTGGAACTTACTGTCTTCTTTCTGTTCCCAGAGTACCTAAAATAAAAACATAAATGAGGAGTAGGTTGTCATGTTTTGTTACATTTCAAACCCATCCCAGTCCAGGAACTCATAACTCTACACCCGCATTGCTTTAACAGTTTCTCAGATGGGCTGCCTGCCTTCAGCCTCTGTACAAATTATGTTTGATGATGCCACATTCTGCGCAAAAGTGTATGCTGATATTCCAAAATCAACGAGTTCTAGAATTTCTAAGGATGTTAGAACTCTAAAAGTTTAATACCAAAGCTATGAAAAAACATTTTCTTTTATCCTTTCCTTCTGGTCTCTAATCTCCTAAAAAGTACCATATATCCTTTAACTCACTAATATTACTGCTTGAAATTTATCCTTCCAGAAAAACCTAAAAGATGTAAATGATTATATGCATTTATTTAGTTCTTTCAGAAGTTATAAAAGTTGGATACTAGCCAAATGCCTTAAAATAGAATGTTTAAACTGCAGCAAATCCACTAAGAGACCACAGGACAGAAAAGCAACATTAAAATCAATAAGACCATATAGAAATATGGAAAATGTTTCTTCTTACAAGCATATTAAAATTATTTATCTACCATGATTGCACATGTAAATATAAATACTGACATAAAGAACTCAAAAACAATCCATGTAATAGGGTAGTCATGTATATTTTTTATATTACTTTTGTAAGAAATTGAGGTCAGTATACAATGAATACAGACTTCTTCATCTTTTATATCTTCATATAATGTATGTAATGAATTTTATCATTTAGAATGATGATGCAGAGTTTTTACAAGGTCTTAAATTACCATATGTTTCATTATGTTCACTTAAAGTGAATATAAACTTCAATGGAGAATTTCAGTAAAGGTTGTATGTAATATGTTAGTTTTTGGATAACCATCAGTTAAGTTCAATTAATCAAAATACTCCTTGGTTCCTTCCAAGTTTTACCTTGTATTGTGCACAAGAATAACTAAGAGCAGATGGGTTTTGTTGTCACTTTCTTTGTAACAAGTTTTGCATACAATTACAGACCACATTACCCAGGCCCCTCAGAAGTGAATGGGAATTGAGCAGCTCAAGTCCAGGCCATTCCTTTGATAAGGAATGTCTTCCACTATTTTTCTTCCTTATTACATTGAATTTTCATATGGATAACAATGGATAAATAAAAGCCAGAATAACTCCATGAGTGACTTATTTTTATTTCAAAATTCTGGCATTAAAAAAATCCAGTACCTAATCAGTTAATACTAATGCCTTCAAAGACTTTGCATGTCTACTAAATAATAGTACAACCTTATAGTGGGACAATTTAAACCCAGGCTCCTGGGACTCATTTATCATCTTTTTCTGTAACCCCATAATAGTTCTTTTGGAACTGAGGAAGAAGATAAATGGATCCCTGAGAAACAAATATGTACAAACCTTTTGAAAATGCTGTTTAAGTAGGAAAGGAAATATACTATTATCTATACTGATCATATGAGAATTCACTTTGCAGGATCAAGTGGAGTGTGAACTGTTCAACCTCATAAGCATTTGCAAATAAAATCAAACAATTCCAAATTTCAAAATTATAAACAAAATTCCAAATCCCAGTCATGTTTTTACATAATTACAAAAGGGGATGCTGACTTCCTATTCTTAAATGGATTATCTAATATGTGGAGTATCCACCAGTACCTTTATTGGCTTATTGTTGTGTACCTGTCATTATCTGGTCCTCAAAAAGAAATGAATAGAAGTTGAAATGCAAACACTATCAATAGTAAATTCCAGTCCTTGACTTTCACATGGTCACTGCACACATTAACCATTAACATACTCTTTCTCTTAGCTGCAATAAGAAATATTTTCTTCTACAGAGTATTTGTAAAACTGAGCAATATAAACAATACCCTCAGTTTTTCATTTTACTTTACTTACACAGTAAAAGCCAGAGAGAAACACATCAGTATTTTGACCTCAATGAGCCATGATGAAATCTGAGATTTGTAATTTGATGAGACTGTACTGAGATAATACAGAACCCTCTCCCCTAAATTCCTGGGAAAGCATTTGAAATCACAAGATAGTAGATTATAAATCTTGGCTTCCTGTACAAATGACTTTGTTAAAAAAATAAATACATAAAAATGCAAAGCATACAATATTTACCATTATATAAGTAATACTGCTTTTAATTGTTACTATTCCCTTGTTCCTTATTACATGATTATTTATCTATGTAAACTATGTGACCTGTGAAAATCACAAAATACTAACAAGATCTCTTTTAAAAAGGAAGAACATCTAGGACTTACTTCTGTCAACTGATCCGGTCCTAACATTTTAAATATCACACACACACACACACACACACACACACACACACACACACACACACACACACACACACCCCACAGGTCTTCTCAATGTTCTCATTAAGTTTGATAACAGTATTTTAGAAAAAGAGTCCAATACTACTGCATTGAGGTAATTTATCAGGGTAGTCTGTGACTAAGGGCAGACACAACCCTTAGTATGTTGTTCTATTTTCTTTATCATTTTTTGTTTTCTTTGTTATTATTTTTAATATGGTAAACATGTCCAACGGCTGTAATATGTTTCCCCAATCCCATATGAATGATAAAGACAAGCTACTAATTTGAAATTTAAACACTTGAATAAGCCAGAAGGGGGATAAAACAGAAACTGTAAGAGAGCATAATGGAATGGAAATTGCTCAAACTAACTTGAGCGATAGGGCAAAGCACCCTGACATACGCCACATCTCTGAATGAAGCAAAGGTATGTCACACGCCACCTTTGGGGTTGGTTGTGTCAATGCTGGTTTGCTAAGCTGTTCTCTCTCTCTGCCATACCTGCTATATAACAACTAAGTGTTAGAAACTTCAGTCATCATATTTGAAATATAACCTCTTCCAGACAGGAAAAACAGTACTCTAAGCTGCAGCTTCTGAGTTTTCACACATCTCATATTGAATATGCATTAACTTTTCACAGTAAGATTTATGGATGTATTTTATTAACTATAATACAAAAATAACCTGTTAAAATAACTTAGTGAGACTATACCAACTCTAAGCTAAATCTCACAAGCTATAAGAAAATAAAGTCCTTGTTAATATCAATGACTAGCAGTTTCATGTTCCATATAGGCTTTTGATTCATGATCAGTAAATTGGATTTCTAATGGTAAAAGAATAATCACATTAGACTGAATACTTAAAAGGGCTTTCAGTAAATTTTTGTATCTGATATCTAACAGTTTCCAGGGGGTTTTATATTATCTTAAATTGTCTAAAGTTTCCAATAACATACTTTCTTAAACAAGTGAATAAAAGGCCCCAGATTTCTACCCATAACTCTTTGTTTAAGGCTGCATGGCTTTCCTGTGCTGACATTTCATTCTCTGTTATAGGTGTAGTTGCATCTGGTTTCGTCAAACAATAATCCACTTGAGGATAGGAACCACGTTTCAAAACTGAGTAGGATTTACTCATTATTTAACTCTGAGATCCATTAGTAGGCATTTCCACCTATAGGATCACATCTTTGTTTTTAACAAGTTTAACTTATTTACTTTTTTCTGATTTTAATAAAAGATGTCTTTCATACCTGTGTACATATTTTAAGCAACTTTACTGATGTATAATTGACATGAAAGCTACATGTATTCAATGCATACAATTTGGTGAGTTCAGATATATGCATACACTTGTGGAAACCATCACCACAATTAAACAAACATACAATTTGTTCACCTTCAGAGGTCTTCCTGTGTCATATTCATTGCTGAATACATCCAACTTGCAGAATCATTTCCACTGACAAAATGGGGTTGTGAAAAGAGCCCCTCAAACCTGATTCAAACATTGGCTCTGTCAACTGCAGTGTCACCCAGAAAGAAGTCTCCAAAATGGGTTCAATTTTACCTGTCCTATATAAATTAGGATAAATCAGATACATAATGTAAACAAATCAAATGTATATAAAAATGCTAAGCAGAGTCTCCAATACATAGGAGGGTTCTCAAAACCTGTCCTCCCTTCTTCAGAAGTAATATGTGATGCACAAGTATGTTTAACATAACTGTATATCACTGATTACCAAAGTAATGAAGGAAATAAATATTTATTATATTTCCATCCTATGATGTTTAATATCATACATAATGCTTAAAACAAGCAGGCCAAGAATCAAATCTATCCACTTATCTTAGAATATCTATACCACAACAGTATTTAATGTCTTTTGCTTTTTTTTTAAGTTCAAGAGAAATCACTCAAATATTTGTCAATTTCAAGGACATTGCAGTCGCTCAGCAAATCTCCATTTAAAAAAATAAACACTATAATCAGAGGAAATGGAATATTTAGAAATATTGTACATACACATAATAAAACTGACTTTAAAAAGAAGTCTGTGTGTGTAAAAAATGCAATTTATTCTGGAGTTAGTTACAATAGTGTAAAGAACACTCCAATTTCCACTTTCTCTATTACACTAATCTCAACAATGATGACCCATGAAGGAAACAATATTTGATGAGACACTTTTTGGCACACCCATTGTGTTTGGACAAGCTGGACAGCATTTTTACCCCTGAGCCAATCTGCTCAACAGCAGATATGGAAAGATCACCTGCTAGCCAGCCACACACTTGGAAGAGCTTCCATACCTTTCAGAAAGTATAAGCTTCCCTGGATGGAAGAAACGATGCTACTGTATATAGAATTCAGTCAAGGTACATCTCCTGACTGTATTATCTTCAAAATCACAGTACCTTTTTGAAAAGAACCCCAATAACCTGAAGATAACAGCACAGAATGGTGCTCAACATGACTGCTTTTCAAAAGATGAAAACAAGAATAAAACTGAATTTTGGTGAAAAGATACAGAACACTGTTGTGTGTTTAAAGATCTAGAAAAAGCTCCAGGTTTCTGAAAGCATGTTTGGTAACCTATTTTTATTAATTAAGACAAGGAAAAAATTATTTCATAAAGATCCTCAGAATTCGTTAGCTGAGTTCACTTGTTTTGATGTTAAAGTGATTTCATCTCAAAAGCATAAAATTGTTTTGATATATTCTTACATACATACATCAGTTTCCTAATCAATAAGGTACACACAATAACATGTTTTTACCTTTGCCATGGGAATAATATACACATATATTAGATTATAAGACAATTCGATTTTCTTAGGTTAAGGGGATCATAGTTATTGTTGGTCTTTCTCATTGTTTTTAAATGAATCATTTCTTATCCCATAATAAAAAACATCCATGCATGTAAAGTTGTAAAAATATTGTATTTTATATCAGTGTTAATCATTTATTCATATAGATGGTTGCACTCAAAATTGATCAGAGTACCATACTATCATTGTGCATAATTTGATACAAAGACAATGACTTATGTATCCTTCTATTTGTGGTACTTAGAATCATGACACATACAAACAGGGCAAGGGAAATAGATCCAGGAACTGCAAGATCTAAAGCAACTCGCTGCAAGGGAATACAAAATTATGCTATCAGGTATATATGAAAGTAAATATTTATTTAGAAAAAGAAATCTCAGTAAATCGCAAATGTTAAAAATGACACAATTATTTTTTCTGCTCAGTCTCCCCTTACCAAGAATCCAATAATACTTGTGGCCATTCCGAAGTGTGGCAGAGGGAAAGTCAAAATGGAAAGGATTATCATACTGAATTGCAGTTAAAACATCTTCACTTTGAAAATGTTATAAAACTACCTGATCCCACTGCTTGAGCCCCTCCCAAGGCCTCAGTGAGTGAGACTTCTGACACCTCTCATTTAGCTTCCAGGGGAGTTAATTGTTACTGATTCAATAACAAACATGAGAAAGACTTGACAGGTACCAATTAAGTCATCCTAGAATTCACCAGGGAGAAGGCAATGGCACCCTACTCCAGTACTCTTGCCTGGAAAATCCCATGGAAAGAGGAGCCTGGTGGGCTGCAGTCCATGGGGTTGCTAAGAGTCGGACACGACTGAAGCGACTTAGCAGCAGCAGCAGCAGCAGCAGAATTCACCAAAGAGACTCAAAACATTCCAAGGCCCATCTAGAATATGAAATCTTCCAGGAATCTATGTCACCCATGTTTCCCCTTAACTCCATAATCTCAACTGCCCCCTGCCTTTTAAGGATCTATCAAATAATAAATCTAGCAAGTGATTATCCAGGCAAACTTTTACTTTTGCCTCTGTCCTTGCTTTCTTTCAGGGACAGCAGCTCTCTACCTTACAATGAAGGCCATTCCATTTCAAACAGCTCTAACTGTTCTGCATGCCAAGCCCAAATCTGCCCTCAGTACATAGAACGCAGACTCACAATGCTCTTTCAAGCTATTTTTTTCTAAGCTAAAAAAAAAAAAAATAGCAAATTCTTCCTCTGCATGTGTTCCTCATACCTAGGTACAGCTCTCATACGAAACCTGTAATTTTCTTTTCCTATTAAACATCTTCAATTCCTTCAGCTATTGCTTGATGTTAACAATCCTCCAGACACAAGATTGAAGGAGGACATGAACATAATGCTCAAGATGTGACTGGCCAGGACAAAGCACAGCAGGGCTCCCTGTTAATTGTTTAACACTGAAGAATCATTCTGGACTGCAACTTCCATTGAAGACTCACAATTAACTGAAACATCTATGAAGTTTTCATTTTGCCAGCATACAAGGGTAACTCTTCTTTGATGTTTTTCAGTCATTCAGTCATGTATGACTCTTTGTGAACCCATGGACTGCAGCATACCAGGCTACCTTGTCCATCATCAACTCCCGGAGCTTACTCAAACTCATTTCCATTGAGTCAGTGATGCCATCCAAACAATTTGTCCTCTGTCATCCCTTTCTCATCCTGCCTTCAATCTTTCCCAGCATTAGGACCTTTTCCAATAAGTCAGTTCTTCGCATCAGGCAGCCAAAGGATTGAAGCTTCAGCCTCAGCATCAGTCCTTCCAATGAATATTCAGGACTGATTTCCTTTAGAATGGACTGGTTTGATCTCCTTGCAGTCCAAGGGACTCTCAAGAGTCTACTCCAACAAACAATTCAAAAGCATAAATTCTTCAGCACTCAGCTTTCTTTATAGTCCAACTCTCACATCCATACATGACTACTGGAAAAGCCATAGCTTTGACTACGCAGACCTTTGTTGGCAAAGTAATGTCTCTGCTTTCTAATACGCTGTTTAGTTTTGTCATAGTTTTTCTTCCAAGGAGCAAGCATCTTTTAATTTCATGACTGCAGTCACCATCTGCAGTGATATTTTTGGAGCCCAAGAAAATAAAGTCTGTCACTGTTTCCATTGTTTCTTCATCTATTTGCCATGAAGTGATGGGACCGGATGCCATGATCTTTGTTTTTTGAATGTTGAGTTTTAAGCCAGCTTTTTCACTCTCCTCTTTCACTTTCATCAAGAGGGCCTTTAGTTCCTCTTTGCTTTCTGCCATAAGGATGGTGTCATCTGCATATCTGAGGTTAATGATATCCTGTACTTATACTGTTGTCTTTTTTAACCAAAATTCAGGATTTTATTAAATGTCACCAACAGTTTTAGGACATCATCCCAGACTGCACAGAGTTGTGAAACTGGATCCTATTAATTATAAGAGACATAGTAAAACCCATTTAAGCAAAAATAATTCAAGATTTTCAGGCATTCATTAAGTGTGTCCCTCTCTGCCTTTGGCAGTTAGGTCTATCTCCAGAAAAATCATATACTTTTTATTGGTTCATACCAGACCCAGCAGCTTAGATATGAGAGGCACTGGCAAAGATTACTAAGAAACCCAAGAGATACATTATCCGCCTATTGTAGTTTCCATATCCAGAAAAATAAATATTAGTTTATAACGAGTCTGAAATTGGTTATTTCTCTTTCAAATAGAATCAACATAATTACAATTGATAAAGAGAAAGGAAATCTTTTTTTTATTTTTTTCTTGGTTTGTTCTAGGGTTATTTATTGTTAGTTTGAAGTAAATATAAGTTAAGAACGTATATTCCCCTCTAAGGGTTCCTTCAGACTTTTCCCAGACTATCATATTCTGCTTATTTTCTTTAGGTAAACACCTAAGTCCAAATGAAAATATTAATGCTTCATTATCAGTAAGTATCTAAATGCTTTAAGCATTGCTCTTGAATTCTGCTTTGAGTCTTTTGCTTTTTTTCAAATTATACAACTTTGTGCTCAGTTTTGTGCTTCCTTCCAAAAACAGATTCTTCCAGAGTTCTCCTGGAGCAACTGTGCTTCCTAATTCTTAGGTAATTTCTAACAGAATATGACACTTGTTCTCACCTCTTAACCCTCTTACCTCTCACCCGTAAGCTGGATCTGAACAAATGATTCAGCGGAGATCATCAACTTGACTTCCTCAAAGGAGATTTTGACATTACAGCCAACATATGTGGCAGAAAGGTTAATTTAACACTTAAATGTGAAATAGATTTCTTTATAACCTCCATATTCACGAAAATAGAACACTAAGATAGAGTACTATCAATTCATCTATTCCTGCCTGAGAAGACATTTATTGGAAATCTTCAGAATCCAAAAGACCTTTATACAGCCAGATCTGGGGTGTCTTCTTCTCCTATGTTCTCCCGAGTGTGTGTGCTGTGTGCTCAGTCGTGTCTGACACTTTGTGATCCCACAGACCGTAACCCACTAGGCTCCTCTGTCCACGGAATTCTCCAGGCAAGAATACTGGAGTGTGTTGCCATTTCCTTCTCCTCTCCTGAGTAGAGGTTTACATTTACCTAAACTGATCCCATGAACTGTAGCCCACCAAGCTCCTCTGTTCATGAGATTTCCGAGGCACAAATACTGGAGTGAATTGCCATTTCCTTTTCCAAGGGATCTTCCTGACCCAGGGATCAAACATCTCCTGCATTGGCAGGCAGATTCTTTACCTGCTGAGCCACCAGAGAAGCTCTTACATTTACTGACATTGGGTCATTTCACTGAGCCATCTCTAGGTGAACAACCAGTGAAGAAATCCTTCTCCTAAAACTCTAATAAACATTTAGCCTATAGTACAAAATTGTAATCTATCGGGAAGTTCCCAATGTCTTATGGTCCCTAGAAGCTCTACAGGGTTCTGTGGTCACACATGTCCACTTATATTAAGCAGTGATGTTATGTTATGCAAAATGGAATTTAAGTATAATTAACATGGCTGCAAACCTAAAAATATCATAGCCACTACTGCAAAAGTAGTGATAATGATCAATAACAACATTTTTAAGGCTCACAAAATCTAATCAATTGCAAATATCCATTTTAAGGAAAAGTATGTTTGTGTTAAGTATATACAATGAGGACATAATTATGTTGATAAAACATTTATTTATAAATAATATTTTATAATAGAAACTAGATTCCTGAATATTGACAGAATAATGTAATAATGTGATTACATTATTCCCCATTTGCTGAAAAATATCCATGCAGATACCATGCAAATAAATAACATGTCTGAAAAATCGTAAGACACTGGATTGAGTTTCCAGAGAGAAATAACCATTATTTTAAATAGAATGATGTCTCTCTCCTAGAACAAAAGACTCATGAAAGTATGTTCTATGTCTGCCTTAGTAACTACACTGTCCCTAGGACCTAACTCCATCTCTGACACATTTCTCCTCAATCAATTTGTTCATAAAGTCTAACAGTCCCCAAGAATTTTTCCCAAATCCACCCATTCAAATAGTAGTATCTTTCAGCTGGGTTATTGAGGAATAGGTGGATCTCTGAAAGATGTGTGACCCCTCACCCTTGAGAGTGGTTGCCAATTATTTTATAAGAAACGATATTCATGTTGGTCCTCTTCAAGAGCATCAAGTTTAATAAACTAGTATCCAACAGATAATTCAAGGACCCCAACAGTCAGTCTCTGTCACATTATGCTACTTGTTTTTTCTTCATAACACTTACCCTACCCAATACCAGGCTGTACTGATTGTTCACTGAGTTACTATGTTTATTGCCCACTGCCCATCTCTAGAATGCAAACTCTAGAAGAGCAGAGAACGTATCTTTCTAGGACATGACTGAACACTGCCATGAGGACTCGAAGATGTGTAAAACAGAATAAACAAAATTGTAGGGGGAAAAAAATGATACAGGATTTCTTAATTAGCAGTCTCCATAGTTTGTAAGACACACATCAGTAAGCTTTTCAAGAGAGGAAAAACTATTGCACCATTAAATGGATTTATTGATTTTAAAGCAAGCCATACTTTGCTTTTAGGAACAATAAAACATGAAACAAAATCAAAAAATGTTTATTTTATTCAAATTAGATTTATATAGTCATCAGCATTTCTCACCAACATAGATTAACAAAAGTCATCCTATTAATGATAAATCCCATGGCTCGTAAGGAAATTGAGCATTTTAGCTGCTCTGAGCAGGTTTGTGAGTGATGAACTTACAGTTTCTCTTGGGTTTAGAACACTGACATTAAGCATTGGCCTCAAGCATTTTTAGATTAGGAAACATTACCCAATTTTGCAGATTAGAATGAACTAAGACCCAGAGGTTCAGTGACTATGCTCATAGTTATCTAAAAGGCTAAAGATGTCTCTCATTGTCATGACTCCTTCATCTTTCTCAAGGATTCTTTCCATTTTTCTAAGGAAAAACGCTTTGTTCAGTACATGAATGGGCTTCCCAGATGGCACTAATGGTAAGGAATCCACCTGCCAATGCAGGAGATGTAGGTTCGATCCCTGGGTCAAGAAGATCCCCTGGAGGAGGGCATGGCGACTCACTCCACTATTCTTGCCTAGAGAATCCCATGGAGAGAGGAGCCTAGTGGGCCACAGTCTATGGGGTCGCAAAGAGTGAGACATGACTAAAGCGCTGTATGTACACTAGGGGAGTTCAATAAATTTCAGTTCCCTTTATTCCTAGGTTTACATTTGCTGGGAATAAATTTAAAAAACCCTAAAATTTCAAATCCTGTAATGGATCTTAATCCTATGTTTTTTAATATCTCCTTGATAGCATTAGTTGTGCTGTGGAAAGTTGTGCTGGGCAAAACCAAGAAGTTTCAAATGAGAATTTTCACTGAAATATTACTATCACTTTTAAAACATAAGGGAGGGAGGGAGGAAGAGAGAAGGAGAAGAAGGAGAGCTGAGGAGAGAGAGAGAAAGAATGACACAGTGAGACAGAGAGAGATGACAACCATTCAGTAACCCAGCAGGTTCACCAAGCCCTACATTTCATTTTAGCCCACACTGCAGAGTTCAACTCTGATCTAACTACTAGCATGATTTTTTGGGCGTCTGTTTGCAGATGCAGTAGAGTTATCAATCCGAACAGACACACAATCCGGGTCCAATGTCACTTCTCCTCATTATGTTAATAGTTAATACATGCAAATGAAAACACTCTAGCAATTTGATTTCTTTGAAGATAGTTTGCATATTGTCTTAGCCATAATGACTGTACACTTCTCTCAGTCTCCATTTATGCAAGGGTAGTTTAGTTCATTTTTATCAGCTCAAGTTCATTTTGGCTGCTATTGGAATGTCTGTGCATGTTTCCTTTTTACCTTTTGCCTAATTACCATTCAGGTACCATAAGCAGATTTTTCATGCTATTGGTGTTTTTCTTAATTAAGAAACAAATGAATTCTCCCTAGCAAAAAAAGATGGAACAACAGAATAAGATGCCAGGGGCTGATGCTCTGTTTCTTAATTGAAGCAGGTCTATTGTTTGGTGTCGGTAGTGAGGGGGCAGAAATGTCATAAGTGTAGAATGTTAATAGCACAAAAATAACATAAAACTACTTTTAAAAATAAAGAGGAAATACAAAAAAAATGCTGTAAGAGCTTTTAAAACATAGATTTTTATCCACATATTAATTCTGACAGTAACAAAGCAGCTTCATTTACAAATCCCTCACACTTCGAAAGCCTGAGGTTCTAACCTCAGTCCTGAGAGATATGCCTGCCCCTCGTGCTTGTCTAGCTAACTGTACCCTACTTATTCACTCTTCATCAATTAAGGAGACACTCAGGGGAACAATTTGTTTCTTTAATTCGTGGGAAAAAAATTTCTCTTTTAATTTGCTTTCTTCTTTTTCTCCCCACAATAAAATCTCAATGTCCTATCCACATAGTTAGTAAGTGCTACTGCAGTTATAAAATAAGATGCATGCAAATTCATACAGATGACACTTCCTGTCCATTTCTCTTGGAGTGATGAAAACTTTGGATAATCAAGGTTTTAGAAGAAATCTGAGTATTTTACCCATTGAATATGATGGCATAAATCTGGACTATTGAATGATATAAAAGGTTATATGTATTTCTCTTTAATCAAAGCTCTAGTTGGTCTTTCTCTTATTACTTTATTCCTATCTCAGATTACATAAGTCCCACCTTATTATTATTATTTTAAATTTTTTAAAGCATGAAAATCCATTATTATATAGTAAATAAGTTAATAAAGGTTAAATAAGAGGCATCAGATAGGGTAATATGTTTTACTAATAGGGAAAGAACATTATAAAAAAATATCTCTAAGCATAAGTTTCTAAATTACTAAGTTTCTACTGTTATTAATAACTTTCTATCACTCAGATGTCTGAGTTATGTATGGAATATATCTAAGAATCAAACAGAGAAAAGGAATTTTAATATATATAAATAATATATATATGTGAATGAAACATGCCCTTTATAGTTTCTTCCTTTCTGAAAGGAAGGCCCATACTTTACTTGCCATATCACTATAAGCATGTAAAGGGACCATTTATTAAAATCTAACATTTTAGGATAAGGTGGAATATCATGGAAAATATTTTTAGGTTGCTCTGAAAGCATAATTCATGGTTTTTAAGAAGGAAATAAATAATTTTACTTTGAGATGATTTTTAAAACACTCTATCAAAGTACAGAAAATATTTTATGAAGTTGTCCAATGAGTGTGTAGGACAACTGGAAGGGAGTTGCTATGGAAAAGAAGGTCTGTGAGAAGTGAATTTGTAGCACACAAAATTACATACATATACACAACATCATCTACATAGCCAAAATAACTTTAAGAATCCATATTTCTGTGAAAGTCATAAGAAAAATTTCAAAGAGCTTAACTAACTCACAGAATCTGAAATCCTGTTGAAATCGTCAAGGGACTCCTTAATCCAATTGTTTTTCATTTCACTAGTTTTTAAGCAAAATGGTGAACAATGACCAAAAATAGATTTCCATGCCTGCTTTCTTTATGGTCTAATATATTAGAAAGGACCTATTCAGTCCACTTAATAGAGTCACTCACATGATAATAAAATATTACATGATATTCAGTTTAGTTGTTTTTGGTTTTGGAAACTAAGAAATAAGATGTAGGGACAATTCTTCTCTTTTCCTCTCTTGAGGTTCTGTAATCTTAGGATGATAGGGAAAAGGGAGAAAAGCAAAGAGTTTGAAGCTCTGAGATTCACAAATTCCATACATATATATAACATATATATATTATCTGTATAGGGAAAATATACATGGAAGTGTTAAACTAGAATGAACATAAATTTTTCTTAAAAGTATGTCTAGGAGCTCATGAAATTTATTTCTTCTAATTCTTCAAGTAAGGAGATTAAAAGTGCCCATTATCAATCAACCCCATGGCCAACGTTTAGACAACACATTTTCCTACTCCTACAGCAGTGTGAAGCTGTTCTTCCCCACCCCCCAGACTCCGACGTGCTAACATGGTGTCCCTGCCAAATTCTTGGCATTGGAAGAGAGGGGGAAGAGGCCATACCATAACGTGTTGATAATGAGGAGATAGAAATAGCAGACCAGCTGGATTGTCCTAATAAAGTATGTCTGGGATTTAGAGACACAACAACTACGTGTTCAGGTCATCCGAATGCATTTTAACCGACTGGTTTCTTCAATGACCTTTTCAGATACCCCACTCAGAAGCTTTCTAAATGAGTTTTATGTATTAACTCCACAATTGTCTGGGAGGAAGGAAAAAAAAAAGAACCTTACTTACATTTTATGATAATGATTATTATACCCAAGGCACCTCATGTTATTTAATAGGAAAAAAATCAGACAAAATGATCTGTAACAGATTTCATAAATTTTCAAAATATTTACAAGTTTCTATGTGTGATGAATACATTACAGTTACTATCAATGTATTTTATAAAGCATTTCCCAATGAACTTTAAAATATTTTCTTCCTTGGGAATAAAATATGTTACTTAAAAAGTGACTGAAGGGTTGTCTGGACAAAAAGCTTTAATAATTAAGAATATTAAACAAGACCTATCTTTTTACTCTGACTAGGAACAGTATTTACAAAAAAAAAATTCATTTAAATATTTGAAAAACATGCAAACCAAAGGCCTTAAACTTATATTTTGAATACGTGGGGGTGTTTATCACTACAAGAGAACAATTTGCTTTTATGGATTTGACCTCAAAAATGCCCATAATGAAGATGTCTTACTAGTATATGCACAATACTGCTATAAGCTCTTTGCATGTATTAATCCATTTAACCCTCATAATAGGCCTTGTATAGGTTTCTTTAATAATCTCTTTTTAACAAATGGAGAAAACTGAGTCACAGATTAAGTAACTTGCTCAAGGACATGCAACAATAAGGTGGGCAATCTGGAATTAGAACCCTGATGTAAGACTCCAAACTTCTGAAAGAGAATACCATCCCTAATCTCTCTCTAAAGAGTGACTGACTCAATCCCCTTCTAAATGTGGCTCTGTCCTGCACATCCACTCAAGCGCCACCCCACGGTCAGCCGCTTCACTCTGTCTTCAAGTCAACATGTGAACTTACCAATACACGCATTTTCAAGCAGATGGCTTGAAAAGTTATTTCCTAAATTATTTAGCCCTCTGTGCTAACACCTTTCCACAGAGTGGCTAAGAAGAGGCGGTACAGCATCCAATCAGGATATAAGGCATGTAACAGGTCATCCAATTTTGAAAACAGACCCTAGTAACATCATTAATTCTGATGACTCTTCACCCCAGAAATCAGTCGTCCTAGAAATGTTGTATAGCCTTCCAAACAGAGGTAATTTTAACAGATCATCTTCAATAATTTATTCTACTAGGCCTTGCTCTGAGTCTATTTTTAGTGCTAACCACTAACTTTATCACCATGAAAACCACTTGTGGCTTTTCAACACATGATGGCTGGGATATCAGCAGGCCACATGGAAGCAGGGGGCTGGGTCCCCTTTGGGTTTGTTTTCCGCTGATGCTTTCCTTAACTTCTCTGGGTCTTTACAAATAGAATTCTTATAACAAAACAGAAACAGACTCAGAGCAAACTGGTGTACCAGTGGGGACAGGGAGGTGAGAGGCAGCAAGAGAGGTGTAAAAGATTAAGAAGAGGTATAAACTACTATGTACAAAAGAAATAAGATATAAGGATGCATTGTATAACACAAGGGATATAGCCAATGTCTTATAATAACTTAGATGGAGTGTGACCTATAAAAATATTGAATCACCATGTTGTAGACCTGAAACTAATGCAATACTACAAATCAACTACAATTTAAAAAGAATAGAATTCCTAATGGCAATGCATACCTCAAGAAGTCAAATAATTTTTTTTTCCCCCAAGCAACTAGTTCTCTATTTATACAAAGTCACTGAAAAATGCCATTGATGAGATGAATTTACCTTCACTCAGCTATGCATCTTGGCAGCATCTCTGTCCAAACTGAGAATCTAAAATACACTAAAAACTTCAATCCCACCTGGGTTTTCAGAATCCATGAGAATGAACTGAATGAAATTGACCTTTTGGTCACATAAGCTATCAAGGCTGAAAAGATTAGAACACTCTAACCTGTGAAAACAAACTTAGCAAGATGTATTAGGTTTGAAAGTGAAAGTGTTAGTCACTCAGTCATGTCTGACTCTTTGTGACTCCATGGACTGTAGCCCTCCAGTCTCCTCTGGCCATAGAATTCTCCAGGTAAGAATACTGGAGTGGGTTGCCATTCCCTGCTCCAGGGGATCTTCCCTAGCCAGGGATTGAACCTGGGTTTCCCACATTGCAGGCAGATTCTTCACCATCTGAGTCACCTCCTTCAAATGAGAGCAACAAATGTTGTATTTGTTTTCAGGTTATGATCTTCCTCAATCCCATGTTACTTCTATACTAACTCTGTGCCCACTTCTTTAAAATTATTTGATAAAATTTCAACATGGGTCATTTTATTTTCCATTCAGTAATAATTATCAGAGGATATTTATGGTGGCATTTATGATTCAAAACCTTCATGTTTTCTCAGGGTGCCTTTGTTAAATCCCACTGAAGCTAAGCTGTAGTTTATCCCTTGCTCTGGTCCATCTCCTGCTTACTGTTGCTGCTGTTCCCACAAGAACATGTGAGAAAGCTTGGAAGATTTTCAAGGATCCAAAATCATTAATAAGGTGCAAAAAAGAGCAACATATTTGGCCCAGAACCAATTTAAAATATGTCTGCATACAATAATCGGAGGAAAAATAACAGGCATCTGAAAAATCACTCAGAAAGTAAAACACTGGATGTGGGTGTGAACTGGTTCAGGAAGAACAGGGCAAAATTTCTGAACTCAGAAAAAACAACATCATGGGTAAAACTTATTTTTGTAGAACAGGGCCTATAATAGTACATCAAATTTTAAAGAACAGATCTTTTATCAAAACCCAAACTATCATACACTATTAATCTGAGGTTAATAACATAGCCATGACCTATGCTGAGAACAGAGAAATGCCCTATTTTAAAAGGCAATGTATTTAAATTCTTTTTCTCTGTGCAATTTCCTTCTCCAAAGTAAAACAGAGCTTAATCTTCACTTGAGTGCTCACTTTTGGTATATTCTCATATTAAGCTTAATAAGGACTATAGAAAAAATTATCATTATAGCTCCTCTCCCTCACAGTAAAGTCTGAATTGGACAGATACTGAAATATTTTATTAAATATTTTTCCATCTTCTATCCTTTCTTCCCAAATCCCAATCACATTTCTATCCTCCCAACCAATCAACTGAGGGGAAGATGAGCAATTAAAACTTAATGATACTGGCAACACATACTTGACTGTTTTCTACCCATCACATACCTTCCCCTCACAACAGAATTTATCAGTAGTAGTTATGATAATGGCATGACAGTAAGGGAATCTATGTCCTACTCCAAATTTCCAGTCCTAATCCTCATAGAAAACATCATTTATAATTTCCTGCAAATTTTCAGACACTTTTCAAGAAAATATATACATATATGTGTTTGTATTCATTCTTTCACTTCTTAAAATGCAAGTAGAGAGATGCCATACTGAAATATTGTTCCTCACTTTGTCAGTCTGAGAGATTCTCATAGTAGGATAGAGACATCCATTTCATCCTTTACAATGCGTGAATTACACTAGGGATCGCACCACGATTCTAGTTCATCCATCCCCTACTAATGGACATTTAGGTAATGTCTAATTATTTGCCATTACAAACTACACCATAAAGACCACACACACTCAAGTTTCTATGGGCAAGAGGAACTGCTAGGTCAGAGAGTATATGTGCAGTTTTAATAGCTATAAACTGGCGTGCCAACTTTCAAAGAGGTTGCAACAACTGGCAATCCCAGTTACAACTGTTCTGCCCACTTGCCACTGGAAATTTACCCTTCTCCATATTCAGTTATAAAACTAGACTAATACATATGGATGAAGGCAAAGCTACTCTCAAAGACAATCTCATGAGTGTAGCACAGATTCAATTAAAAAGATATTGCTCTGTTCATTTATTTTTGCATGTGTTGTCTCACCTCAATAAAATATTCATACTAAACTACTGAATGCCCTGAGTGACTGTTTCAACCACCCCTACAATGCTGTCATTAAATCGACATTTAGAAGTTAGAAGGTAGCACAGAAGTCTAAGGTGAAATTCGCGATAACAATAATTATCAAATCTAACACAATGAAAGTTGACTAAAACCCACTACTGGCTCATGATTTTCTTGTCTTCTCCGATACCAAATTGGTAATTATCAAACACATTTAAGATGTACTAATCAGGCTCTATTTTTCAGTATCTGCATTGACCATCAATTACCTAAAGAATGAGTTCAAGTTCTTTAACACAGCACACAAAGCCCTTTAAAAACCTATTCCTCGGTGACAACCTAGAGGGGTGGGGGATGGAGGGAGGTTCGAGAGGAAGGGGACATACATATTTCTATAGCTGATTCCTGTTGATGTATGACAGAACCCAACACGATACTGTGAAGCAATTATCTTTCAACTAAAAATAAACTTGAAAACCTTTCAAAAACACACAAGCTTCAAAGTAAAACAATGTGTTGAACAACAACGACAAAAACCCTGGTCTCGAATCAAGTTCAAACTGCCTTTTGTCACTGTTCGCCACGTTCCATCACCTTTGCTCACAACAACTCACTAGACCTTGAAAAATATATGTTCTTTAACGCCTTTCTGCTCTTGGCCAAACTGTTGATTCTGCCAGGATGTAATTCCCTCTGGTCCTGACTGAATCTTCACCTCCTCCTTCAAGATCCAGCTTAAGGAAGATCTCATCCCAGAGGCTTATCCTAAGTCACAGAGGTATCTTTGTACCCATATCACTTTACACCTTCATCTATCAAGAACATAACCTGGTGCACAGAATGTGTACCTTTGTCCTTAACCATGCAATATGCTACCTGACAGGACACACCAGTGTGTTGATTTTGTATTTTCCCCTCCCTGTGGTTTAACCTGGTGGCTCAGAGGGTAAAGCATCTGCCTGTGATGTGGGAGACCCGGGAATGATCCCTGGGTCAGGAAGATCCCCTGGAGAAGGAAATGGCAACCCACTCCAGTAGTCTTGCCTGGAGAATCCTATGGATGGAAGAGCCTAGTTGGGGTTGCAAAGAGTTGGACACAATTGAGCGACTTCACTTTCACTTTTACTAAGTCTGTTTAATGACTGTTGATTGAAGAAATGGGAGGTTTTAATTTAAATAAAAAGGATGTGGGTAACTCTTTTTCCTTTTGGGTGGAAAACTGAAAAACCACTTTTATTAAAAGATGTATCACAGGAAATGATGTTGAATTTAAAAAACAATTTCATTCATTCATCCATTCATTCAGCTAATATTCTTTGAGTGTTAGCTGTGTGTCAGGTACTCTTGCAGCAACTAGAGGCACATAAATGAACAAGACTAGGTCCTGTCCACTGAGCTTAGATTCTAGTGAGAAATAATTTAATAAAGAAGTATGCATACTAACAAATGAATAAAGAAGATAATTTCAGATAAATATCAGAAGAATGAAAATAAAATAGGGTAATGGGCTAGAGAGCAAATTGAGGCATGTAGGGGGACAGAAAATTTAAATGCAGGCTAAGGGAGGTCTTTCTCAAGAGTTGACATGTGAAGTGAAAAGTGAATGATAAGAAGAAGACAGCCATATGGAAATCTAGGGAAATGACATTTCAAAGAGCGAAGCAGCTTGGCATGTTCAAGGAAGAAAGAGAAGACCAGTAAAGATAAAATGTCGTTGAATGAGGGTGGTTTACGGGGGCCAGTCAGGGTAGAGACTGGGAAGGGAAATGGCACATGAGCATGGTATACTTGGTGATCAAGTCAGACAGAAAGGCAACAAATAGACCAAAGAAGGTGCAATAGCAGTGATGTAAAAAATCAGATGTCAATTGTAAAGGACACCCACTGGAGGACTTACAGCAGCAAAACTCTTGAATATCCAAAATTTTCCATAAAATGTCTGGATATTCCCGAATTCTTCAAAGTCCATGGATCCCAGGCTAAAAGTTCTTGATTAAATATGCAATAATTAATTTTTCTTGGGCTAATAACAACAGGCATTCAACATTTGTTTCACCTCTGGTAATACCTAAGAGATTATTTCTCCGTATAAAGAACACTGGTGCTAACCAGTTTAGAGAAAACAAATCCTTAAAACTCTTCGTTAGTAACATCCTAAACTTCAACCCTCTTGCTTCTCTTTCTTCAAAATGTAAACTTACAAGCCAAGGATTAAAAAACACAGAAGTGAGCTGCAGACTAATCATTCCAGCCACTGCATCTCAAATTCACACTCTTCCTCAAAATGAGATTTCCAAAGCTGTAGAAACTAATCAAGAAATGGGAGTCTAGCTGACCACAGAGCTGATTGCTGCTTTCCATTTATAAGGACTGCTGATCTTAATTATTTTTATGATGTGACACCTTTTTCATTTGTTGATTCTAATTTTCCTCAATGTATAATTAGATATTCTTCAGGAGTAGCTTACCCATATGCAAAAAAGTATGCAGTTCAAAACCACATAGAATAACAGAAACAAACAGAAAACACTAAAGGAATAAAAGAGTTGAGAAGGCAGTATTAGATAATCTATGATATTGCGTGTGCGTGCATGTATGCACAGAGAAAAGCAAATAAAATTTAGATACCTGTTCATGGATTCTCTAAATAAGAAAAAAACCTCTAATGTTTATCAAAGCGATTTGCATTTTACAACTGTTAGACCACCTTAAAATGAAACACCATTGTTAGTGAGTAACTGAGAAATGTCATTACAGACTTATGCAGCAACTTCTTCCCTGATGTTACAAAAGGTGTTGACTGTGATTAGCTACCACCAGTAAACAACATCCATCAGTAATGTAGCCATCCGCACAGAATCACAGAAGTGCTCCTTTGCCTGAAGTATCTTTTCTGAAAAAGTTTTTGTAACCACACTTAGAACGATTCTTCATTATTCCTGAGAGAGAGAGAGAGACAGACAGACAGACAGACGTCTCTCTGTTCCATATTAATGTATGTACAAGAGACGAGGTCCTTTTCTTATGGCACCTTTCTTGGAAGTATTACTAATCACGGCTGAAATGGCCATTAGCCCCCTTCTCTGATCACTTGTTACGAGTGCCACTTCAGGTTTCGGCGCAAGGGCTTTCATACAGCATTCCACTTATACTATCAGCAATACAGCACCTTGCAGAATTCATCCTGCTGGTATTAAGCCTCCAGTATTAGCTAAGACCCAACTGTCCTTTAGAGATCTGACCCTTAAAACTCAGAGAAAAGCGATACATCCTAAGGATTTCTAGAGAGTATCAAACTGTCCTAAATCTAAATTCAAATCCAAGCTGTCCAAATTCCAATACTAAAACAGTTACACTACTTTTCATGGCTAACTAACACTGGCAAACATTTTACTCTAAAACTAGCTACTTTGATTTATTTTCTTTCTTCCCTTCATTGTTTCTTCTAATGGCAGATAAAATGTATCTAATTTACCTAATAATAGATACTATCAATATCTACTATTAATTATGTTCAAATTCAAAAGTGATCTACAATGTTGTTCTGTAGTAGCATATAAACTAATACATTTTAGGTGATTGTAATATGTGCCCAGAATTTGGAATTTTCCATAACTAAAATACAAAGAAACATTCTATTAATCCTATCACCAGCAAGAATAAAGTTCAGCAAATGACAGTCACAGTTATTCGCTAACCACAGACCTGTACAAAATATAAAGTTCTCCCATTGTGCCAAGAAAGGTTTTCCCAGACTCTGGCATGGCTAAACCATGTACTAGAATATTTTTCATCTAAGCTTCTCATAATCTATGACAGCCAAAAACCTGGAGCTGATAACTCTAGATTAATTTACATTGTAATTTCCCCCTGGTAAATCTGTATTTCTCCAAGAAAAGTAGTTTTTAAATATTAAATTTAGCCAGCTTATGTGTCATGATTTTTATCCTACAAGACTATAATAAATTGAAATATGCAAATGTCATTATATATTGCAAAATATCACAAAAAATAGCACATAATTATTAAATAAACATATGCCCTTGCCCTTATGACATAAACCATGTGACAACATTGAGTTAAACAAAACAGGAAGGTAGTCACACATTTTTGTTTGTAGACTGAATCTTCATGCCTTTAAGAAACTATCAATTGCTAGGGCCTGGACCTAAAAAAGAAAGAATGAAATATTAATAATGTCCCACCTTGTGGGAGCTCCGTATTACTTGACACTACACAGAAACCGACCTTTTTGTCCTTCAGGCTTGCCTACCAGGCCCCATCTTCTATCGCAAAAGCCAAATCATCTGATCCCAAACTAACTGTCAACTGCCTGTGATGGTGGGGAAGCCAGACATCAATCAATCAGGTTTTATCAGACGCTCTCTTCGTTTCTCTGTTGTGCTCATCTTATCATCTGACCCAGTTGTAGCCCTGACTTCAGAGGCTTAAGCAACTTGATGACAAAATATGCGCCTGTTTGTCCAAGATGCACATTGTTAAGAAGCAGGGTGATATTTTTAGCAGCTACCTAATATATTTGCAAATGGACTCTTGAATATTTCACGTTTGCACGAGCCCCATGGTGGTCAATGTCTCCTGCACAGTGAGCCTGTTCTTGGCTATGGGAGGCCCAATAAACCCAAAATATGCAAAAGTACTTAGGTGCAAGTCAAATGTCACTGGAAAATATGATTTTTTTCATGGCAATGTGGCAGAAAGGCTATCAATATGAGAATTTCAGGATGGCACTTCAAGAGTAAGAAGACCTAATTGATAAATGCGCACAATACAAATTCAGACAGTTTTATACCAAATAAATAAAAGCAAGTCAGAAAATTAAAAATCTTTTTAACTATTCCTATTGGCTGGAGTCTTGGAGTAAAAGAAGTGTTTAAATCTTCAATGCTGTTGGCAAAACCACATTAGCTGTCCCACTGCTCTAATGATATAAATAATGTATTCCGATACATAAACTAGTTGGGTAAGGAATCAACTGTTATATAGATCATGAGTTAGACAGTTTTTAATTCAAACAAAATATCTGTTACATAATTTTTATACAAAACTGACAAGAGTGAAATACAGACATACAGTGTGGCTGTAAATACTCTGTGTTAGTAGAAGCACTGTTCACTTGCTTATTTTCCTTAAAAATCAAAAGAACAACTTTTATGATGAATATAAGATTTTCATTAATAGGCAATATTGCCAAAATCCCATTCAGCTCTCATTCAAATTTTCACTGAACTATATTTTGAAAGTATTTTAAAAGAAGCATAAAATTTATCCACAAAATTTATTCACATAAATACATACATTAATCATATAGGTATGGGCTATAAAACATCACAATGTGTTACAGTGATGTATGTTGACATGGATGAAAATGCACACCATGAAAGCAATTTGCACACAACAAATGAGAAAGTACAAGAGTAATTTGTACAGCATTCCAAAAGATTCCCACTAAATTCACAGGGTCTTATTTTTTAAAAGTGCCTTTGAACCTCTCAGCAGACAGCAAGGAAGGAGTCTTACTGGTATATGGCATTTTATATCCTATTCTGGAAACTTTATAAATGGGGAACTAAACAAGCTTCTACTTCAATATGATTTTTTCTCTTTTTACATTACCATAAGAAATTGTTTTAAATCCATGAAAAAAGTTATTGATACCAAATATGCTAAAATTAAGTTATAACACAAATTTTTATCATTGAAATAAAAATAATCAGAACATTTAATTGAATTATCTGATAATCTTTAAAACTTGTATTCTAAATTAGGCAATTTAAACGTAGTAAGCAAGAGAGAGATGGACAGTATTGAGTGCATTGTTATTTATTTTTTATTCTTTAAAGCCACTTAGTAGTATACGATTTTTAGTTATTTTTGACACACATATAGAGGAATCTGGTCCTCAACTGAAATTAAGTATTTGTTTATTCACTATTTTTCATCTTCTAACTTCCAGTTTATTGCAAGCTTACAATAATATGAGACTATGCCACAGTAAAGCAAGTCTTTAATCTTAAAGAGTACACCATTATTTATATTACAAAGAAGCAGCTAATAATAAAATTAAAAGTTCCATATTAAAAGGTAGTAAAGGTCAAATATTTGTCTCTAAGTTTTATAATTGTTTATTCAACCAACTCTAGTTTAAAGACTTCTCCAAATTTCAAAATAAATAATTTCAGAAACTGTGGCTGAAACACCTATGTCAAGCAACTCACAAGATATCTTACAGACACAATATTATATAGATGTCAACTTTTTGAAAATTCTCTTAAACTGTCTCAGCAAGAGATGTTAACAAAGTTTTACAAATGCAGATTGAGTAATTCATATCTTCAAAAGGATTTCTCTAAGAAAGGAATCAATTAAAAAATAAAGGTAAATATATCTTCAATAAATGCCTGCCTATTTAGAGATAATTTTAGATTCATTTTAAAGCTTAAACAAACTTTTCAAATAGCTTTTTTAGCAGAGATGTACAGAAACTAGGCACAGTAGCTTTATGTAGACTATTAAAACTCTGTACATGTGCAGTAGCCTACATAAAAGCTATATTTTATATACATTTGTGGTAGTTGATTAGGATACATCTAACAGTATCAAAAGTCAAACCATGTAAAAAGGAAAAAAATCAGACTAAGACCATTTAACAACTTCTAGCAAGTCAAAGGGTCAGTAGCCAGTGGCAGATACCCAAATGAAATGAAGGCCTATTTAATACTAAATACTACACTAGAGCCTCTTATAAATATATTCCTTTTTTTAACACTCATGGGGATATCACCAGGATATTAAATAATAAATAGCACTGCCTTGCAGACTATATAAAGAGTTGATTCTCTAGCTATTACATGGACAATGCCTGGAATGAATAAGAAATTATATGACATTGGTTATAACCATCAGGCATTTTACATTCATTTTTAAAATCTCCAAAATCATGAGATACGTGCACAGCTTCCCCATAAACACACATATTTAAGTTTATTTAGTGACCAGGACCTCAAGAATAAAGTAGAGCATTTCAGGTACCATTTCTAAAGCCAATTTTTAATCTTTAGCATAATTTTTAAATAATCAATGAATTTCCAAGGATCTGATTTAGGGGGAAAAAATGTTCATTTTAAGTAATCACTATATCTTAGAAATATCAAAAAAAAATTTAGCATGTCTTTTATTTCCTGGCTTTGGCAACTTAGGTTCTTTTATTATCCCTGCAAACATCCTTCAGCGACATCTATCCTTTGAGCTTACTACATTAGGATTTCCTTTATTAGTAATGAATATTTGTTAACACAAAAACAGTCCTATAACACTTCTTTCTTGGACCTTCTCTGACTGAGACATGGGGCTGCTTATCTTGTATCCATCATGAGGTAAAACTGGTCCTCAAAAGCACATTTTAAAAACTAGGGATATATTATAATAGACCCGGAGAGAGGGATGAAAAAGAAAAACATAAGAGCTTATTTTAACACTTGAAATCTTGACCAAAATCGGTTCTACCCAGTAACTATCATGTATTCCTTTTTAGAAGTATTTGTCAAAAGCACAAATTGCTAAGGCTTTAAATAATCCTGACTAGACAATTCTTCTCCACCTTTTTGTCATCTCAAAAAGACAGTCTGACTGTAATGGTATGACACCCTCTCAGACAAGCCTCTCGGCATTAATATTTAAATCTTACCTGTCCCTTGTGATTGGAATTCAGCCTCTATTCGCAAACAAAAACTAAATCAATGTTCTTAGAGTTCAAACTAGATCCCTAAACAGTTTGCCACTCTCTATGCACAGATAAGATAAACTTTCTTTGACCCAAGAGATGAAGTTGCCATGACGATCAGAGAGTCCACTTTCTATATTGATATTTTGCTGATGTAACAACAAATAGAACCAGATCCTAGTGCCGATAATGGTGATTAATTAATACTAATATTGATCCCTACAAGCAAGAGACAAGGCTATTAACTTGAAGCCTGAAAAGTCAATTGTTACCTGTGGCAGAGATACTAGGAGCTGATTTGGAAGCATAATAAACAAATGCACTATCTTTATGCTAATACCTTTAAAGAGATAGTACTTTCTAGAATGCCAAATATTACCATGTCTCAGCTTATTAACTTAATTGCATTTCAGCGTTTAAAAATGTAACCTTATTGAATGATACATACTTACCCCTTTATCTATGGTGGAAACACATTCTCTGGCCACTGAAGTAAGGGGACTTTTGTTGCTATTCATTTGATGAGGGAATGAACTGATAATTTTACACAGCAGCAGGCGCTGAATTAGACAGAGTTTCAAAAATACCTGCAGTGTTCTTCTGAAATGTCCTACTAATCCTTCAAAATTGGGAAAGCAACAGAAACTCCAAGGGAATATGACTTGGAGAATGAGAGCTCAAAAGCTAACATATTCACTCATAATTTTTAGCAAACAAAGACTGTACTGAAGAAAGCATTCTTGAAAAAACTTTTTTTATTCCCAGATACACCTAATTTTTGGTTTTTCACACAATTTAGCCAAACACCAAAAAACCTGCTGTAAACAGTATCACTTCATCTAAAACTTGAATATATATTCTTCTGAAGGAAACTGAGAAGGCAACTTTATGGAACGTAAAACTTAATCACAGAATGTAGAATAAGTAAGATTTTTTATTTAATACCTTTTAAAATACCAATTATAATAAGTCCATTCTTAATTTACCTTGTTTATGGGGAAGAACAAAAATATCCATATTAGAAATCCATACATCCAGTCCCAAATATGTCATTTTAGCAAACACATTAGCTTCAATCTTGTTCTCTCAAAACTTTTTCCAGGGATAAGAACTAGTAGCAAAATGGACTAATTAGATTCATTTATTTGTTTTTACCATGTGAAGGAAGAGCTAATTTAGTCCTTAAATTGTCCTCAACAGTAGAAATAACGTGGATGAGGGAGGCCTTGAAGAGCGCATGGACAAGAGAACTCTGCTACCTGAACTGTGACACAGAGTTAATTTACACTACCATACAGGCAAAACATACATACATATGAGCTAGGCAACTAACATAATCAATCAATATCTTAATTTACTCTCAAAATTAACCAGAAACAAATTGATGTGTAAATCTTTGCATTAATCCTTAAATATGAAATAAATTTTAAATTAGCAGAATGTAAAAATCAGAAGCTAATCATTTAACTGCACTACTGTTTTCCACAACTTAATAGACCAACTTAAATAAAATAAGACAAGTCACATCATATTTTCTAAGTCTACATTTAAGTAGCTCAGGAAATATTTTAATTTGCAAACACTTATTGGTATCTTGGAATGTCTAAAGTGAACACTGATTTCTTATATGAAATTCAGAGAGATGCTTTACACTCCTTATAATTGAACCGATGTACTATCACATTATTCTTAATGTTTCTGGTTATAATTTATAGAAGCATTCAAACTTCTTTATCCATTTAAAACACTGAGACATATAATATTAAAACTCATAATTTTTCTTCCATAATTTTATAAATGAACCACTTTAGAAAACTACCAGAAGTGGAAAACACAAGAGTTGCTCTTTTATTTCCAAGTCATATCACAAAGTTTTAACCCTAAAAATTCTTTTATAGCAACTAGGGATATGAAATGCTACCGCATTTATATTTGCATTGTGACTGCACTGAACTTAAAAAAAAAAAAAAAACCTGACTTCATGATTAATGGTCTTTAGAAGGGAACTTTCTTATATTCTCTTTAACTCTTAAAAACTAGGATTCACCTATTAGCCATTTCTTAACTTCCTTATTTTTAAAACATCTACTAAATATTCTTAGGGTTTTTTTTGGGAAAAATTCTATGTATTGATATATTTCAAATATGTAATAAAGAAATTAATTTTTTTACAATACATTGGGTACCAATCTTTCTAGTTTATTAACAAAAGAGCTAGTATACCTAATGTATTTTGCTTTAGTTTATGGCCAGTGTAAAAACAGATTTTCTGAAATGTAACTCAGTTAAAAATGTAGAAAGTAAAATCCCTAATTTGAGATACAACATAAATCAAAAAGAAAGGCTTATCTTTTAATGTTATATTTAATTATTTTTTAAATCCAAAGAAGTGAATAAATTGTTTCAAAGCAAAAAAATCTGTCTTAATATTTCGCAGATAAAAAACCAAAACATCCTGGATATGAGTGATCACTGTATTTCAAATGTGCACAGCATACCCAAAGCCCTTTTTAAAAATAATATTAATGATAATACAGTAATTAATTAACCCAAAAATTATGGGTTTAATATTAATATATGAAACACTAAAGAAAAGAATCCTACACTAGAACAATGAAAAATAACCACAACCACCTCTTTGTATAACATAATTTTAAGGTTCTAAAGATGATCCATTAGAGGTTTTCACATTTACAAATATTAAATAAATTTAATATGCAATACCCTCATTTAAAATAATAATCATTTTATAAATAAAGCATTTAATATTATCTACTTTTTAAAAAACAGCATAAAACATTCAAGAGACACTGTGCAAGTCAGGGATTCATACGGCCTGAAATTATTAGATCATCTCAAATAACAAAAAGGTAATGAATTCAATATGAAAGGATTCCAAGTTCTGCAAAAGTCCTTCTACAGAACTGCTAACAAGGTTATTCTTTACAGGGAACATTTTACTTTCAAGGTGTATATTCATTCCCAATATCTATTTCACTTAAAAAAAAATTATCTCTCTTAATTCTCCCTTTCTTTTTCCTTCACCACAAGTTATTTGGCACATGATCCAGACTGAACATTTCTATTCCACATGTTTGAAAACATCAAGCAATCTAAAAGTTTTAGGAAAACTATTCTTGAATGGTATCAAGAAGAGTGTCTTTTCTTAATGTTGAATTAAAACAAAGTATTTGACTTTTCTCTCTTTCAATGTCTACATTAACTACTAGCTGGCATTTGTAAAAAATGCACATATATATGTATATGTATGTATATCTTTCCTGAG
>ML661885.1:36212085-36282863 GCA_007570785.1 Antilocapra americana
CGAAAAGTTGACCGAGTTGAGCTCTGCGGGTGTGTGCTTTTCGGGCAGGTGCCTCTCGCCCCGCTGGGGACTCCCCGCACCGCCCAGGCCCCCGGGGCCTCGGGGGCTTCAGGTCGGGCTCCTCCGAGGCGCCCAGGCTGCCTCGAACTCCCCGCTTCCGCGCTGGGAAGCGGCCGGCGGCCCCTCCCCGCGAGGACCCGGCGCGCCCGCGGGCCCGAGCTCACCCGCGCGCCCACCGCCTAGAGCGTCCCGGTGCCGCGAGCGGGACGGGCCCCGAGCCCCCGGGCAGGGGCGCCCGCGCCAGCCCCGCGCCCGCGGGGCGGAGGCGCGCGGCTGCCAGCGGCCGAGGCGCGAACTTTTACACCTACTTTTTGTTTCGCTTCGGCTGTGGCGTGGCTCTGGCACCGCCCCGGACCGGGACCCAGACACTGATTTTCCACTGCCTGGGGACGTGGCCTCCCTCGCCCCGAGGTCTCCACCAGTTGTTTCGGAGAACTAAGTTCTCACTCTGGTTGCTAAAAAAAAAAAAAGTGGTCCCCAAGAGCAGCAGCCCGTCCAACGCAACAACAATGACCACAACCACACCGAAAACAACCTCCTGAGTGAGTTGGAGCTACCCAGCCAGGCTCCAAGCGAAAAAGCTAAGTGCGCGCGCGGGGTCAGAATTAAAAAGGACCCCGAGAGCGAAGGCTGGGCCGGGCCAGGAGCGGGCTGGTCCTCGCAGCCTCCTTCGCTCCCGGCGGTGGGGCTGTCCGTCCGTCTGTCTGTCTGTGCACGACTAGCTGTCCCTCCAGCTGCTCGAAGTTTGACAAATCCCGGGCAGCGAAAGCGGATTTCCCCGAGTCTCCCTCCCCTCCTTTTCCCGCCCCGCGCGCGCGCCCCCCGCCCCAGAAATAATCCCACCAACTCTCGGCCCCGCGTGCAAACTTACGTTTGATCTGCCGGGGTTTGCTCTGCTTTCGCCGGGACATCTCGGCGGCGGCCGCTGCCCCCGGGGCTCCCGCGGTGCCCGCGGCCGGGGCTGCCGCTCCCTCGGCTCCCGCCGCCGCCGCCGCCGCCGCCGCCGCCGGCCGGGCTCGGGCCGCCGCCGGCCGGACTCCAGGTGCTCCGGGCACGCGGGATTCCGGGCGCTGGGCTCCTCCGGGAGCCGCGGATCCACGTTTGGAGATGAGCAGGCAAATGACGAGGGAGAGAGAGAGGGAGGAGAGGAGCGGGGGGCAAAGAGAGTGTGACAGGAGGGAGGGGAGGGGGAGAGTGGGAGAGCCGCGGGGTGGGGGGTGCGGGGAGAGGGGAATTTTCAAACGGAGGAGCCGGGAGAGAGCAAAGGGGGCAGGGGGGCGGGAAGGCACTGCGAGCGGAGGCGAGAGGGGAAGCCAGGGGGCGGAAGGCGCGCGAGGAGGCGCGCGGGGAGGCGCGCTCGCTCCCCGGCTCTCGGCGGCTCGCGGGGCACGGACGCCGCCGTTCCGGGCCGCGCAGCTCTCGCTCTGCCGCGGGAGGTGGCGAGGCGCGGGAGGGAAGGAGGGGCGCGCCGGGGCCGTGGGGAGGGGGGGCTATTCCATCAGCGGACGGAGGATTGGCTGCATCCAAAGCCAGTCCGGATGCAAACTAGGGCCCTGGCCTGGTCGGGGGGGGGCAAGGGGGGGGGGGGGGGGGGCTGGGGGGGGGCGGATGGAAGGCGGCGTGGGGAGGGCTTGGAGAGGGGCCACCTTCTGCAGTTGTCACCGCGGCAGCTCGGGGCTTTTGCCCAGACCACCCCGCCTCCTCTTCCTGGCAACTTCTTTCAACAGCCCCCTCTCTGATGGAGCCCCCCACCCCCATCCCCGCCTCAACTCTCCTCTCTCACGCCTCGTCTGTCCAGTGGGGCACAAAGAAATCTCAGTCTCTCCATAAACTTTGTGCTTCCAGTTAATGCCGCCCCTCCCCTAACCCCCACCCCGCCCTTCCAGCTCTTTTGGCAGGAAGGTTTAGGCCACTGGCAGAATCCTCTTCGAGAGCCAGCTGATCACAAATGCCAACTGTGTCTTGGGGCCAGTTAAGTCCCTCTCATCTGCCCAGGCTCTCTGGAGACCGGTTCAAGGCTCTCAAGGTTCCCCGGAGACCGCTGCGGACACGGACCACACCCCCCCCCCCCCCCCCGCCCCCACTTGGCCCTCAAGGATGAGATGCTGAACAGCGTCCTCAAAGTGCTCTTTCTCACCTCGAGTTTTCATTTTAAGGTTGTAAAAATTCAGAATTTGGAGACAGGCAGAAATTTTTCTCACATCAGAAAGGAGGACCATTAACTAGGTGATTAACCCTTGGGTGAAATGAACCGTCTCTAATCAGAATACTAACTTTTCGGGGAAGTCTGTGGAAGTTCTGAAGTCCCACCCTAGCCCCATAATATTTCATTCTTTTAGTTCTTCTGCCACAGGGAAGCAGCCAGCGACTAATAAAAGATTTGATCTTGCCCTAATTTCCCAAGCAGGTAAGACCCAATAACTATTTCATGGTTCTTTAGCTTTTAAAGTTTTGTTTCATTACTATTCAATTATTGTGTGTGTAGTATGTCAGAAACTGCCAGCCAAAAGGACACATTTTGAAGTGATTTGCATAGTTATTATTTTGGCCAAGTTAAGCTGCATGAGGCTAGCTTTAGTTTCTCATAGTTTCATGTACATTGAGTTTTAAATATATTCTCCCAGGTTGACTTGAAGGAGCCTCTATCTAAGAGACAGTGGAACTGGATGCTTTATGTAACCAGTATTTACTAATAAACTCCACTGCAGTTAACATGTATCCGCCAGATACTGCCGACTTTTCCCCGCCAGGTTGTGAGATCATCCATTCTGATCTGAAATCGTGCCCCTCTTTGTTCGGTTGACTAACATCCCGGTGAGCCCCGCCAAACTCCACACGCTAAAAGGGTCTGGAGGTCAGCACAGAGCCTGAGAGCCTGGGCTGATTGAGCGTAATGCAGGCTGCTCAGTGTGCAGGAGGCACTGTAATCAGTGTCATTTATAACCCCATCAGGACATCTTCTGGAAGGTGTAAAGAGTTGCCCTGTGAAAGGTATGGCTGAGAGAACCTTAATACAGAGCTGAAGACCAAGTGTGAATTTTATTACATTACCATTAGTACTATTACCATAGAGGTTGTAAGAATACATGGTTCTTGGCAGTGGAAATGCACTAAGTGACAAAGTCCTCCCTTGAAGAACCAACAAATTAAAGCCGTAAGTACCATGAAAAGCAGAGTTATTTGTGTTTGTGTTGTGGAATGAATAAGCAGACAGAACTACAGATTTTTGCCTCCTTAATTTCCAATTCATTGCAATTAAATTGATATATGTAGAACTGAATCATTATATATTATGGCTTCTAAAGATCTTTTTACAAACCTGGCTGACTTTTTTTTATATCGCCCAAAAGGAATGCCCATTGGAATAAGATACCATAACAGTGTTTCCTTTGGCATTTGAAATGGGTAAATATGCAAAGCAAAAGAGAAACAAATAAATCTCAACCAAATCACAACTTTAAAAGCTGAAAGGAGCAAAAGTCAGAGAATTCAAGATAAGATTGATAAGATAATCTGATTACAGTATTAGAAATAAAGATAGCTCATCTAAATTTATAAATAGATACATTAGTATAGTCAACATGAATGAATTAAACTAAGGAATACTATTGCATTTTGTGTTTTCTCATCATTTTAATGAGAATGTTAATGATATTTAAAGTTTAATTTTTCTTTTTCTCATTTAATTCACTAAGGTTATAAAATAAAATGACAGCAAAACCTATAAGCAATTATCTCTGTCCAAATGGATATAGCAGCTCCAAACCACAGCTACATGACTATCAAACAATGATTATGAAAACCACAATTGAGAAAAGCATCAGAGAATGATATTGCAAAACCACAGCAACAAATGTGTCTGCGATATTGAAAACCACAATTCACAACTAATACCCTGTGTATTGCAAATTACTATTTAACTATAAATGTGAAAATGTATAAGTAACAGCACAAAATAATTTCTCATTTACTTAAAAGTGAATTATTCATTTTCTAGACTCGCTGATTTCATCTCTGCATAACGGTTCGTTTTGAGAAGTTTCTTTTTTCAAAGACAAATCATTTTAAATCACATAGGTAAGTTACTTTAAAAGCAGAAAATATGCAACTTTTAATAACATTTCCTCAAATGTTTGAAACCCATCCGAAATAAGAAACATCTACTTCAGTCTAGCTTTCTTCATAAAATTTTTCAGGAGCAAAAAGGGTTGGAGTGGTTTATAGAAAAAAAAAAAAGCTTCAAGTATTCTATTATACCTTCAATGAGAACATAATTATATTTTCTTAAATCATCATTTTAGCTAGAAAATATACATCTGACAGTAATGTGAGTTGCCAATACCAAAACTACTTTAATATGCAAACCAAATGTTTATTTACAAGTGTTATTTATAAGTTTATAGAATTTCCAGATTTAACAAATTAAAACACAGGATGCCCAGTTAAATTTTAATTTCAAATAAGCAACAATAGATTTTTTTAAGGTAAGTATGTTCATGCAATTATTTTTTATCCTGAAAAATAATCATTGCTTATCTAAAAGTCAAATTTAACTGGGCATCCTGTGTTTTATCTGGCAAACTTACAAGTTTTCACAAATTTATGGTTTCTTATAATATTGTTTATAGAAAGGTAAGGAAACCTTACAGTATTTCCTGTAGATATAGATATACTTTATTCTTGAACATCATATTATTTAGGGAAAGCAATATAGAAGAAGTAAATTTCTATACAAAAATTCTTTATTTGGCACAGTACCGAGAGGTGCTGTCCATGTAAATGGATTGCATTCATGTCTGTCTCACTCTTGCATTTGTTTTTAAAATGTGTTTTTTTCCTCTGAGGGATCAACAAATTGATAAAGCAACCTCCCAGGCCACATCTTATTTGGCAGCAAGCTGCCTCCTTTATTATGGGAATAAACAATATTCAAAAGCTTCAGAAAGACTTAATTTTTTGCCCTTGTATCCTCACCAGAAATTGAATACAGTTTATCTGCCTTGATTTAAGATTGTGACACTGAATTGTACAAGAATGCAGTATGAAAACAGTGTTTAGTATTTGTGTATATTTATAATTTTAGCAGTTTAAAAATAAAAATCAACAAATTCATCTAAATGGCATTCCTATGTTATAAACTATGAAAAAGACTGTCTGTTTACTTGCAAAGGAGCCAAGAGCTTTGAAAACATTCAGTCAATTTAGATCCGAGGTTTAACTTGGTCTTCATGTAGACAGTCAATTCGCTTGATTAGAAGTATATATGTACAAAAATTTACTAAAGAGCAGGTCTATTTAATTAATGAATTCATTGAATTTTCCAAAAAAATCTGTGTAAAAGGCCTCTGAACCCATATAGGTTAAGAATGGCTATTCTCTTCATGTGTAAAATTTTATGATGCACTGAAAACAAAAATATGAATGATTTAAGTTTTTATTCTTTGCAACCATCCTTTATGTCCAAATTACTATTCTAATAGAGGAAAAATCATAGGATGAACTCTATTACAAAAATATGTATTTGTTGCTAAGTCTGCATAACACAACTCCAATTACAAAATAAATATGGAAAGAGTAATGCCTTGATGTTAGTAAACATCTGTTGACTTTGCCTCCCTAGTATCCATTTTTTCTTCTGGTAATAGTGCTGTGACATCTTTTGAAGAACCAGTCCTCCACGCCTTCTCTTTGGTCATGTAATGCAAGTGTGGCCGCATGAACTGTAGCCGACCAGGCTCCATGTCTCAGAGATAAAGAATCTGCCTGCCAAGCAGGAGATGTGGGTTCAATCCCTGTTTCAGGAAGGTTCCCTGAAGAAGGAAATGGCAACCCATTCCACTAGTATTGCCTGGGAAATCCCCATGGACCCTGGAAGACTGCAAATTTAATATTGCTTTTGGCCATCCTCAATGGAAGAATATATTTTAGAGAACTGATTCTGTCTTATCTTCTCTCAGAATCTGATTTTTTGGGAAATCCAAACCAAGATACCCATCAACATTCCAATATTACTGTTTATTTTTGGTTCTATCAGTATTACCTATGCATCTACATAGACATTAGAGTCTTGGTCATTTCCATTATATTGTATCTTTATCTATTTAACTAGGCTAATCTCTCTACATCTTTGTAGTCTTAGTATAGATACCATTTTTCACAGGAAGGCATCCCTGACCTCCCAAGTCTGAGTGAGATACTTCTTCTCAGTTAGTTCCATAACCTTTTTTGACTATCACTTGTTGCATTGTATTATATGGGCAGTTTAATTACATCTAAATTAAATCCTCACCAGCCCTCTCCCTATCCTCCCTAGCTAGATAGTTTGTGAGGGCAAGAAATACATCTGTCTTCAGAACTGCACACCCATCCTGGACACACAGAAGTTCTTAACATAATTACTGCAAGAAAAGGTAAGGTTAGAATTATCTTGTTTTATCTGGGCACTCTTAGTCCCCAGTCTGCGTGCACGTAGGCACAGGTGCAAAAAATGGCATCCATTTTTGTGCAACATGACTCCATGCTCCTGATTACAGATGCTTGGACCAAAGGGAGCACCTGCCTCAAATATGACCAATCAAATTTATCCCTCAGGGATCTAGAGTTAGTATCAAGAGTTTCATCTTTACAAGGGCTAGTCTCTTAAATGAATGAAAACTAAAATGAAATGAATGATGAATTTCATAACGAATGAAATTATGGCATGGTTACCACCATGTGAACAGAATAACAGCAGTAGTTTGCCAGTAGAGAGAAAAATAAATAAAAATGGTAAGAGAACTGGGAATATGAAATGGTATCCCAAGTCGTGTTCCAGTCCCTTCATAGGCTTCTGCCCTTGACATCACGGGATACTTATGTGTCCTTAAAATAAATTCCTCCCCATCTTTCTTTTTAAAGTTATTTTTGGCCTAAATTTGCATTAGTTGATTCCTGTTACATTCAAGCCAAAAGACAAAATTAGTAATCCATGACTTTAGTTCACTTACCTATTCAATAGCCCTCTTTATCCACAGTTTTACTCTGTGGTTTGTTACCAGTGGCTAGCCATGATCCCAAAATATTAAATGGAAAATTTCAGAAAAAAAAGGAAATTCATAAGTTTTAAATCTGGTGCCATTCTGAGTAGCATGGTGAAATCTTATACCACCCCACTTCATTCCTCCCCACCCCACCCCTGCCACATTAATCATCCTTTTGTTCAGAGAATCCCACCAGTTACTCACTTAGTAATTATCTTAGTTATCAAATTGAATGCTTGTGTTCAAGTCACCCTTATTTCTGTTAATACTGGCTCCAAAGGGCAAGAATAGTGATACTCAGATTCACATGTGCCAAAGAGAAGCTTTAAGGTGCTTTCTTTAGGTGAAATGGTGAAAGTTCTCAGTTTAATGAAGAAAAAACTTGTATGCTAAGATTGCTAAGATCTCCAATAAGAAGGAATCCTCTATCCCTAAATTGTTCTGACAAGAGTGCAGGGTCAGTGCTTAGTTATGACAGAAAAGGCACTGTATTTGTACACCTAGATATTTTGAGAGAGACAGAGACCACATTCACATGGCTTTTATTACTGTATAATTCTGTTTAATTTTTATTGTTGTTAATCTCTTTTTTTTTTGTATTTTTTTTTTATTATTGTTTTTGCCATACATTGTCATGATATCACCATGGGTTTACATATGCTTCCCCTCTGGGTCCCCCCTCCCTCCTTCCTCCCCCCTGGGAAATCTCGCTGCACCAGTCCCGAGCATCAATCCTGGGCTGGCGATTGATTAGACACATGACAATTAACATGCTTCAGTGCCCTTCTCCCATATCATCCCACCCTTACCCTCATCCACAAAGTCCACAAGTCTATTCTATACATCTGCTTTCCTTTTGTTGTCTCCCATGTTGGGTTCTCATTACTGTCTTTCTAAATTCCATATATATGTGTTAATATACTGTATTGTTGTTTTTGCTTCTGGCTTACTTCACTCTGGATAATGGGCTCCAGTTTCGTCCATCTGAGTAGAATTGCTTCAAATGAATTTTTTTTTAATGCTGAGTAATATTCCATTGTGTATATGTACCACAGCTTTCTTATCCATTCGTCAGTTGATGGGCATCTAGGTTGCTTCCATGTCCTGGCTATTGTAAACAATGCAGCGATGAACATTGGGGTGCACGTGGCTCTTTCAATTCTGGTTTCCTCGGTGTATATGCCCAGCAGTGGGATTGCCGGGTCATATGGCAGGTCTATTTGCAGCTTTTTAAGGAACCTCCACACTGTTTTCCATAGTGGCTGTACTAGTTTGCATTCCCACCAACAGTGTAAGAGGGTTCCCTTTTCTCCACATCCTCTCCAGCATTTATTGCTTGTAGACTTTTGGATGGCAGCCATTCTGACTGGTGTAAAGTGGTACGGTACCTCATTGTAGTTTTGATTTGCATTTCTCTGATAATGAGTGATGTTGAGCATCTTTTCATGTGTTTGTTAGCCATTTTTATATCTTCTTTGGAGAAATGTCTGTTAAGTTCTTTGGCCCACTTTTTAATTGGGTTGTTTATTTTTCTAGAATGGAGCTGCAGGAGTTGTTTGTAAATTTTTAAGATTAATTGTTTGTCTGTTGCTTCATTGGCTATTATTTTCTCCCATTCTGAAGGCTGTCTTTTGACCTTGCTTATAGTTTCCTTTGTTGTGCAAAAGCTTTTAATTTTAATTAGGTCCCATTTGTTTATTCGTGTTTTTATTTCCAATATTCTGGGAGGTGGGTCATGGAGTATCCCGCTTTGGATTATAGCAGAGAGTGTTTTGCCTATGTTATCCTCTAGGAGTTTTATAGTTTCTGGTCTTATGCTTAGATCTTTAATCCATTTTGAGTTTATCTTTGTGTATGGTGTTAGAAAGTGATCTAGTTTCATTCTTTTACAAGTGGCTGTCCAATATTCGTAAATCGATCAATGTAATACACCACATTAACAAATTAAAAAATAAAAATCACATGATTATCTCAATAGATGCAGAGAAAGCCTTTGACAAAATTCAACATCCATTTATGATAAAAACCCTCCAAAAAGCAGGAATAGAAGGAACATACCTCAACATAATAAAAGCTATATATGACAAACCCACAGCAAACATTATCCTCAATGGTGAAAAACTGGAAGCATTCCCCCTGAAATCAGGGACAAGACAAGGGTGCCCACTCTCACCACTACTATTCAACATAGTTTTGGAAGTTTTGGCCACAGCAATCAGAGCAGATAAAGAAATCAAAGGAATACAGATTGGAAAAGAAGAAGTAAAACTCTCTCTGTTTGCAGATGACATGATCCTCTATATTGAAAACCCTAAAGACTCTACGAGAAAATTACTAGAGCTAATCAGTGAATATAGCAAAGTTTCAGGATACAAAATCAACACACAGAAATCCCTGGCATTCCTATACACGAACAGTGAGAAATCAGAAAGAGAAATTAAGGAAACAGTCCCATTCACCATCAAAACAAAAAGAATAAAATACTTAGGAGTATTTCTACCTAAAGAATCAAAAGACTTGTATATAGAAAACTATAGAACACTGATGAAAGAAATCAAGGAGGACACAAACAGATGGAGAAATGTACCGTGCTCATGGATTGGAAGAATCAATATAGTGAAAATGAGTATACTACCTAAAGCAATCTATAGATTCAATGCAATTCCTATCAAGCTACCAGAGATCTTCTTCAAAGAATTAGAACAAATAATTTCTCAATTTGTATGGAAATACAAAAAACCTCGTATAGCCAAAGCAATCTTGAGAAAGAAGAATGGAACTGGCAGAATCAACCTACCTGATTTTAGGCTATACTACAAATCCACAGTCATTAAGACAGTATGGTACTGGCACAAAGACAGAAACATAGATCAATGGAACAGACTAGAAAGCCCAGAGATAAATCCACGCATCTATGGACACCTTATCTTTGACAAAGGAGGCAAGAATATACAATGTTGTTAATCTCTTGCTGTGCCTAATTTATAAATAAAGTTTATTATATCTATGTATGTATAGGAAAGTGCTTCCTTGGTGGCTCAGATGGTAAAGAATCTGCCTGCAATGCAGGAGACCTGGGTTCAATCCCTGGGTCGGGAACATCCCCTGGAGAAGGGAATGGCTACATATTCCAGTATTCTTGCCTGGAGGATTTCATGGACAGAGGAGCCTGGCAGGCTACAGTCCATGTGGTCGCAAAGAGTCAGATACCACTGAGTGACTAGCATACATATGTATATGAAAGAACTGTATATATAGAGCTCTGTAGTATCAAAAGTTTGAGGCATTCACTGGGGTCTTGGAATATATTCCCCCACAGATAAGGGGGGACCACTGTATTTAGAAATAACAAATTAACTGAATTTTCTGTTTTCCTACAGAAAGTATTATATATGAAAGTATTGTGTTAGTCTGAGTTCTTCAGAGAAACAGAACCAATAATATATACACAGAGAGACGATAGGAAATTGACTAACAGCAGTAGAGGCTGAGAAGTTCCTGAATCTTCAGTTGACCAGGGAGAGTCTGAATTTGAATGTCTGAGAACCAGGCGAGCTGATGATAAAAGTTCCAGAGTACTAGTCTGAGGGCAGGAGGAGACCCATGTCCCAGCTGCAAAACAATCAGGCAGAAAGGGAACTCTCACTTACTCTGCCTTTTTCTTCTATTCAGTTCATCAATGGATTGGACAGGGCCTACCCATGTTGAGGAGGGCAGTCTGCTTTACTCAGTCTGCCAACTCAAATGTTACTCTCATCTGAAAATGCACTCACAGACACATCCAGATTTTTTTTTTTTTAAAACCAAATCTCTGGGCCATCAGTGGCCCAGTCAAGCTGGCACAAAAAATTAACCACCATCAACACTTTCGATGATATTTTTCCCAGAGCAACTTTGAAATGGCAAAGAACATTCTTAGAAATGTTAAGTGGGAAATTACAATTTTCACAGAGATAAATAAGGATGTTATCAATTACTGATTTCAGGCATTCACTTCAACCAAGGGTAAATCTTGGAGAAAAGGTAGCCTTTTCAAATTCAGAGGTCCTCGAGGGTGTGATGACTGATTGACATGCCCATCTATAAGCTTCCTGATTACATGTATTTTGTCCCCAGATGTCTGATTTTATTTTCAACTTTACTTTGCCACATTTGAATAACCATCTAACAGATTATGTTGCACATAAATTTTATGAGTGTTGCTATAATTTGCATGAATTATGTTTATACCTCTGTGGTAGATTTTATTTTCCAACCTATAACTTTTGCCATAAATTCCTAAATGCAAAATAAGAAATTAAACAGCTTCTTGAGAATATTTGCTATGTGTATAGACTTAATCAAATCATTTATCTTTGCTTTTATCTACTTGTCAAAGTGTATTAAAATAATGCAGTAGGGGTGGATTTAGGGTGAACTGAAGATGTAGGATTATGAATAACCATGCTAGGGCATACTGATAATGGAATCATCTAAAAGAAGCTGAAAAGGATAATTATATCACTTTGAAAATGTATCTTATAATAAAAATTAAAATATATGACTAATATATTCCTTTAAAAACTATTTTTATTTTGATTAAACAAATAGATGTACATAGCTTTAAGGGTCAAACAGATTTTCAATGCTTATAATAAAAATTAGCAGTTGCTTGTCCTATTTAACAGCCCAGTGACAATTCCTGCTCTCAAAGATATAATCACTGTCAAATCTTTTTAGCTAATTCTCTTGATGCTCATCTCATATTTCTAAATAACATGCTTTACTACTTTAAAACAATTATTAGTTTAGATATTATTGAATATATCACCATCTACTATAAAGATATGAAGATATAATGGCTTTATATACCCATAATACACATATTATTCAAAATTTTTGGTAATTCAAAAGTTTATATTTTATTAAGTTTATAGAGACTATGATGATTACATTTTCTTTGTTCTGTTTTTGAAGTTAATAGTTACTTTCTTTGTCATTTTCTCAGTTTTCCATGACCTATCACTACTTTATCCCCAAATTATTAGCCAGTGTAATACTGTCCAGTATGTTATGACATCAGTACACTCAAAGACATTAATTAGCAGGTCATTTTCTGTCCCCCCCTATGCAGGTGTCCTCCTTATCATCTTTCATCCTTTGGCTCGATTCTAGACTAATTGCTTTCTGTGACTAAACCTTCCTTTGCATCATCCCCTGAGAATTCTCTTAATTTTCTCATGTATTATATTCTAGATTTCCTGAATACTGTGTAGTCCTCTTTCATGGTTTATTACCCCCCTTTTTTCTTTCTTTCTCTCTCTGTCTCCCTCCCTTGCTTTCATTTTTCCTCTTTTTGTTGTTGATTTTGAATAAAATTTCATGTAGCCTCCTGAGACTATTTATATACAAGGTATGTTTTTAAGATTTTTGCAAGACTAAATAATATTTTTTGATTCTACTCTTATACATGACATATGTGGGCTTCTCAGCTAGTTCCTAGTGGTAAAGAACTCCCCTGCCATTGCAGGAGACTTAAGAGACTCAAGTTTGATGCCTGGGTCAGGATGCCCTGGAGAATGCTCTTTCCAGTATTCTTGCCTGGAGAATTCTATGGACAGAGGAGTATGGTGCGAGACAGTCCATGGGGTCACAGAGAGTTGGGTACAGCTGAAGCAATCTAACATACATGACATATAGATTGAGAGATTGTAGAATTCTATAATTGTGCAAATTATTTTCCATGAATTTTTTCTTTTATTTTTCCAGTTTTATTGAAATCTAATTTATATAGCACTTTATATAATTTTAGAAATATGATATGATTGATAAACATATATTGTTAAATATATAACATATAGTATATAACTTTATATATATAATGTATATATAAATATATAACATATATCATTAAATACATACCAGGGGCTTCCCTGGTAGCTCAGCTGCTAAAGAATCCACCTGCAATGCAGGGGACCCCAATTTGATCCCTGGGTCAGGAAGATCCCCTGAAGAAGGGATAGACTATTCATTCCAGTTTACTTGGGCTTCCCTGGTGGCTCAGACAGTAAAGAATCCACCTGCAATGTGGGAGACCTGGGTTTGATCCCTGGGTTGGGAAGATCCCCTGGAGAAGGGAACAGCTACCCATTCCAGTATTCTTGCCTGGAGAATTCCGTGGACAGTTGGAGCCTGGCAGGCTACAGTCCATGGGGTCGCAAACAGCCATACAAGACTGAGTGACTTTCAATAGAACAGATTGTTAATTGATTATCACAATGGAGTTAACACCACCATCATCTCACATAATAACTTCGTGTGTTTATGTTTCTATGTGGTGAGAACATTTTAATATTTACTCTTAACAACTTTCAAATATGATATGGAATATTGTTAACTACAGTTACCATGCTGTACATTAAATCCTCAGGACTTACTTACTGTATGATTGGAAATTTTTACCCTGGAACCAACATCTCCTCATTTCCTCTACTCCTTACCCTATGGCAAATACCTACTCTGAGCCTACCTATTACCTAGCCTACCTAGGTAATAGCCTACCTACCTATTCTACTCTGAGCTCAGCATTTTAAAGTTCCACATATAAGTAATATCATACAGTGTTTGCATTTTTCTGTCTGACTTATTTCACTTAGCATAATGCTCTCAAGTTTCCTGCATGTTGTCTCAACTGGAAGGATTTCTTTCTTTCATAGTTGAATATTCTTAACTCATTAATTCACCAGTAGACAGACACTTGCATTGTTTTTATATCTTGGCTATTGGGAATAGTGTGGCAATGAACATGGAAATGTGTATATTTAAGATCCTTATTTTATTTCTTTTGAATATATACCCAGAAGTGGGATTGCTGTGTTACATGGTAGTTTTATTTTTAATTTTTTGAGGAACCTCCATACTGTTTTCCATATTTGCATTTTACATTTCTAATTTACATTTTCATCTGTAGTATACAAGGATTCCCCTTTCTCCACATCTTTACCAACATTTTTTAGGCTCTTGTCTTTTTTATACAACCATTGGGATTCCCTGGTGGCTCAGACAGTAAAGCATCTGCTCACAATGCAGGAGAACCAGGTTCAATCCCTGGGTCGGTAAGATCCCCTGGAGAAGGAAATGGCAACCCACTCCAGTACTCTTGCCTAGAAAATTCCATGAATGGAGGAGCCTGGTGGGCTACAGTCTATGGGGTCACAAAGAGTCAGACAAGACAGAGAGACTTCACTTCATTCTAACAGTGAAATGTTATCTCATTGTGGTTTTGATTTGCATTTGTTTGATGATTAGTCATGTTAAGAATCTTTTCAGCTCAGGTCCTCTGTCTTATTTTTATTGGATGGTTTTTATGCCACTGAGTTGTAAGAGTTCCTTTTATTTTTCATTATTAACCCTTATCAGATTGATGTTTTGCAAATAATTTCTCCTATTCTGTAGGTTGCCTTTTCATTTTATTGATCATTTCTTTTGCTGTGCAAAAGCTTTTTAGTTTGATGTAGTTCAGTTTATTTATTTTAACTTTTGTTACTTGTGCATCTGGTGACATATCCAAACGATTGTTGCCAAGACCAATATCCAGGATGTTTTCCCCTGTTTTCTCCCAACAGTTTCACTGTTTCAGATCATATATTTAAGTCTGTAGTTTATTTCAAATTAGTTTTTTAAGTGGTGTAGAAAAGGGGCCAGTTTCATTCTTTTGCATGTGATTGTACACTTCTCAGTACTATTTATGAAAGAGACTGTCTTTTCCCCATTGACTATCTCTTGTCAAATATTAGTTGAAGCTAAATATGAGAATTAATTTCTGAGCTCTAGATTCTGTTCTGTTGGTGTATGTGTCTGTTTTTATGTTAGTACCATATTGTTTTGATTATGATAGCTTTGAAATATAGTTTAAAATCAGGAAGTGTGATCTTTTACCCTTGCTGTTTTTTTCTCAGAAATCCTTTGGGTGTTTGCGGTGTTTTGTGGTTCCATATGAATTTTAGAATTATTTTTCTTTTTTAGTGAAAAATGTCATTGGAATTTTGATATGAGTTGCACTGAACCTATATATGGCTTTGAATAGCATGGATATTTTTAAAATATCAATTCCTCCAATTCATAATCATGAGATAGCCTTCCATTTATTTTTGTCTTTAATTTCTTGCATATCTTATAAACATTACAATGCAGATATTTCATTTCCTTGGTTAAATTTATTCCTAAGTATTTTTTAGATGCTATTTTAAATGGAATTGTTCACTTATGTTCTTTTTCAGATGGTTCATTGTTAGTGTTTAGAAACACAACTGACTTTTGTATATTACTTTTATGTACTAAATCTTTAATGAATTCATTTATTGGGTCTAACATTTTGGTGGACCCTTTGGTATTTTTCTAAATATAAGATCATGTCACCTGCAAACAAAGGCAATTTAACTTCTCTTCCTTACTGATTTGGATGTCTTTCATTTTGTTTTCTTCCCTAATTATTCTGGCTAGGACTTTCAATATGTTGAATAGGAGTGTTAACACTGGGCATCCTTGACTTGTTCTTGATATTAGAGGGAAAACTTTTAACCTTTCACCATTGAGTTTGATGCTATTTTGGGTCTTGTCAAATATGGACTTTATAATGTTGAGGTGTGTTTCTTCTATATTTAATTTCTGGAGTGTTTATCATGAAACAATACTGAATTTTATCAAATATTTTTTCTGCATCTATTGAGATGTTCATATAATTTTCATCTTATGTGGTAAATCACATTGATTACTTTGCATTAAGTTGAACCATCCTTGAATCCCAGGGATAAATTGCATTTGTTCACAGTGTATGATCCTATTAGTGTGTTGTTCAATTTAGTTTGCTAGTACATTGTTGAGAATTTTTACATCTATATTCACGTGAAATACCTGCCAGTAGTTTTCTTGTATTATCCTTATATGCCTTTGTGTCAGAATAATGCTGGTCTTGTAAAACAAGTTTGGAAAATGTCACCTCCTTTTCAATTTTTCTGAAGAGTTAATGTTAATTTAATTAACATTCAGTGGTAAAGAATCTGCCTGCCAATACAGGAGACATGGGTTCAATCCCTGGGTCAGGAATATCCCCTGAAGAAGGAAACGGCAACCCACTCCAGTAGTCTTGCCTGGGAAATCCCATGGGCGGAGGAGCCTGGCAGGCTACTGTCCAAGGGGTTGCAAAAGAGTTGGACATGACTTAGCAACTAGACAACAACAACAATTAACATTAAATTAACAAAAATGTTAATTTCCATAGTTGTGAATTTTCCAGTTTTTCTGTTGTTATCAGTTTCTAGTTTCATTCCATTGTGATCAAAGAGATACTTGGTATAATTTCAGTCTTCTTAAAGGAACGACTGGCGGTAGTTCTTCCTTAAATGTTGAATAAAATTCACCAGATGAAACCATCTCATTCTGGGCTTTTTTTCTTTGTTTGGAGATTTTTGATTACATGATCTCCTGACTAGGAATTGGCCTGTTCATATTTTCAGTATCTTTATGATTCAGACTTGATAGGTTGTATGTGTCTACGAATTTATTCATTACTTTTAGGTTAACCAACTTATTGGCATAGGATTATTTACAAGTAGCCGTTTATGATCTTTTCCTTTTCTGTGATATCATTTGTAATGTGTCCTTTTTCATCTCTGATTTTATTTGAGTCTTCTCTCTTTTTTCTTAGTCATTATTTCCTTTCTGTTGCTAACACTGGGCTTAGTTTATTCTTCCTTTTCTAATTCCTGTGTAAAGTTAAGTTTTTATTTGAGAGTTTTGGGGGTGTAATATAGGAGTTTACCACTGGGAACTTTCTTCTTGGTATTGCTTTTGCTGCATCCTAAAAGCTTTGGCATGTTGACTTTCCACTTTTGTTTGCTTTAAAGTATTTTTTATTTCACTTTAGATTTCTTTATCCATGGGATATTTAGAAATGTTAATTTCCATAGTTGTGAATTTTCCAGTTTTTCTGTTGTTACTGATTTCTAGTTTCATTCCATTGTGATCAAAAAGATACTTTGTATAAATTCAACCTTCTTAAATTTGCTAAGACTTTTTTTTTTGGCTTAATATATGATCTATTCTGGAGAATTTTATGTGCAGTTGAGAATAATGTGTATTCTGAAAATATTAGATGCAATATTCTATGTTAAATCCATTTTATATAAAATATAATTCAAGTGCAGCATTTCCTTATTGATTCTCTGTCTGAATGATCTGTCCATTGTTGAAAGTGGGTATTGATGTCCCATGATATTATATTATTATTTTCTGTTGTCTGTTTCTCCCTTCAGATTTGCTAGTATAGGCTTAATATGTTTAGATCCTCTTACATTAAATGCATATGTGTTTATGATTGTAATAGACTCTTGATGCACTGATCTCTTTATCATTATATAATAAGCTCCCTTTGTCTCTTATTACAGTTTGTTTTTACTTAAATGGATTTTTTAATCCACTCAAGTACTCTGTGCCTTTTGATTACAGACTTTTATCCATTTATATTTAAAGTAATTACTGATAAGTAGGGTGGCAGGTGGCAAAGAATCCACTTGCCAGTGCAGGAGATGCAGAAGACACAGATCCTATCCTTGGGTCAGAACAATCAGCTGGAGTAGGAAAAGACAACCCACTCCAGTATTCTTGCCTGGAAAATTCCATGGACAGAGGAACCTGGCAAGCTACAGTCCATGGCGTCCCAAAGAGTAGGACATGACTGAGCAACTGAGCACACACACAAAGATGTTACTAATGCCATCTTATTGTTTTCTGGCTTTTATGTAGTTTCCCTCTTCCTTTCTGTTTTTCTTTGTAAATTGATGATGGTATTATCATTCCATAATGGTGTGATTTGATTTCCTTCTCATTGCTTTGTGTATATCTAGTGTAGGTGTTTGTTTTTGTTCATCATTACATTTACATATGTAAATGTAGGGACCATTTCATGGAAACACAAGCTCGATAAAGGACAGAATGGTATGGACCTAACAGAAGCAGAAGATGTTAAGAAGAGGTGGCAAGAATACACAGAACTGTACAAAAAAGATCTTCATGACCCAGATAATCACGATGGTGTGATCACTCAATTAGAGCCAGACATCCTAGAATGTGAAGTCAAGTGGGCCTTAGAAAGCATCAGTGCGAACAAAGCTAGTGGAGGTGATGGAATTCCAGTTGAGCTATTTCAAATCCTTAAAGATGATGCTGTGAAAGTGCTGCACTCAATATGCCAGCAAATTTGGAAAACTCAGCAATGGCCACAGGACTGGAAAAGGTTAGTTTTCATTCCAATCCCTAAGAAAGGCAATGCCAAAGAATGCTCAAACTACCGCACAATTGCACTCATCTTACTCGCTAGTAAAGTAGTGCTCAAAATTCTCCAAGCCAGGCTTCAGCAATACATGAACCGTGAAATTCCAGATGTTCAGGCTGGTTTTAGAAAAGGCAGAGGAACCAGAGATCAAATTGCCAACATCTGCTGAATCATTGAAAAGGCAAGAGAGTTCCAGAAAAAATATCTATTTCTGCTTTATTGACTATGCCAAAGCTTTTGACTGTGTGGATCACAATAAACTGTGAAAAATTCTGAAAGAGATGGGAATACCAGACCATCTGACCTGCCTCCTGATAAACCTGTATGCAGGTCAGGAAGCAACAGTTAGAACTGGACATGGAACAACAAACTGGTTCCAAATCAGAAAAGGAGTATGTCAAGGCTGTATATTATCACCCTGCTTATTTAACTTATATGCAGAGTACATCATGAGAAACGCTGGGCTGGAAGAAGCACAAGCTAGAATCAGGATTGCCGGGAGAAATATCAATAACCTCAGATATGCAGATGACACCACCCTTATGGCAGAAAGTGAAAAGGAACTAAAAAGCCTCTTAATGAAAGTGAAAGAGGAGAGTGAAAAAATTGGCTTAAAGCTCAACATTCAGAAAGCTAAGATCATGGCATCTGGTCTCATCACTTCATGGGAAATAGATGGGGAAACAGTGGAAACAGTGTCAGACTTTATATTTTGGGGCTCCAAAATCACTGCAGATGATGATTGGAGCCATGAAATTAAAAGACACTTACTCCTTGGAAGGAAAGTTATGGCCAACCTGGATAGCATATTGAAAAACAGACATTACTTTGCCAACAAACGTCCGTCTAGTAAAGGCTATGGTTTTTCCAGTAGTCATGTATGGATGTGAGAGTTGGACAGTGAAAAAAGCTGAGTGCTGAAGAATTGATGCTTTTGAACTATGGTGTTGGAGAAGAATCTTGAGAGTCCCTTGGACTGCAAGATTATCCAACCAGTCCATCCTATAGGAGATCAGTCTTGGGTTTAATTGGAAGAACTGATGTTGAAGCTGAAACTCCAGTACTTTGGCCACCTCATGTGAAGAGTTGACTCATTGGAAAAGACCCTAATGCTGGGAAGGACTGAGGGCAGGAAGAGAAGGGAACAACAGAGGATGAGATGGCTGAATGGCATCACTGATTCGATGAACATGGGTTTGCGTGGACTCCCGCAGTTGGTGATGGACAGCATAGGCTGGCGTGCTGTGGTTCATGGGGTTGCAAAGAGTCAGGCATGACTGAGTGACTGAACTGAACTGAACTGGACATTTACTTAAAACATTTTATAGATATAATGGTGTTTTAACTAATAGCAACTGAAGTTTAATCGCATATAATAATTCTGCCTTTTTATTTTTCCTTATTAATTTTTTGATATCACAATTTACCTCTTTTTATTTATTGTATTTGTTAGCAATTTATAGTTGCTAAAGTTATTTTCTAAATTCCTGACCCTTAATCTTTATCCTATAGTTAAATGATTAACTCATCATAAAACTACAGAATTAGAGTTTTATAATCTGACCATATACCTGCCTTTACCAGTGTTGTATATTTTCATATGTTTTCATGTTAATAACTAGAGTTCTTTTATTTTAGCTTGAAGACCTCCTTTCAGCATTTCATTAAGGCAAGTCAAGTGATGATGAACTTCCTTCACTTTTGTTTGTCTATCTATGAATGGCTGTATTTCTCTTTCATTTCTCAAGGACAACTTTGCAAGATAAAGTATTCTTGATTGGAAGTTTTTTTTTTTTTCTTTCAATACTTTGAATAAATCATCCCACTGCCTCCTGGTCTGTAAGCTTTCTGCTGATAAATCCTCTGATACCCTTAAGGAGTTTCCTTTGTAAATAATAATCTTTTTTTCTCTTTCGTCTTATAATATTGTCTTTGTCTTTGATTTTAGATTTTTTATTATATTTATAATGTATCTTCAAGAAGATATTTTGAGTTGAATTTGTGTGGGCACCTATGATCTTCAAGAACATGCGTGGCCAAATCTTTCCCCAGATTTTAGAAAGTTTTTCATAATTATTTTTTAAAATAAGTTTTCTATTCTCTTTTCTTGTCCTTCTAGAACTGCAATAATTTGCAAACTGGTTGATTTGATGGTATACCCTAGATCACATAAACTTTCTTCATTTTTTTATTATTAGTTTTTTTGTTCTTTGAATGGATAGTTTCAAAGATTCTGTCTTCTATTTCTTTGATTCTTTATTTTATTGAATTCATTTTGTGGCTGATACTCTCTATTGCATTTTTCATTTCATTCATTGCATTCTTTACCTCAGTAGTTTTATTTTATGATTTTTTGAATGATTTCTACCTCTATTAAACTTCTCATTTTGCTTATAATTTGTTTACCTGGCTTATTGAATTGTGTTTCTCTATTTTCTAATAGCTCAGTGAGCTTTCTTTCTTAAAGCAGTTGTTTTTAATTCTTTATTAGGCAGTTGGCAGCTATGTCTTTTGGGTTATTATAATACGTTTGGATTATTATGTTTGTGGTGTCATATTTCCTTGATTTTTCATACTCCTTGAAGTCTTATATTGTTGACTTCACATTTTAAGTAGCGGTCACATCCTCGGATCTTTACTGGCTGACTTTAGGCCTACTAGGGATTCTGAGGTTTCCTCGGACATTCTTCAGATGTACTCGCTCCGCACTTCTTGCTCCCTCTTGTGGCAGAACTATTGACCTTGTTTGCCTTCTTACCATCCTGTTGCACTGCAAGCCAGCTATTGACAGTCTCCTTTTTGCTTACTCAAAGGCAGTATTAAACGTGTTAAATGTTTGAGTTTGTGGTCACTTCCTCACCCAGAGATTCTGTTCAGCTTTCTGCGTGTGCTCACTGACTGTCTGATGAAACTTGTTCTTGCTGCCACCAGGAGTTGGACAGGGAGCTGGTCACGGAGTTGAGGTGTACGGCTGTGGTACACAGTGGGCTGTGGGTGCCCAGGTGTCAGCTAGGTGAGCCCATGGGTGAGGCACCCTGGTAACTGTGAAACAGGCTTCTCAATGGAGTCCATGATGCAGTTTAGTAGGATCAGTATTCTAATGCATGCCTGGATGCTGTTCTTCAAACTGTCTACTATGTCTCAGTCCTACAGCTTATAACTCAGTCCTCCAGATAAGAGTGGGAGAGAAATCAGCCTCTGGCAGCGTACCACAGAGCTCAGAAAGCTAGTCATTTACTCATGTTCTTATTTTCTTCCATAGGAGAAATCACCGACTGAAAACCACTCTCTTGGAACTGAACTGTGCGACCTGGTAGGAGTGGAGGGGTGGGAGGATGTTGTGGCAAGCTCAAGCTGTTCCTCTCGCCGTTTTCAGTTCGTCCAGTCTCAGATTTTTTGTTCTAACAATGGGCTGGGACTTCTCTACTGGACTCCTGGACTTCCCCAAAAGCTCTTTCATCCATGAATGACTGTCTAGTCTGTGTTCTCCAGGTCTCCTGGTCTGTGAGCCAGAAGTCCTGGAGCCAGTTCATGGGCCAGTGCAGGATCCACAGCCAGAACCAAAGTCTGTTTGTTTAATACCCTGTACCTAGGTGGTCAAGACTTTTCCTGGGCATCTTGGTATGCTGCTGTTGGATCCCAAAGCTTCCACAAAAGCACTTTTTTCTGTAATGATTGCCAAATGACTGTTGATGAAGGAATTCCACAAAAGATAACTTATTCAACCTTCTTACTAATCTTACTCACCTCCTTCAATTTTTGAGTGCAGTGCTTCATTGGTATCTATTTCCAGTGTTTTTCTGAGAAGTCTGACACTATTCTGATTCCTTATCCACTGAATGTAACCTGCTTTCTTCCCCTAGTCACTCCCTAGATGCTTTCGTGATCTTCTCTTTACCCTCAGTCTCCGGAAATTTAATATGTGAAAATATGTTTCCCTATCTTTCCATGTACTGAGCCGGGCACTTATTGAGCCATGTTAGTCTAGAAACCTGTGGTTTGCCATCAGTTCTGATAAGTTTCTTTGTATTATCACTTTCTTTGGATTTATTGTTATCTTGGGCCTCCTTGAATGGATACTACTGTTTCCTTCACTTCTTTCTTTGGCCACTTTTTTACTTTCTGGAAAATTTCTTTAGTTTATTCTTCCGAATCTTCACTGCAATATTTATTTATGTGATGATGTTTTAATATTTAAGCTTATTTTTTGTTTTCCAAAGCAGTCAAGAGTCTTTTGTTTATTCTTTTTCTCTCTGTTGCCAGATTTTCTTTTTTGAAGATTTCTTTAGTTCCCTGAAAATTTTCTGTTTCTTCAGTGTTTATTTTTTTTTCTTTCATATTAGAATTTTTCCATAAACCGTTGGTTATTCTTGGTTTTCTGTTTCTAATATTCCTGACACACTAAAACCTTTATTGGAAGTTTATGCCTATGGATAGAATGGAGTTTGGGTAGCGCTTGTCAAGGGGTAGACCTTGGGTGATAGAGCAGGGATCTCGATGATGAAGGTTCCTGTCTATACGTCTAAGTATGTTTATCTTGAGTTCAACACAGAACTCATCTTGACAAACTTTTCTTGAGTTTCTCCCAGAGGAAAAATTCTTCAGTCCTTAGTCAGAGAAGAGCTTTACTATCTCACGGCTCAGTGTGTAGACTTTCATTTAATCTCTCCTTTGAATATAGTGTTCGCACCTTTGGTTAGTATGACTGAATACAAAATGTCTCTGGGTTTACTCTCTAATGATTAAGTCTCAGCTCCCAGTAAGGTGTGGTGAAGTTGACATCTGGCAGTGTGGTATAGGAGGAAGTTTAGAGGTATCATTTATCCTTACACAGACTTTGCACCAATCTTTGTACTTCCAGTTGCACCTGCATCTCACTTTCAGGGATATCTGTTATTTCTATCCCATACTTTTTATTTTCTTTTCACTCTCACTTTTCTGAAGTATATCCTTAAATGTCCTCCTCATAATGTATACATATGAAATAAAACTGCTGAATCTGTATATGAAGATGTATTTCTTTTTCTCTCATTCTCAGTTGATAGTTTAGCTGGGAATATAATTTTAGGTGTAAAAATCATGTTTTTTTTCCCCTGACATATTTGAGAAGGCATCACTCTATTGTCTTTTAGCATTCTGTATTGTTGACTGAAAATCTGATACTTGTCAGAAAACTTTGTATGTTATCTATTCCTTATTTGTTGATGCTTATATTATTTACCCATTAACATGCTCTCCTGGAATTTAACACTTACATACTATTCAACATTATGAATTTCAACCCAGCAGTAAGCTTTCCTCTGACATCCCTAACAGAAGCCTGGTTTCATTGAGATAACTCCTCCTCCTCTACACAGACCTTGTGATTCAATTAAACTTGCTTCATTTCTACTCTAGGAATGATCTTTAATTAATTCTAATCTTGCAGTATGATCTCATCTCCCTTGTTAGTGATTGTTTTAGGAACAGGCAAGGGACCCAGTTCTGGAAAAAGGGAGAGTTGCTGGAGGCTTTTGGGAGAATCCTTTATCACTCTTAAGAGAGAATTCTTGGGAGCCTGTTTCTTTCTCTCTTTTAGGAAATAGAAAAGGAAGAATATTGCATCATTTGCTTCTGTCATTCATTTATGACAAGGAGGTAAGCTATCTCTAATACAAAGCCAACCCACAGAGGAGAATAGCATTCAAATAAAGCTGAAGCCTGATCATACTAGGCTTGGCATCTTCTTTGCTTTTTGATTCCCTGTTATATGAGCTAATAAGATTTCTTGTTGTTTAAGACAGTTTCTATTGGTTTTTTTGTTACTCAAAACTGAAAGTGTCTTAAGTAAGTTGTAGAAAAGCATTTCATCTTTCATTCTGAGTCACATGGACTCAAGAGTGGGATAGGTGGATAGGGAATAGGATTATCATCCTGTATTGTAGTTTAATAGTCAGACTTTCCGTTTAGCCAGTAGCATCACTTCCACTTTTTTTGCACCGAACAGTTCTAAACCTGATGCCTCTTTAAGTGTCATATCCAGCACGATAGTGTCACAGGGTCTAGAGACAGAGGACAGAGCTCTGCCACTTTTTATCTAGGTAACAGTTGGATGTTATTAAATGTCTTTGTGTTTTAGTTTACTCATATTTAAAATGAAAATATAATGGTATCTACTGCAGAGAGAATAGTTGTATTAAATGAATTATCATGTGTAAAGTGTTTGGCATGTAGAAAGTGCTGTTTAATTGTTAGCTTCTACCAAATTACTCCACATTTTTTTTAACCTCTTCATTTTTAGCAACAGTACCTTAATCAGCTCAAGATGTTCAGTTAGAAGTCCTTATTTTCTGAGGTTACATTCTAGCTAGATTTGGCTGTATAATGCAGTTCAGACCAATAAAATGCAAGCAAAAAACTACTGGATGAGGCTTTGAAAGAACCTACTGAAATGTTTTTGCTCAACAGCCAGAATGTATCTTTTCTTCTTGCCTCACCCCCTAGTTCATATATGGAATGGGACATGATGCTCGGATATTCAAGAGCTATCTTGCCATCATAGGAACAAAATCCACACACTTGACAGAAAGAAGAGCCAATTCTTACAGCTTCCCTTAGCAGCATATTAACCTTGAAGTGCCATGGAATTCTTACCCTATGAGGAGGAAAACACCTGTTTTGTTAAGCACTGAACTGGGGTTTCTGTTACAGACAGCCAAAGGCAGTCCTGACTTCTTCTACCCATGGAATCTTCCAGATGGGGTGGTCTGCTCTTCTAGCCTTTTAAAATATTGGTTTTAAGGAAGTTATTTTCTCATTCTGCTTTATACTTCAATAGATTTCCATCCTCTTTTCACATTTTAGGTATTGTTTAGTTATCTGCAAGTAATTTCATTAACGTCTTCCATCCTCCTTACCTTTAAGGTATAGTCCTTTTCTACCCTTGTATTTTCTTCTCTAGAGGGAAGGAAAATAAAAACAGTAATTCCTAACTTGGAGACTATGAACTTTAATGCTTTTAGAAGCCATGAACGATATAAAAAGTGAAATATCCAGATATAAGATAAAGGGATTGGTGAGGACTGTGGAGATATGGAAAATGTGTGAATAAATACAAATAAGTCAGTATTGTATCATTCAAAGACTATGTACCTGTAGGCCCAATGTAAGTACAGATGGCAATTCTGTAAACTCTGAATCTGATTTAAAGACATACATAAATGTGAAGGAACTCTCATTATTGAACTGCATGAACATTTTCACTTAAACACCCACATCAGTAACAACAAAACAACTATTAAGACCTTTTAAACTGAAAATTGTATTTAACTAAAATACTTCCATTTGTTTCCTTTCTAAACAGTTTTTCCCCCTTTTTGAATTTTGGCTGCTACAGAAGATAATGCAGTAACTCTAATATTACACTCAATAGGCAAAACAAACAAACAAAAATCCTCTCTGTGGGGGTTGTTATGGCTTTGGAAGAAAATCAACTAGGCAGAAATGTAAGATAACAGAAAGTACATTTCCCTCCCTGGTCTGTTTTTGGTTTCTTTCTTCTCCTTGGCTTAATATATATGTTGAGGAGCTAAATTATAGTAATGGCTTTGAGCCTTTTAAAACCCTAACAAAGAAGGAAGTTGTTGCTAATGATACCCAGTGTATACACATAGACCACCTGTGTGTACCCTGCCTTCCTATAAGAATGGAGTCAGCAAAGACCAGGCCTGTGCTGCTCCCATTCGCCACAGAGATGAGCAGACTGCAGTGGCAGTGAGGGCTAGTTGTTCTGTTGATCGGTCAGTTCTTTTGTCGAAGTACTGAACATCTGCACAGATAAAAGTTTTGCCAGCAAGGAACCTGAGGTTTAGACTGGAAAATTGTACTTCATAAGCTCAAAAAGTAACTGGAGAAGCTGGAATTCTATTCTTGTGCTGCTTAGTTAGAAAGCTGATGGAGTTTTCCTTATGTTATTCAAGTTCCCTTAATAGTGCACAGTTAAAAATTGGGAACACTTAAACAAATAGGCGGCAGACTGGACTGATAATCAGAAAACCAGGATTCTTGTTGAGACTCATCAGCTTGGAGAATTGTATTGATCACTTAGCTTCAATGTTCACATTAGTAATCATTAAAATTTTTCCACGTTTCAAATTCTAGGCAACTATAATTTAATGTTTAAGAGCAATATATTAGACTGAGAATTTCTAAATGGAAGAATCTTATCTAAATATTTGATTTATGTAGTACTTACCAACCTAAAGAGACCTGGAAAATTTTGTTTCTAGTGTTGACAATTTGTCAAATTTCAAATGTATTTTCCTTATTACCTTTTCATATCTAATATGTTGAGGAACTCAATACAGGAAGGGCTTCAAACAATCTATGGAGCTAGTTTTATTTAGAAGTCTCAATCCAGATGTCTGAGTAAAGAGTACGTGAACTTTTATCATGGTTTTGGCATTTGTGGGAAATAGAGTCTTAGCTTAATTTAGTATAGAGAATATGGAACCTTTAGGCTTTTTCATAAAATAGAATATTTTATTAAATATTTGGCAGGAGGAAGTTTTGAAATACATTGGATTACTAGGAAATTTCGTGCATGACTTCAGACTAGGGGGTTTGTACATATGACTATATAATTTCATTTACATATTCCTTTATTTATATAAAATTTGAATTTTAAAAGGCTAAAATAGATATTATGAATAATAGTTTGTTTCAACAATGTACATTCGAAAAGCTTTTGACTTAACTTGTAAATCCTCTTTTCCTGGAAAAAAAAAATCCGTCCTCTGTCACATTGACACACAACATCCTATTACCCTATTTTCCCAGGCTGGCAGGAAACTGTCCACTATTGATGTCTGGAATGGGGAAATATTTCTCCCTGATTATCATCTTTGATTGAAACTTCATCTACATGAAATACTTAGATGAAACTATCAGGAAATTTAAGTAGTTCCTAACTTTTTGTAGGTAAAAATCCTTTTCCTATGATATATAACAAAACCCAGACTTTCATATTTAAGATATCCCAGTGTTTGAATTCTCATCTTCTCTCATCAATCAGTAAATAAATTTATATTGTGTATCTGCTATGTACAATATGTAGCCATCCTTCTGAGGACTACCTTTGCTACTTGGAAAACCAGCCAAAATATAGACCTGGTCACAGTCTAGTTTTTTCTGAATACAATGGCTGTAATGCTACAAAAATAGAATTTCATTGAAATTAAAAGCATATAACTTTGTGAAGGTCAATCATTTATATTTTAATGTTAATTGTTGCAATCAAAATTTTGTATTTTTATAACTAGATGAACTGGAAACACTAGAAGGAGTAAAAATAAGAAAATGAAAATTAACTTTGGATCTTTAACATTGACAAAGTAGTGGTAGTTGGACTACAAAGTAAGATTTGGGCTTACAATTCATTCATTCATTCATTTATGTATGCAATCAAATATACTTCCTCAGCATTTGTAATGTGCCACCCTCTCTTCTAAAGGCTGGATATAGAAAGACAAGTTGCATCCAGAAACAGGATGACAATATTTATTAACAGTGCTCTGGGAAAGAGACGTGATCTTAAAATGAGAAGAATAGAAAGCTGAGCAAATGGGAGCCTGTGTTAAATGTTGACTACCCACATATTTGGCCCCAGGCCAGCCCTGCTTTCCTTCAGGATGACACTTTAGCAAGAATAAACAAAAGCAAGTTTGTAGATTAGAGCAAAAACAAACAAACAAACCCACATCTTTCAAGTTTTTACCGACAACTATTATTTCTGTATGTGAGTACTTCTATAGTTTCAATAAAACAATCTGATAGCAATAACAGTTTATTTGGCAATCTCTCTGACTTAAAAGATGCATTAATTTTTCTTTAGTGTAGCTCCTGGTTTATGCTTCACCACACTGTAAATGATATGGAAGGTTCACCTTACTCGAGTAAACAACAATATAAAATATCAACAAACACAGAAATGATAAATATATTGATTTTAATTAAATGAATTCCTCAGTGATTTTTCCTCAGTCTTATTCTTTTCATATTTGTTTAAGCCTACTAAGGTTTCATTTTTAACAATGTGACATAATTTTGCAGTAGAAGAATTTAGATGATGCCATAGTTTTTACACAGCTATAACATGAAAAGATCTTGCTGGGATAATCCCATAGAAAGAGAAGCTTGGTGGACTACAGTCCATAATGTCACTAAGAGTCAGACATGACTGGGCAACTAACCCACATAACATAAAAAGAAGCCCTCTTTTAAGTCAACCTTTTAAGATATGTATTCTATCTCCCTGCTTTTCCTTGTTGTGTCATAGTTAATCATTTATTATAATATACAGAAGACAGAGAGTATCTTGAACTCTGGGAAATAGGAAGCAGCAAAAAGATTTCTTGAGATCACTGCAATACAACAGCTTGCTATACAGTAATCTTTGCATAATTATGCCCAGTAAAGAGTAAAGAATGCACACTTGATTTCTATCACAAATATCCAGGTCTCATTCATGAAGAGACTGCAGAGAATTATAGCCACCATGTAAATATATAACTTAGGTAAGAAATGCTTTAGTGGAAATATTGCTTATTAACAGATTATTATGTATTATGGGTTGAATTGTGCCTCCCTCAAACTTCTACATTGAAATGCTAACCTCCAGTACTTCAGAATGTGACCTTACTTGGAGGGAGAATCTTTACAGAGGTAATCAAGTTAAAATGAGGTCATTAGTGTCGACACCAATCCAGTATGACTGGTGTCCTTTTAAAAAGGGGGAATTTGGAGGTGGATACACACAGAGGGAGAACACCAGGTGAAGATGAAGGCAAAGGTTGGGGTGATGCTTATACAAATCAGATGATGCCAGAGATTCCCAGCAAAATACCAGAAATTAGCAAAGAGGAATGGAACAGGTTCTTCATCACAACCTTCAGAAGGACCGACCCAACTCTGCTGACACCTTGATCTTAGATGTCTAGCCGTCAGAACTATGAGACAAATTTTCATTGTTTAAGCTACCCAGTTTATGGTACTTCACTGTGGCAGCTGTAGCAGACTACAAATGATAAAACTCTCATCTAATACTGTCTTCAAAATATTGCCTAAGACTGTGCTTATTGCTGGCAAAACACTTGTTTTTTGTTTGTTTGTTTTTTTTAACTCTACAGCTACTAGTATCATAATTACAATAATAACAGCTAGATTTAAAAAAAAATTTTAGCACTTACCATATCACAGGCTCTATTTGATCATTCCTGATCCAATGAGATGAATGGACAGTGAAAAAAAGATTTTTTTCATGTTGAAAGAGTAATTTTATTACTTTATTTAGCACTAATTACTAAGTGTTTTATTAAGCCACTGAAGGTTTGGGGATGGACTTAAAGGAGCTTATTTACTTACACTAATGTGGAAATTGTTACCTTGAAGTGAAACGTTGCTCCAACAAAATATGGAAATGTAAAGCCATAGGTTAGATGGGGGCTCTCCAGGTGGCACAGCGGTAAAGGTGCCAGGGCATGCCTGACAGTGCAGGAGAAATAAGAGATGTGTATTTGATCTCCGAGTCTGGAAGATCCCCTGGAGTAGAAAATGGCAACCTGCTCCAGTAGTCTTGCCTGGAAAATCCCATGGACAGAGGAACCTACTAACAGTCCATGGTGTTGCAAAGAGTTGGATATGACTGAGCATGCACACACGCATTAGGGCAGATGGAAGGTGATGGGGAAACTGATACTTAAGTCAGGGAATATGGCAAAATCTTTGTTTAAAAACCATTGACTACTGTAACTTGGAAGATCTGTCTACATTTCTAATTAAATGTTGAAATGGTTCATAGCCCTAGTGTGTGTTGTCTGTTATTAACCGTGGTTCACAAAAAATTACAAAATGTGATGAGCTTGGGCAAAAATAAGCTTGCAAGCAGAAATGAAAGTTCATAAATCCAAGGTCTTTCAGGGTTAGGAAACCCAACTGCTTATAGAGATTGAATTAAAAAGACTGAGTGATAAGATGCAGTTTTAAAAAAATGTTATCAGTTCAGTAGTGTCTCAGAGCATAGATCAGAGTAGGATTTGGCTTAATTGCAGTTGTTCAAAGAGTCGAATGACAACCACCAGTAAGTAGAGTGGAAAAGAGGTGTGAGGAAGTAGCCATGCAAAATAAATTTGAATTTTAGTTTTAGGAAATAGCTTTGGGTATGATTACTGACTAACATAAAGCTGGCTGGAATAAATAGATCAGAAATCTACAGAGTTTTTGAGGGAACTGTATTGTCAAGAAAACCAAAAGTGTACTCTTTAAATAGGTATTTTTAAATTCAAATAATAACATTAACTTTTATACTCCCACATACAGAAAGTAGCCATGGAATGCCTCCTCCAAGGAAGACATGCTTTCCAAACTCTTTTCAGATGTGACTAGAATAATGACCAGGAGGAGGCTCCAGGATTTCATAACCAGAGGCCACAGAGAAGAAATGATAAGATAATGCTTCCCAGGAAGTAGAATCAAGGCCTAGTCCAACAACTTTTTCTTTACCCTATCCCCACCTCAGGTGTGAGGCTTCCAAAATATCTTTGCAGTGGTATTTCAGAATTACTAAAAAACACTGACTGTGTGTCCTCAATTCAGAATATTTAATGGAGGAGCATTGTACTATTTCCTCTGGGTAGGAGGCAGATGTGAGTTTGTTTGATTTATGAGAGGAACAATGAAACAGATTTTGTTGACCAGAATTTGGACTGTGGCTGAGACTGTGTTATGTATTCAATACATTATTTTCTCTTCCTGGGCACACAGGTTATTTTCTCTTGAAATTAACTTGAGGGCTATGTGACTTGATTTAGGTCAATGGAACATAAGCAGAAATAATATAAAACATTTTTAGACCCAGCCCATAAAACAATACTGAACAATATGAACAATTCTTTATGCTTGTATTCCCCTTCAGTATTAACCTTGTACATTTTTTCAGATGTACCTAAATACAGGAGCATCCTAGGTCCATGAGTCACCATTAAAAGGGGAGTGTCAGAAGAGCTGCCTGACTTGCACTGGACTGTTATTTGAATGAAAAAATAAACAGAGATCTGAAGTCTATTTATTACTCTAGCATAGCCAAGTCTATTCTGCCTGAAACAAATCTTAGGGGGACTACAGCCCAGGCCAGGCCAATTTCTACTCAGTATTTTGCAAACATGGAGAGAGATTGTGGCAGTTTAATTCCACACATAGCTAGGCTTTACACTATAATTTGAAAATCCAACAAGAGCACCTTTTTCCAAATTACCCCGAGTAATAACTGTTCCAGTGTGCAGTTTTTCTGTTCATTAAACCTAACCTTTCTCAAGGAATGGACAGAAAGAATACTATAATTTCTATAAACAATACTAGTAGATTTTAAAAGATGTTTTATAGTGTAAACAGAAGAGTTTTATATTGCATACCTAGACCCATTTGATGTGTCTCAGTGCGTCAATCTTTCCAGTTTCCAAGGTTTTTCTCTACATTTCCAGAAATAGGGATCAGCTTCACTGCTTGCTCTTTCTTCCCAGATTGTGGAATGAAGACTTGGATACCTAATTATAAAAAATATATATAGCTAAAGGAAACCATTAACTCTTACTCCTCTTTGATGACCCCTATTCCTAACTCTTTTGGCTTACTCTTCCATTTTCTGTAACACATGAAAGGAATAAAAGAAACTAAAAGTAATGCCAAAGTCAGAGCTGGTGACAAGTCTTGCATTTGGCAAATAGTTTATTCTCACAATTATCCTTTCCTCCAGTGGTTAGTTTTTGGTCATTTTTCTTTTGGAATCTTTGCCTTTATTTCTCAAAACTGATTCATGAAGCTCTGTATATGATGAAATGGAAACCTTTTTTATATGCATCACCATTTTTCTCATTTGTTATTTTCTTTTTTAACTATTCTTATGTTTTTGATATTTCTTTGTGTTTTTGTATGAAAAGTCTTATCTACTCGAAGATTATTAAAAACATCCACCTGTTTCCACAAAATTAATTGTACTTCTTCAATTTTTATAAATTTAAATCTTTGATCCATCTGGACTTAATTTTAGGATAAAACATAAGATAGAATTCCATTTTTTCCAAATGGCTAAGTGGTAGTGCTGACAATGTATTTTGAATAATACAGTTTTACCTTTTTCTCTGTCAATTTAATATTTCTATGTTAAATCCTCATTTGTACTTTTTGTTATATCTAGGGTCTCTGTGCTTTTCATCTTTCTTTATTTAAAAATATGTTTTCATGTAAAATGCATTTTCCCTGGTTTTCCTTACTGATTTAATTTCCTTATTTTGCTGATGTTTCTTCATGTCCCTTAGGTGTTGGTGTTCCCAGTATCTTGTCCTTGGTCAACGTCCCTTCTCATTTTTCATGTTCCTCCAAGATGTTCTCATCTACTTACATACTTTCTAATATTAATTCATGTGGAAAGGACTCCAAAATTATGTCCCCTTGTCTGGGCTCTCTCTAGAATGCCAGAACAATCACCTCTTATGTGTGTCTCTCTCTTTATTCTCTGCTTATCTCAAATACAGCATATAAAAAATGAAAGCCCATCATTCCTGTTAACTCCTCCTGCTCAGCCTAAATCTATTTTCCGTTTTGGATTTCTTAACTCAGTCAAAAGCAGCAACTGCCCCTCCTATTGCTCAAAATGGAAAATTCAGATTCATGCATTCTTATTCATAAATAGTCTTTTTGAACCTCCCTTTTCATAATTTTCATGTTAAGTCTCATGAAAAACATTCTCAAATAGACATTCTAGCCACATATTCTAGCCTCATCCATTAATTTGGGACTTGCCTCTTAATTGTTGCTGTTGTTTAGTCTCTAAGTCATGTTTGACTTTTTTAGACAACATGGACTGTAGTCCACCAGGCTTCTCTGTCCATGGGATTTCCCAGGCAAGAACACTAGAGTAGCTAGCTATTTCCTTCTCTAGGGGATCTTTCTGACACAGGGATCATGCCTGCATCTCCTCTTTACTACTTAGCCACCAAGGAAGCCCCACCTCTTATTTAAACTATGACAAAAGACTCTGTACTACTTTCTCTATCTTCAATATCTTCGTTTTTACTAATTCATCTCTTAGACAGTTTCAAGAGGTATAAACACAGATCTGATCATGGTACTTCCTATATTTCCAACAACTTCCTTCAGATTTCACCATCTTCTTTAATGCATCTTTGTCTTAACTGTTTATTCTTACATTGCATTATAAACTTTGTGTTACAGTTATTTTGGACTTCTCACTATACACTAAACATACTGGTATCCTTTGACACCTTCAAATATTTGCTTTCAGTCCACTTTTCCTTCTTTGTCTGCCTAACATATACAAGTGCATCCTTCATGACTTACCTAATTATTAGTTTTCTTTTGCTTCCCAGGTATTTCATTTTTGTCCTCATGCACTTTAAATAAACTTTCATAAAAATGTCTGTGGCAAAATATCAAAATTACTTATTTGAATGATTGCACTTGAGGAGAGTTCTTATTCATAACATTATCCAACCTATAACAAAGTTCATGCCATAGAGCAAATGTTCAAAAATTATTTCTCAAGTGGTATTCAAACTGGAAGAAAATCTCTAGTAACATCTGACCTTTTTTTTCACATAGCAGCATCAATCAGTTCAGTTGCTCAGTCATGTCTGACTTTGCAACCCAACCCCATGGATTGTAGCACACCACGCCTCCCTGTCCATCATCAACTCACGGAGTTAACTCAAACTCATGTCCATTGAATCGGTGATGCCATCCAACCATCTCATCCTCTAGCCTCCCCTTCTCCTCCCACCTTCAGTCTTTCCCAGGATCAGGGTCTATTCAAATGAGTCAGTTAATCCCATCAGGTGGCCCAAGCATTGGAGCTTCAGCATCAGTCCTTCCAATGAATATTCAGGACTGATTTCCTTTAGGATGGATTGGTTGGATCTCATTGCAGTCCAAGGGACTATCAAGAGTCTTCTCCAACACCACAGTTCAAAAGCATCAATTCTTTGGCACTCACTCAGCATTCTTTACAGTCCAACTCTCATCTATACATGACTACTGAAAAAATTATAGCTTTGATTAGATGGACCTTTGTTGGCAAAGTAATGTCTCTGCTTTTTAATATGCTGTGTAGGTTGGTCATAACTTTTCTTCCAAGGAGCAAACATCTTTTAATTTCATGGCTGCAGTCATCATCTGCAGTAATTTTGGAGCCCAAAACAATAAACTCAGCCACTGTTTCCACTGTTTCCCTGTCTATTTGCCATGAAGTGAGGGGACCAGATGCCATGTCTTAGTTTGCTTAATGTTGAGCCTTAAGCCAACCTTTTCACTCTCCTCTTTCACTTTCATCAAGGCTCTTTAGTTCTTCACTTTCTGCCCTAAGGGTGGTGTCATCTGTATATCTGAGATTATTGATATTCTCCCAGCAATCTTGATTCCACCTTGTGCTTCATCCAGCACAGCATTTCTCATGATGTACTCTGCATATAAGTTAAATAAGGAAGGTGGCAATATACAGCCTTGACATACTTCTTTCCTGATTTGGAACCAGTCTGTTTTTCCATGTCCAGTTTGAACTGTTGCTGCCTGACCTGCATACAGATTTCTCAAGACTCAGGTCAGGTGGTCTGGTATTCCCATCTCTTTAAGAATTGTCCCTAGTTTGTTCTGATCCACACAGTCAAAGGTTTTGGCATAGTCAATAAAGCAGAAGTAGATGTTTTCTGGAACTCTCTTGCTTTTTCAATGATCCAACAGATGTTGGCAATTTGATCTCTGGTTACTCTGCCTTTTCTAAATCCAACTTGAACATCTGGAAGTTCATAGTTCACATACTGTTGAGGCCTGGCTTGGAGAATTTTGAGCATTGCTTTACTAACGTGTGAGATGAGTGCAATTGCATGGTAGTTTTAGCATTCTTTGGCATTGCCTTTCTTTGGGATTGGAATGAAAACTGACCTTTTCCAGTCCTGTGGCCACTGCTGAGTTTTCCAAATTTGCTGGCATATTGAGTGCAGCACTTTCACAGCATCATCTTTAAGGATTTGAGATAGCTCAACTGGAATTCCATCATCTCCACTAGCTTTGTTCCTAGTGATGCTTCCTAAGACCTACTTGACTTTGCATCCCAGAATGTCTAGCTCTAGGTGAGTGATCACACCAGCATGAATATCTGGGTTGTGAAGATCTCTTTTGTTTAGTTCTGTGTATTCTTGCCACCTTTTCTTAATATCTTCTGCTTCTGTTAGGTCCATACCATTTCTGTCCTTTATTGTGCCCTTTTGCATGAAATGTTCCCTTGATATCTCTAATTTTCTTTAAGAGATCTCTAATCTTTCCCATTCTATTGCTTTCCTCTACTTCTTTGCATTGATCACTGAGGAATGCTTTCTTATCTCTCCTTGCTGTTCTTTGGCACTCTGCATTCAAATGGAAATATCTTTCCTTTTCTCCTTTGCCTTTTGCTTCTCTTCTATTCACAGCTATTTGTAAGGTCTCCTCAGACAACCATTTTATTTTTTTGCATTTCTTTTTCTTGGGGATGATCTTGATCCCTGCCTCCTGAAAAATGTCACAAACCTCTGTCCATAATTCTTTAGGCACTCTGTCTATCAAATCTAATCCCTTGAATCTATTTGCCACTTCCACTTTATAATCATAATTATTTGATTTAGGTCTTACCTGAATGGTCTAGTGGTTTTCCATACTTTCATAATTTCAGTTTGAAATTGTCTATAAGGAGTTCATGGTCTGAGCCACAATCAGCTCCCGTCTTATTTTTCCTGACTGTATAGAACTTCTCCATCTTTGGCTGCAAAGAATATAATCAATCTGATTTTGGTATTGACCATCTGGTGATGTCCATGTGTAGAATCTTCTCTTGTGTTGTTGAAAGAGGGTGTTTCCTATGAGGGTGTTTGCATTTTCTTGGCAAAACTCTATTAGCCTTTGCCCCTGCTTCATTCAGTATCCCAAGGCTAAATTTGCCTGTTACTCTAGGTATTTTTTGACTTCCTACTTCTGCATTCCCTTTCCCTCTGATGACAATGACATCTTTTTTGCTGTCAGTTCTAGAAGGTCTTGTAGGTCTTCATATAACCATTAAACTTCAGCTTCTTCAGCATAACTGGAGTAATTACTCTGTGAGTAATACCCACAGAGTCTGAGACAGAACTGTATTAGAGCAGCTCCTGTGTAGGTATGGGTGAGCAGCGGACTGGCCCAGGGGCAGGGGCTCTGGGTGCAGAAGACTTGGGTATCGCATAAGCCCTCTTGGAGGAAGTCACCATTAACTCCACCATAGAGCTGCCAGAACATACACAGGACTGGGGAAACAGACTCTTGGCGGGCACTAACAGAAACTTGTGTGCACCAAGACCCAGGAAAAAGGAATAGTGACTCCACAAGAGACTGACCCAGACTTGCCCATGAGTGTCCAGGAGACTCCGTCAGAGGCGTGGGTCGGTGGTGGCCTGCTGCAAGGTTTCGGGCACTGAGTGTTTTAACAGTACCTGCATGGAACCTTTTGAAGGAGGTCACCATTATCTTCATTACCTCCACCATAGTTTGGCCCCATGTAAATAACAGGGAGGGAACACAGCCCTGCCCATAATCAGAAAATTGGTTTAAAGATTTACTGAGCATGGCCCCACCCATCAGAATAAGACCCAGTTTCCCCCTCAGTCAGTGTCTCCCATCAGGAAGCTTCCATAAGCCTCTTATCCTTCTCCATCAGACTGAAAACCACAATCACGGAAAACTAACCAATCTAATCACATGGACCACGGCCTTGTCTGACTCAATGAAACTATGAGCCATGCCATGTAGGGCCACCCAAGACAGACGGGTCATGGTGGAGAGTTCTGACAAAACGTGGTCCACTGAAGAAGGGAATGGCAAACCACTTCAGTATTATTGCCTTGAGAACCCAATGAACTGTATGAAAAGGCAAAAAGATAGGACACTGAAACATGAACTCACCAGGTCAGTAGGTGCCATATATGCTACTGGAGATCAATGGAGAAATAACTCCAGAAAGAATGAAGGGATGGAGCCAAAAAAACAACACCCAGTTGTGGATGTTACTGGTGATAGAAGCAAGGTCCGATGCTGTAAAGAGCAATACTGCATAGGAACTTGGAATGTTAGGTCCATGAATCAAGGCAGATTGGAAGTGGTCAAACAGAGGATGGCAAGAGTCAACATCAACATTTTAGGAATCAGTGAACTAAAAATGGTCATCATAGTCAACAAAAGAGTCTGAAATTCAGTACTTGGATGCAATCTCAAAAACGACAGAATGATCTCTGTTCGTTTCCAAGGCAAAATCATTCAATATAACATAACAGCATACATTCCATTTATCCTGTCTGAATTGATTTTATTTTAGATAAATTACCTCTTCATTAATTGTAGTGTTTTGGTAATTCTAGGTCCCTCTCTCCCACAGCTTGAGATGATGTATCAATTGCAGCACTCTAGGTTATGAGACTGAAGTTGATTGCTTCTTGCTTCTTGATCATGCAGAGTTTTTCTGTTGTTTAAATGTCACATTTTCAATGTCTACCTTGACCAATCCATTTGAGATGATAACCTCTGTGTACTCCTAATACCCATACTTTGCACTACTTTTATAAATTCATGTAGTACTTATAACATAGTATATAATTTATTTAATAATTTATCCACTCCAGACTTTTTGTGTTACTGTTTGTATGGTATACCATTTTATCTATCTGTTTGCAATCTCTGTGTCTTTTAAGTATAGACAGATAGATATAATTGGAGCATACATTTTGCTTATGCTCACAAGTTCTGCTTTTTAGTGGAAAGTTTATGCCATTAAAATTTAATGCAATTATGGATGTGGTTGGATTTGGGTCTATGATATTTTTTATTATTTGTTTTTACTTTATTTCCTCTGTTTTTTGTTTTCATGTTACTGATTTCTGGATTACTGCAATATTTGGATTACTTTTGGATTACTGTAATATTTTTAAGAATTTTATTTTAATTGGTCTGTTGGATTTTAGTTATTCATCTTTGCACATTTCAGGTATTTACTCTAGGGGTTAAAATATACATTCTCACCTCTTCACAGTTTACTCAGAATTTATATTGCACTGCTTCACATAAAATATATATTGGGATATATATTGAACTTATACAGGTCTATGAACCAACTACATCCTTTAAGTTATACGTATCACATGTATTATATTAATGTACATTATAATCTCCAGAAGGATATGACATAATTTTTGCTTTAATCAGTTTTATCAACTTTAAAGAAACTAAATGGAAAAAAAAAGTCTTTTGTACTTATCCAGATAGATACCATTTTGCCACTCTCATTCCTTCTTGAAAATGCAAGCTTTCATCTAAAATTTCCTTTCTTACTGAACAGTTTCTTTTACCATTTTTTATAATGTGGATGTGCTAGTGAAAATTTTTATAGTTTTCTTTTATTTGAAAATGTTTCTATTTCTTTTTCATTCTGGAAAAACTTGTTTCCATTGGATATGGAATTCTAGATTGATCATGGTTTTTTGTGTTTAAAAATTTAAATACATTGCCTTTTGATCTTCATATTTTCTAATAAGAAGTCAGAGATCATTCAAACTGTTGTTTATTCTATGTCAAGTGTCATTGCTTTCTTCTTGCTTCTAAGACTTTGTTGTTGGCTTTCAATTATTTTGTTTTGTTTTGTTTAATTTGATACTGCTTTGAGTTAAATGAGCTTCCTGAGCCTATAATGTATGGTTTTACAAAAACTCGGGAAAACTTTAGTCATTATTCCTTCAAACATTTCATCTTATCTATTCTTTTTCTCCCTACACTTTTAGATTCCAATTGCATATGCATTTGAACTTTTGATATTTTTTTACAGATGCTCTGTTCAGTTTTTTAAATATTTTTTCTTTCTGTTTAGTAGACTGCATGACTTCTTTCAACATATTTTCAAGTTCAAAGACTCATTCTTCTGTTATCTTCATTATGAACTTCCAACCACCCAGTTCATATTTTACAGATATTAGATATTTTATATAGTCTATTTTTTTTTACAGATTTAAGATTTTTCTCTATTGAAATTTCTTAGTTTTTCTCTACAAGCTTATTTTACTTTACCTTATTAAGCATAATTATAATAATTGTTTTAAAGTTATTGTCTGCTAATTCAAATGTCTGGAAAATTTCGGGGCTGAACCCCACTGGCTGTATTTTCTTTTGAGAAAATAGGTTGCTGAGTGACTTGAAACTATAGTGTGTACTTTGTGAATGATATTTTTGTGGAGGTTCTATATTTTGTCGTATTCCTCTGAACAATGTTTATATTTCTGTTTTAGTAGGCAATATAGTTAATTAAACTATTAACACAGACTTAATCAGCAGCTCAAGTTGATTCAGTTATGTTTTCCCTTTTTCTGGGTTGCTTGCAATTTGCCCCATCCTTACATGATTCTGAAATCAGACAGAGATTTGGGCAGAATTGCCCACAGCTTGAGGCTTCTCTGTCTAGCTCTTTGTGTTCAGTATTCTCCCTTCTACTTTCCAGCAACTGTGGATGCCCTAAACTGTGTCCCCTAGTTCATCAAGCTAGAATGACTCTAAGTTTTCTATCAGTGTTTTTCCTGCCTCATGTGGAGTCACTGGCAGCCTGTCTGTTTGTCCTCAAGATAAAGGATATAAAAACAGGAAACTTATCCTGTGTCTGTCCATATTTTTATGTTTTTGAGTCTCCTTCAGAATCTGTATGCTTTTCTTGTCTCATCAGAGTCTTTAGGTAACTTAGTTCAGTTGTCCAGAATTTACAGTTGTTATCTTTGGGAAGGCCTATCGGTTAGAAACTTGTTCACCTACACTGATACAGAACTGATATAATTTATTTATCCACTTTGTTATTATTATTTGTACCCTCAAGACAAGGATTTTTAAAATACTGATGTGAGAAGTGTTTACACCATAATTAATACTCCATATATGTCTGTACAATGACAATTAATATATTTTTGAAAAGATGAAAAAATATATAATAAACATTGAGAAATAAGTACAACATCAACAATCAGGAAGATACAAAATTTAAAGGTGTGACATCCATTCACACTCATCAGATTGGCAAATGTTAAATTCTGAGAGTACCAGCATTGGCAAATATATAGAGAAATGGAAACTATAACACACTGTTAGTAGGGGTGTAAATTACTCACTATTGGATAGTAATTGTCATAAAATTGTAGAAAAATCTCAAGATTTGTGCACAGAGACACAAAAATGTACATAAATATTTGCAATAGCATAGATTTATAGTAAGAAAAAATTTATAAACATGAAACTATCAGTAAAATGCATTATAAAAGAAATATTATTAAGTAGCTTAAATGAATAAAATAGAGATATGTTTCACCATGGAAAAATGTACAAATGCAATGTTAAGTTTAAAAGATGGATGGCTATATATGGCATGGTATCATTTTCATATGCATTTGAAAATGAAAAAGTAACATTATATATTTTTATGACCCATGTCATAAATTGACATAAACTTGGGTGAGAGTAATATATACTAAATTCAAATGAAGAGTTAACTGAGGGCATCGAGGCAAATGGTATCAGGAAGTAGATTCACAGTTTAGTATTCTGTTTCTTAAGTAGATGGTGAGTACATGCATTTTGGCAGAATAATAATATTTGAATAATAAAGACTCCTCTTATTATTTTTCTCTTAATAAGAAAAAACAATAAGACTCCAGAATTTCAAAATAGGCAAGGGAAGTGAGCAGGTAATTTACAAAAGGAAAAATACAAATAGCCAGGTAACACCTGGGATATAGGTATAAATCCTGCATTTATAGTTTTGAATATACATAAATGCTCAATGACACTAGACATTTGAACTATAACATTAAATAATCAGTTAACTTTCACTTTGGAAGCTCAGGTGGTAAAGAATCTGCCTGCAATGCAAGAGACCCGGGTTTGATCCCTCTTTATCAAATTAGCAAAGGCTTTTAATAATGTGATAATAGTGACTTGGGCAAGGTTTCTATAATAGAGGCAGGAAGAGGTCAAGAGATTCTTCCACAGATTAAACACTTATAAAACATGGGCAAAAATACTAAAAAATAATCATTTGATGGCACTAGAAAACATCCAGTGGTGAGAAGAAACTTGAGAAATATTTACCTTACAAAGGGCAAGAACCCCAGCTTTGTGACCTTCTTTTCTGAGGAAGCTTCACAACTTCCCCAGGTCAGATGGTGAGAAAAGACAACCTTAATAGACTGAAGTAGATAATCGAGTTCAGAGTGATACAAGGCCTGGAAATTATACACTCCAATATACAAATACAAATTATTCCCTTATCCCTGCATGACTTCTAAATTAATGTTTAAAAACTGATAAATAAGTGTACAATAATGATAAGAGTAATACAAAATAATTAAAATATCTTTGAAGATTATTTAACTGAAAAGAATGACATGGAAATTCCAAGATTCAAAACTGTGTATGGAGTGTGTCCTCACTTTTGCAGAAAAGAAAAAAAAAGGAATGGAAAGAAGGAAGAAATTTGGGATTTATACCTATATCCCAGGTGTTAGCTACCTTCTTTACCTCTTATTCCAACAGGAAATTCTTTAGTGAACTCACTTCTAAACCTTCACAGACACAGAAAACAGACTTGTGGACCCAGTGGGGGAAGAAATAGAAGGATGGATTGAAAAAGTAACATTGAAATATATATATTACCCTATGTAAAATAAATAGCCAGTGGGAATTAGCTGTATGGTAGAGGGAGCTCAAATCTATCACTCCTAGGTAATGTTGATCTAAAACAAAGACTGCCAGATATTTCTCCAGCAAAGATGACTTTCTTGAGGACCAGAAGAGAATCAGTCTGGGATTTGCAATCATGATAAGCCATGTGCAAGCCCCCACATGGCAAAGGAAGGAAAATGCTTTTATAGAGGTGAAAAAGAAATTTGGAGGGTCATAGTAGACAAAGATTCCATGGCTTTTCGTTGGCTGAGTTTTTTCTAGGAAAGAAGAAAAATCTTTGTTTCCCTTGTGCTCTTTTGTTATTGCAGGGTATGACAACTCCCCCTTCTAGTCTCCCAGCTCTATTTAATTGAGGTTCCTATTTAGTAATTTTTTTATGATTCCCCCCTTTTGATCAAGAACGTTCTCTGAAAGTGTTGCTGGTCAGGAGGCAAGTGTTCTAGTTTCAGTGGCTCTTTGTCCCTTAAAGAAGGATCTTTTCTGACTATAGTGTCTCACTTGGGGAAAAAAATGTTGGTTAACCTATTCAGATTATATACAAGTAATAAGAAAAAACTCTCAGGCACTTTTTATCTAATGTCCATATGTTATCAATATCTTAGACATTAGAGATGATCTGAAGCATTCTGTCCTCATCAAATGCTCGGCAACAAACTTCTAATAGGTCTCACCTGGTGAAAGTTTATGAGTTCCAAACGGTATGGATCTGAGATTTAGAAGGACCAATGGCAATATTCTGGCTAAGGTATTTGGTTGGAAGATTTCCACAAATTTTGTCAACTGAATGTTATAATGAAAATTGAGTCTCAGTAGAGCATACGACTAACCCAGCGGATTAAGAGTGGGTAAGCACAGTGAAAATGTTGTAAAATGAGCCAAACAGTACTAACTTGTTGTAAGTACCTAAACAATGAAGTGAGCTCCTTGATAGCCATGAAGTTTGAGAAAAATTCCCAGGTAGGTATAATCTTTTCCAAGTAAACTTTAGTTACAGAAAGATGGTAGTCTGTTATCAGGTGAAGGCTTCAGTACACTCTAAAAATACATAGACTATGACTCAAACATATTTATACTCATAAGATGGAGGAAATTATATAAAATCCACTTGCCAGACTACAAATGATCCATTAGGAAGTTTAAGACATCAGGGAGCAGTATGAACAGGCTTCCTTGGACTGTACATCGTACAAGTGGAACAAGTTAAGTAGACAATTTTTGCAGCCTTGCTAACATTTTTCCTCCAATATTGATTCATGAATACTATCATTTTGTCAGTATACCAATAGTTTAATGCATGCAGAGGAGTGAGGAGTGGGCATTTAGAGTCTCTGTTAAGACTAGCTTGTTCTTTGGTCCAAATCAGAGATTTCTCTTTTTGTCAAATCAAGAGTTGTTGAATTTCAAATCTTGCTTTTCCTTTCCTGGAGCCATTTGTTGGGCTTCTGTAGCCTATTTGTCTAAAAATCATTTGGGAAAATATCCCTTAGGAACATGACAATGATTTGGCTGCTATTGGTCCCTTTAAGGGCAGCACTCCTTGTGAAAATATCAAGGTGATTTCCCTTACCTTTCAGAGTCACGTTTAGAAAGCCTCAGAATCTTAATAATAGCTGAAGTGGCAGGGGAAAGTATTGCATCCAATAATTCCTCTAATGGCTATTGAGGAATAGGGCTATTTACATTTTTTTTTTTTAATTATTCATCTGGAAGTAAGGAAGCCATGTTGCTTCCACAACTTTCCAAAATCATGAGCTACTCCTCTGAAAGTATATTTTCTATCAGTATAAGTATTGGAAGTTTTGTCCTTGACTAAAGTACAAATCAGTGTAAAATATAATTCATCCTGCTAAGCTGAAATGACTATGGGTATAGATACTGCTTCACCAAAATCTAAAGGAGCTGCAATAGCATACCCAGTGCAGTGTTCGCCACTGTCACCATTTAAATAAGAAAAACCATCATAACAATGTATGGCTAAAACAATAATTAAAAAAATAAAAAAATTTATTAAAAAAAAAAAGAAAAACCAGTGAACCATGAGAAGCCAGCGTTACGGAGAGGATCTTTCTGTAGATCATCATACGGAGTGAGGAGGTGATCCATCAGCATAAGCAGTCCTAGGAACTTCATTGCTGATGGAGGGGAGAAGAGTATCTGGGTCAAGATAACTATCACATAAAAGAGTGAGGAACACTTAACAAAAGGACTTCATAGGGAGTGTGGGAGCTGACTGAGGAATGTTGAGTGTGCTGAGAATTCAAGAAAACTTTTACTACATGAGGTCCAAAAATGGAAATGGTTAAAGGGGATTTCCACAGTGATTTTCTTGGTGGTCTTAATCAAAAGTTCAGTGGCCATAATGGTTTTAAGACAGAAGATATCCTTGTGCCACAGGGTCTGGTTGCTGGCTTTAAACCCTGTGGACTAATGTTGGTCCCCGTATTTGTGAGTGTGTGTGTGTGTATCGCAAGGGCATATATAAAAAAGAAAAGGGAAATCTGAACATTGCAGTGCCCAAGAGCAGGTGGGTTCGTCAAAGTCTCCTTTAAGATCGAAAACTCTGTTGTCCAGTTCTTCTCATAAGATTGATTTGGGGTTGTTCTTATTTAGTAAAACATACAGAGGTTTGGGTATGAGAGAGAAATTTGGGTCTGATTTTGGGACTAACCAACATGCTCAAGAAAACCTCACCACTGGTGCTTAGTTTGGAGTTTCTACATGAAGTCTATCTGATCTAGGTGTAGCCCTTTTTCTGGTGTCAGATGCCATAAATATCACACCTGATTTTGGGCAAGTTGCAATCTTTCTTTGGTGACGTTGTATCCCTTCAGTGCTAAAATCTTAATCAAGGAGGCTTTGTGAAGGAGAACAAAGAAGCAAATCATCCACATATTACAACAAAATAGAATTCCTAGCGAACTTCATATCATTCAGATCAACCTTCAGGATTTATAAGAAATAAGAAGGACTCTCTGATGCATTATTGTCCAGGTGAATTGTATCTCTTCGCAAGTGAAGGCAAAAAGGTATTGGTTAGTTTAATCAATTGGAATACTCAAGAATGCACTGTATAAATCAGTTACAGTAAAGGATTTCCTTCCAGTGGGAATGGATGTTGGTGCCATATAAGGGTTAAGAACAACAAGTGTTAAGGGATAACAATGTTGTTTATGCTTGGAGGTCCTGGACAAACTTCCACCCTTAGCCATTAGGTTCTGTCAGTGATAAAACTGAAATGTTATCGGGTCTGGGTACAAAGGACAGTGAAGCCTGAGCCTTGTAATATTATACTATGAACTTTATGCCTTAAAGGGCTTCTTTACCCTTAGGGTATTGGTTCATTATGGGAAGAGAATTTATGTGAATCTTGATGGGAGGTCCACCATGAATTTTGCTATTAATAATATCATTTGGAGATTTTGCCCAAAAGGAAGGTGGTAACTGATTCAACTAGGGACAAATGATCATGTTTTCAGAATTTTCTCTAGTACCATCAGAGGTGGGACAAATGTAAGAGGTCATTTAATTCACCTGGTTGATTACTTTGGCAGCAATTGTCAAATACTAGAATTACCACTCCCTCTTGGGAGAAAAGAAATTCTAACAATATGCTTCTCTAAGAAGTCTTGGCCTAGTAAATAGGTAGAGGTGGAGGGAGAGTAGAAAATGGGGTGTATCTCTCAAAAGCTTAAATAAAAGGGAATATGTCCAGAGACAGGAACCTCTTAAGGTTCATTAAGAGCCCCACTATATGACTTGACTTAGTACTCTGATGCAAGGGTTGCTTTATAGTAGTGGAGTTGAGCACAGAAAGTCCTCCATTGTTAGCTAGGACTGGGAGAGAGTCATCCTCAATCTGGAGAAATGCTTCTCCAAGCCAGTTCAGAGAGGGAATTGGCAAGAGCACCAATGTGCCTTAAAGCCCCATCGTGCAGAATTGGGAGGACTTGGAAGGTTGGTTAAAGGGTTGATGGTGTTTGAAGTGCTTAATTTTATAACAATCTCTCTTCCAATGTATTGGTTCTTTTTAGTAATAGCATAAACTGGCAGTGTTTTAGTTTCATTTAGGAACCTTTATTTGTTGGAGTTGAAGATTAAGAATTTTGGCAATCTTCCTTTTAGGTTACTCATCTAGAGTGCAAAACAGCTAGTTTGTCAGATTAAATAAATCTGGATGGACATGGATTCCTGGTCCTTTTTACTAGAAGGGAAAGTTAGCCCATTAGTATAAATAGATTTAAAAACTTACCTGGGTGAAATCAACGTCTAGAGGAAGACTGAAAATTTCTGTATAAATAATCTCAAGTTGATTGTATTAAACATGAACAGATACATCAGAATTTTTGTGTGCAAGTCTGAATTTTGCTCAATCAATGGGCTTAGGAGAAGCTCCAAGAATTGCTTGGTGAAGTCGCATAGCAATTGCCAGAGTCTGATCATACAATAAATTACTGAGCTGGTCTCCTAGCTGTAATTTTAGAGACCTTTTAGGATTTTCCCAATTAGAGGTTTTCATCCAATGCTGCCCCTGGCTCTCACTGACAAGAAGATGAAGTAGATGATATAAGACAGAAAAACCAGATTGATAAGTTTGAATGACTGTATTAAATTCCTCAACAAATCTGTGAGGATTTCAGTTATTTGGGAAAATACTTGACTGAGCGCCTGAACTGAAAGGACTTGAATATGACTCACAGTTCAGCTTTAGTCCAGGGAATAAAAGAAATTAAGGATTTAACCTCTGAATCTCACAAGTCTTCATTTTAAAGGGAAAAGTTCTGACAAATGCAGAGCAAAAAGGGAAGGGAAATATTTCAGAGAAAAGGGCAAGGTTGGAGAATTAATACGGGTGCACTAATGGTATAGCGGGAACATAGGTATGTAGAAGGGAAAGGGGAAGATGGCATTGGAGGCAGAGTTTGGCATGAGGAGTTGAGGGAGAGAGACAAGATGTTGCCAGAGGTGGAGGCTGAGATAAAGCCAGGCAAGGATTTGAGGCTTTCAGTTCAGTTCAGTCGCTCAGTTGTGTCCGACTCTTTGAGACCCCATGGACTGCAGCATGCCAGGCCTCCCTGTCCATCACCAACTCCCAGAGTTTACTCAAACTCATGTCCATCATGTCGGTGATGCCATCCAACCATCTCATCCTCTGTCGTCCCCTTCTCCTCCTGCCTTCAATCTTTCCCAGCATTAGAGTCTTTTCCAATGAGTCAGTTCTTCACATCAGGTGGCCAAAGGATTGGAGTTTCAGTTTCAACATCATTCCTTCCAATGACCCAGGACTGATCTCCTTTAGGATGGACTGGTTGGATCTCCTTGCAGTCCAAGGGACTCTCAAGAGTCTTCTCCAACACCACAGTTCAAAAGCAACAATTCTTCGGTACTCAGCTTTCTTCACCGTCAAACTCTCACATCTATACATGACTACTGGAAAAACCATAGCTTTGACTAGACAGACATTTGTTGGCAAAGTAATGTCTCTGCTTTTTAATATGCTGTCTAGGTTTGTCGTAGCTTTTCTTCCAAGGAGCAAGCATCTTTTAATTTCATGGCTGCAATCACCATCTTCAGTGATTTTGGAGCCCCTCGAAATAAATTCTCTCACTGTTTCCATGGTTTCAAGGCTTTAGGAGCCATTTTATCTTTCTTTGTTTACCTCAGTTAATCTTAAAACTTTGTTTTGCAGAGAGGCAATTTTAGACTCCTGATAATGTTGGAAAGCCAAAAAAAAAAAAAAAAATTGAAATAAGCATTCCATTCAGTTCTGGAAATTTTTCAGCTATTGCAGTCCAATTGATTTTAAGAAAACTAATTTCACACAAAGAGGGCATGAGCTTGGATCCAGGATAAAGACCTTCAAACTCCAGCCTTAGTGAGAAAAGCAGTGAGTGATAAAGAGTTAAATTGTGAGTCCTGTACTCATTTGTTCACTAGCTAAAGAGTCTTTGAGGGTCTTCTCTGGTCCCCTATAGACCACAAAAATGTTGACCGGAAACAAATGTGAACTGCCAAATAGTTCTCCAGTGAATATGGATTTATCCAGGATCAGCAGAAAATTGCAATTTGGAGTCTGCAACCCTGGCTAACCTCATGCAAGTTGCTGTGCAGAAAGAGATGGTGAACTCTTTTATAGAGGGTAAAAAGGACTTTGAGAGGGCTATAGTAAATAGTTCATGGTTTTTCATTGGCTGGGTCCTTGCCAGGGAAGAAGAGGAGTCTTTCTTCTTGTTGGGTTCTGCTATTTTCACATGGCATAAGAGTGCCCCCTTTCTGGTCTCCTGACCCTGTTTAGTTGAGGTTTCTGTTTATTAATTTTTTTAAGTATAAAAATGATTGGAAAAAATTGCAAGAAAATATACTACACAAATATTGAAAATTTCAGAGGATCAATTGATTTTAAAAACACTGTGAAATGTGTTGACATTAGTATAACCTTTATCTCTAGATCTCTAGATATTCAGAAAGTTATCACACATAAGATAAGCTTAGTATTATTAATAAATAATTGAATTCACAGATTTAAATGTCTTGCAGTTTAAGAAAACAATCAAACATTAGGAAACCTACCATGCAATTTAAAAACAATTCTATTTCCCTGCTCTTTTGTGGAAAGCCCTTCTCAGTTCACAGATAATAAAATTAGGTCTTAGGGTTTCCTATTTCCATACAGTGGTACTACTGTCTACATAGATTCTTTCTAATCTAGGCCAGTGGTTTTAATCCAGTGCTCTTTGTAGTAAGACCTTTGTTCAGCAGGGCACACAATTATCTGCCTACATGTGTGCTAAGTCACTTTAGCTGTGTATGACTTTTTGTAACTCCATGGACTGTAGCCCACCAGGTTCCTCTGTCCATGGGATTCTCCAGGCAAGTGTATTAGAATGGGTCGCCATGTCCTTTTCCAGGGGATCTTCCAGACCTAGAAATCAAAAGTAGGTCTCTCCTGTCTCCTGCACTGGCAAGTGGATTCTTTAGGACTAGTGTGACCTGGGAAGCCCAGTTATCTGCCCAGTACTCTCAAATGCTAACAGGGTAAGGGTGGGGAGGGGCCACGAGACTTGAGCAAAGGGGAACCCGAGGACCAAAGGCCCTTGGTTTTTGCAGTCCAGCTTCAATCAGAGTCTCATATTCCATTTTTTTTCTATGAAATATATAGGGGTATCAAGTCAGATTCTGTCTGACAGTGTTCTGTTGCAAATGCAAGAAAAGTTTGAGAAGTGTGCAAACATTTGTAAAACAGTTATGACCCTTATCTTATAAAATCATGTCTAATGCACAGAAGATATATTTCTGTTCTTGATGGTGGTGGTGGTTTCACAGGTATATACTTATTCAAAACTCCTAGAGTTGTATACACTAAATATGTACTACTTTTTATATTTCAGTCATACTTCAGTAATGTGGCTTGAATAATTCCAAATATTCTATTATGATTTTTATAGTGGTAAATGTCACTAAGTTTAGTCTACTTCAGATGTCCATTCATTCTACAAATATTTATAGCTGTGAGTGAATACTTTTATAGCAGACCTCTGTTGTTTTTGCTTATTCTGCATCCATTCCTTTCATTGATGGCAACATTCTTATTTTGTCTGGGAAACCACATATTTCCCACCATAAACCTTAGATGTGCCCAAATTAGTTTAATAGGATTCTCCCATGAGAATCTGAATCATGAGCAGAGTGATACAAGGATAGAAAATAGCACTAATTTTTCTTTGTGGTATGGTCTTACTTGGTTGTTCATCCTGCTTTCTAGCTCACAGTAATTATTATCTTACTTTTTAAAAAATGATTCCTCAGTTTTTCTTTTGATAATGTGGGCTAATCCATGACCTTTTAACAAATGTTTTGGGAGTTAAATTAGCCTGAGTGTGTTTGTTGCTTGCATATAAGCTAATAGTTGAAAGAGAAACAAAACTGAATCCTTCTCTCTCAGAATTTACTGTCTAGTAGAGAGGCTACTCCATCAATAAAAATATTAATAAAAATGTTAATTCATTGTAGAAAATATTCCCATCACATGCAGAGTTAAGTATATGACAAGGCAAATATGCAAGGTTAAAGACATACAAAGGATAAATCTACATTAGACATACAAAAGATAAATCTACATTGGACATACTGGGCCAGCAAGATTTCCTCAAAGCCATAGTACTTAACATGCCATGAGACATCAGTGAAAGTTTTAAGGCAAAAGGAAAGCATCTAAGGCAGAAAAAGTAGCATATACAATGGTCTGAAGGTAATGATGTGATATATTGATAAAGTCAGGGAAATGAAGGAAGGACACTTACTGTGACTGGACCACATAGATTGGGAGATAGAGAAAGACTAACTTGAAAAGATTAAATCATGTATAAATTTGTGAGCTGTGTTACAGAGTTTGGATATTGGTTTTTTTTCCCCACTGTTTAATATTTATTTATTTATTTATTTTTGGATATTGTTTTTAAAGTACTGAGAAGCCACCTAAAGAATCTGAGTGAGAAAGAGACAAAATCAATGTTTAAAATGTAAATATTTAACAAAAATTGCTCCAGCAATGTTGAGAATTTAAACCCGGAGGCAGAAGAGTCTGTATTTTTTTAAGTTAATTCTAATTTCCCACTATAAATTAGGTAAATTTTAAAAAAAGGCTCATTGGAAAAGACCGTGATCCTGGGAAGGATTGAGGGTAGGAGGAGGAGGCAGTGACAGAGGTGAGATTATTTGATGGCATCATTGACTCAATGAACCTGAGGTTGAGCAAACTCCAGGAGATAGTAAAGGACAGGGAAGCCTGGCATGCTGCAGTCAATGGGGTCACAAAGAGTTGGGCACAACTTAGCGACTCAACAACAAAGGAAAGAATGATCACTGTTGATTGCCAAATTAATGATCTAAAAGGACAAGAGATAAAGGTATTACTTACAGTGTTTTAGGCATATTTATGAAAGAGAAAACACATATATATCCTGGAAATAATTTTGAAATCCAAGAAATGGAGAGAATCCTGCAAATAGCAAGTAATCTATAAATGAAAAGCATCAGGCTTCTCTTCTGCAACATTTGAAGTTAGAAGACAGTAGAATAGCCTCTTCTGCTACTAAGATGATGGCTGTGAAAGTGCTGTACTCCATATGCAGCAATTTGGAAAACGCAGCCGTGGCCACAGGACTGGAAAAGGTCAGTTTTCATTCCAATCCCAAAGAAAGGCAATGCCAAGAATGCTCAAACTACCACACAATTGCACTCATCTCACACACTAGTATATTAATGCTCAAAATTCTCCAAGCCAGGCTTCAACAGTATGTGAACTGTGAACTTCCAGATGTTCAAGCTGGATTTAAAAAAGGCAGAGGAACCAAAGATCAAATTGCCAACGTCTGTTGGATCATCGAAAAAGTGAGAGAGTTCCAGAAAACATCTACTTCTGCTTTATTGACTATGCCAAGTCTTTGACTGTGTGGATCATAGCAAACTGTGGAAAATTTTGAAAGAGATGGGAATATCAGACCACCTGAGAAATCACTGGCCTTCTGAGAAATCTGTATGCAGTCAAGAGGCAACAGTTAGAACTGGACATAGAACAGCAGACTGGTTCCAAATCTGCAAATAGGAATGTCAAGGCTGTATATTGTCACCCTACTTATTAACTTACATGCAGAGTACATTATGAGAAATGCTGGACTGGATGAAGCACAAGCTGAAATCAAGATTGTGGAGAGAAATATCAATAACCTCCGATATGCAGATGACACCACACTTATGGTAAAAAGTGAATAAGAACTAAAGAGCCCCTTGATGATAGTGAAAGAGAAGAGTGAAAAAGTTGGCTTAAAACTCAACATTCAGAAAGCTAAGATCATGGCATCTGGTCCCATCACTTCATGGCAAATAAATGGGGAAACTGTGGAAACAGTGACAGACTTTATTTGGGGGAGGGGCTCCAAAATCACTGCAGGTGGTGACTGCAGTCATGAAATTAAAAAATGCTTGCTCCTTGGAAGAAAGTTTATGACCAAACTAGACAGCATATTAAAAAGCAGAGATATTACTTTGCCAACAAATGTCTGACTAGTCAAAGCTATGGTCTTTCCTGTAGTCATGTATGGATGTGAGAGCTGAATTATAAAGAAAGCTGAGCACCGAAGAATTGATGCCTTTGAATTGTGCTGTTGGAGAAGACTCTTGAGAGTCCCTTGGACTGCAAGGAGATCCAACCAGTCCATCCTAAAGGAAATCAGTCCTGAATATTCATTGGAAGGACTGATGCTGAAGCTGAAATTCCAATCCTTTGGCCACCTGATTCAAAGAACCGACTTATTTGAAAAGACCCTGATGCTGGGAAAGATTGAAGGCAGGAGGAGAAGGGGACAACAGAGGATGAGATGGTTGGATGGCATCACCACGTCAATGGACATGAGTTTGAGTAAACTCCGGGAATCGGTGATGGACAGGGAGGCCTGGCATGCTGCAGTCCATGGGGTTGCAAAGAGTTGGACACAACGGAGTGACTGAACTGAACTGAACTCAACTACTAAGAGAAATGACTGAAATCAATCAAACTGTTAACTGTGATAGTAAAAGATATGTGTAAAAATGCAGAGATCTAAGTATATTGTTATGTATGCCTTCTGGAAAAAATAAAGATTAAAGCATCTGAACAAGACAAACAATAAAAGACCAAAACCAAAACTTCATAATAAGAAAAGATAAGAAGAAAGATGGTGGTCAGTAAATTTAGTTATAAATATATAATTACTTTAAATGTATAATTACTAATGTGGGTTGATAACTCCATACTCGAAAGGAATATTTGATAATAACCTCTAGATTGAAAGCATTAAATTCTCTAAAATAAAATCTTGATGCATGGATAACCATAGAGAGAAGGAAGAAGTTAAATATTCCAGACTAATCAATTTGGGTGAGGATAGGAGTAGAAGAGAAAAAGGAAGAAGGAAGTGAAATCTTACAAGAGCTCTGTTGACAGCTTTTGAATTCCATGGCAGTTCCATTGTAATACTATTGAACAACTGAGCGTTTCAGTTATTTTTCAGGAAGTCACTGAAGAATTACTTTATGCCCAATGTTCCATGAATTCACAATACCATAAGCTACTATTATATCATTTACCTCACCATTTTTCTCCACTTCTGCTAAGCACCCTCGAACTTTAATGCAATAAAAAGCTGTTTCACTCAGTAAATAATTCATAAGTAACAAGGGCTACATATATTCAGTGTGGTTTTCCTAAATTCTTTGTCCTTCTGGCAGTTAGTATTGTTGCAATTTGGTTAATTTCTATTGTTGGTACCTAGAGAAGTAACCTGAGGCTGGCTGTCCAGGTTCCAGGACTGAACTCAAGAAAAGAGGAAGATGATAAGAGCAAGGAGAAAGAAAGAAACAACTGGACCTAGGCTACAAACTAAAAATCTGGAGATGATGGGAAGGAAAACTGAATAAAGAAAAAGAGGAGGGGAAATTGGAGGACAGTGAATCTGAAATCAATAGACAGATACTGAAATCACAGTACCAATAGTCTCACACACAGATAGTGAAGAAGGAACTCTAAACTGAGAGGAATTTGAAGCTGTACGGATTGACATGGAAATAGTGGGTGGGCTGCAGAAATGGGACCCTAGGAACTAAAATTTAGGCAGGGTAGTTATTTGAAAAAATAGGGGCTTCAGTTCAATTTAGTCACTCAGTGGTGTCTGACTCTGAAACCCCATGGACTGCAGCATGCCTGGCTTCCCAGTCCGTCACCAACTCCCAGAGCTTACTCAAACTCAAGTCCATTGCATTGGTGATGCCATCAAACCATCTCATCCTCTGTCATCCCCTTCTCCTCCTGCCTTCAAACTTTCCCAGCATCAGCGTCTTTTCCAGTGAGTCTGTTCTTCACATCAGGGGGCCAAAGTATTGGAGTTTCAGCTTCAGCATCAGTCTTTCCAATGAATATTCAGGACTGAACTCCTTTAGGATGGACTTGTTGGATCTCCTTGCAGTCCAAGGGACTCTCAAGAGTCTTCTCCAACACCACAGTTCAAAAGCATCAATTCTTCGGTGCTCAGCTTTCTTTATAGTCCAACTCTCACATCCATACATAACTACTAGAAAAACCATAGCTTTGACTAGATGGACCTTTGTCAGCAAAATAATGTCTCTGCTTTTTAATATGCTGTCTAGGTTGGTCCTAGCTTTTCTTCTATGGATCAAGCGTCTTTTAATTTCATGACTGCAGTCACCATCTGCAGTGATTTTGGAGCCAAGTGAAATAAAGTATGATCAATATGAAAAGGAAAAATGATATCACATTGAAAGATGAACTCCCCAGGTTGGCAGGTGCCAAATATGCTATTGGAGAAGAGTGGACTGAGACTGGATTGTGAATGCTGAGGCTCCAGTTAGCATCTGATGAGTGAAGCTGAAGTACCATCTAGGTATTAAGTAAAATATTCTTATCAACCACCAGTGGTATGTCTTATATTGAACTCTGGCAAATCCTGACATAGAACAAAATTCTCTGAGTGAATGTGTAGCTTCCTTAAGCATTTGGATATAAAATCTGGGAGGTTATATAGGATAGAGGACCAACTATAAATCCACATATCTGTGTCCTCTTGAATTTTATTGAGTTGGTTTACAGGGAAGCACAAACATCGTAAGAAGGAAAAAGTCTACTATTAGGAGGAGAACCCACATTGCTTTTTATTTTGTGGTTTTCTAGGTAAGTAATTATATAACACCATTGAGAGGGAATAATTGCACTTAATCATGCAGTATTAAATATACTGTATTCAGGGATTTTTTTAATCCCTTGGCCAGGTAAAGGCTACAGGGTTTAGAGATGTTAACCTATGCTTGAAGCTTTAATAGCTAGGCCAACTTGAGAGCAATCTTATCATTGACACAACTTGGAACTACAAGTCTGAAAAATAATATTTATCATTACCACAGGTCTTTTAATGAGAGAGGGTTAGTGATTAAGCAATTTTCTCTCTGCTTCAACCCATCTTCTCTAGTTGGCTTTGTGATGCTGGAGCTGATACTCTGTAAATTACATTTCTCCTTTGCCATCTGGCTCTCTGTTAAGTTTGGCCAAAAGTTGGGCTCTGGGGGGAGGCTAAAATATAGGAAAGGGAAGAAAGAATTTGTGTCTTATTATTTGCTTGCTATTCCTGTCAGTGTCACCCCACCAATGTCTCTTCTCCCTATTTTAGATACAGTTTATTCCAGCTTTCAGATTATTCTACCATTCTCAGAATCAACCTCATTGATTCTAAGATGTGAGCACAAGCTAAGTAACACCCACCCCTCAGAGGTCTTGGCTATGGTTTGATTTCTGGGGCCCCTCCTTAGATTTACAGGTTCTGATGATCGAAACCACCTCTCTTTGTAGAATGGGCAAAGTAGGGGTTAGTAGCTGCTTCCTGTAGTTACTATATCTGTGTTGTTTTGTGTTTCAATTTTGTACTGCCAGTCTTCCAATACTAACCAATGTTCATGCATGCATGCATGCTAAGTCACTTCAGTCATGTCCGATTCTTTGCGACCACATGGACTGTAGCCCACCAGGCTCCTTTGTCCATGGGATACTAACCAACCCTTAACCTCTAATAAGTTAACCTCTACTTGACTAACCAATTTCTTATATTGAATTATCTTTGACAAAAAAACTTGTGGTTTCCATTTTAGTAACTGAATTCCGACTAATTTAGAGAGGTAAAGGTCTTCTGCAGTGAATTATATAAAAATCTTTTAAAAATTCTCTTCAAGTCTACCTCTTTCTAAATAATTCTTCTTTTTCCAGTTGCTAAGTATCAGCCCACTCACGGCCAGCCAGCTGTCCCAGCTCATGTTACACATCTGAAAACTGTCATCCTGTTACCAATTCCCCATACTCACATATGCATTTCAAAAACATGACTATATGACTCCCTCCCTCATGAAAACCACACACAAGGTGTTGTGTATCTGTCCTTCTGAATGTTTATCCGTCCCTTTCTTAAAAATCAGCCCCTAAGGAATTCTGATGGAAAAGGAAAATTGTCACCTTATTAAATCTTCTGCCTCATTAAATCTTTGTGGTTTTCCGTAGAGAAAAGCATAATGTATACCTGGGTGAACAGAGGTATTTTTTTCCTATCTGTGCTCTTATTTTTCCTTCTCATTGGACAAACAGGATCCTCTTCAAGTGCTATTGTATTCAATCTGATCCATTAGCAGCCCTCTTAGTAAACGTATGAGAAAATACATAAACATTAGGATTTAGTCTTTGTCTCCATAATTCTGTGCTTGCTTGTTACTAAATAAGCCTCTATGTTTCCCCTGCCTTATTGAGATATTAATATTACTACATATGTTAATTATAATCACCATGCTGTACCTGAGATATCAAGGACTTAATCAGAGCTAGAAGTTCTTACCATTTGATCAACATCTCCCCATTTCCCCCATCCTCAGCCCCTGGCAACCAACATTATCCTCTTGGTTCCTATGAGTTTAGTGCTTTTTAGGTTCGATACATAAATGAGAACATACAGTATTTCTTTGTGTCTGACATTTCATTTAGCATAATGCCTTCTTGGTCCATGTCATAAAAGGCAGGATTTCCTTCTATTTATGGTTGAATTATTATATGAATATTCTGCACTTTCTTTATCCATTCATCTGTTAATGTATACTTAGGTTGTTTGCATATCTAGGTTATTATGAATAAAGCTACAGTAAACATGAGTTGCACCTATGTCTTCAAGATAGTGCTTTCATTTCCTTTGGAGTTATACCCAGAAGTGGAATTGTTGGATAATATATTAGTGTTATTTTTAATTTTTTGTGGAAACTCCATACTATTTTCCATGATGATTGACCAATTTACATTCCCATCAACAGTGCATAAGAATTTCCTTTTCTCCACATCTTTACCAACTCTTGTTATCACTTGTCTTTTTGATAATAGCCATTATAACAGATGATAACTCATTATGGTTTGGATTTACAGTTTCATGATGATTAGTAATGTTGAGAATCTTTTCATATACCTGTTGGTCATTTGTATATCCTCTTTGGAAGAATGTTTATCCAGATATTCTGCCCATTTTTTAGTTGGATTTTCTTCTTGCTGTTGAATTAAATTTGTTATTTATTTTTAATATAACCCCTTATCAGACAGCTGGTATGCAAATATTTTCTGTAGGTTGCCATTCTATAGGTTGCCTTCTCATTTTGTTTATTGTTTCTTTTGCTGGTCAGAAGCTTTTTAGTTTTATGAAGTTCCATTTGTTTACTTTGCTTTTGCTCTTTGTACTTTTGTAGTCATATTAAAAAAAAATGGTTTCCAACAGGTGCCAAAGAGTATTGCTGTAAGTTTTCTTCTAGTAGTTTTACAGCTTTGTATTGTATATTTAAGCCTTTAATCCATTTTCAGTTGAATTTTGTGTATGGTGTGATATAGGGGGGTCCAATTTTATTCTTTCACATGTGATTTTCCAGTTTCCTGAACACTGTTTATTGAATAGACTACCTTCTCCTCATGGAGTATTCTTGGCTTCCTTGTGGAATATCAGATGACCCTTTTCGTTATTGTACTTAGTTGCTCAGTCGTGTCTGATTCTTTGTGACCCCATGGATTGTAGCCTGCCAGGCTTCTCTGTCCATGGGATTTTTCAGGCAAGAATACTGGAGTGGGTTGCCATTTCCTTTTCTGGGGGATCTTCCTGACCCAGGGATTAAACCCATGGCTCCTATGTCTCTTGCATTGCAGGAGAATTCTTTACCTGCCGAGCCACTGGAGAAGCCATTAGTTGACCTATGTGAGGGTTTATTTCTGGACTTGTGATTCTGTTCCATTGAGCTATGTACCTATTTTTATACCTGTATCACACTGTTTTGATCACTCTGTTGTTGTTGTTGTTGTTGTTTCATTTCAGTTCAGTTGCTCAGTTGTATCCAAGTCTGTGACCCCACGGACTCCAGCACGCCAGGCCTCCCTGCCCATCACCAACTCCCGGAGTTTACTCAAACTCATGTCCATTGACTTGGTGATGCCATCCAACCATCTCATCCTCTGTTGTCCCCTTCTCCTCCCACCTTCAATCTTTCCCAGCATCAAGATCTTTTCAAATGAGTCAGTTTTTCACATCAGGTGGCCAAAGGATTAGAGTTTCAGCTTCATTATCAGTCCTTCCAATGAACACCCAGGACTGATTTCCTTTAGGATGGACTGGTTGGATCTCCTTGCAGTCCAAGGGACTCTCAAGAGTCTTCTCCAACACCATAGTTCAAAAGCTTCAATTCTTTGGCACTCAGGTTTCTTTATAGTTCAACTCTAACCTCCATACATGACTACTGGAAAAACCATAGCTTTGACTAGATGGACCTTTGTTGGCAAAATAATGTCTCTGCTTTTTAACATGTTGTCTAGGTTGTCCATAGCTTTTCTTCTATGGAGTAAGCATCTTTTAATTTCATGGCTGCAGTCACCATCAGCAGTGATTTTAGAGTCCAGAAAAATGAAGTATTATCAGTATGAAAAGGCAAAATAATATGACATTGAAAGATGAACTCCCCAGGTCAGTAGGTGCTGAATATGCTATTGGAGAAGAGTGGAGAAATAATATCAGAAAGAATCAAGAGACAGAGCCAAAGCAAAAACAACACCCAGTTGTGGATGTGACTTGTGATGGAAGTAAAGTCTGATGCTTTAAAGAACAATATTGCATTGGAATCTGGAATGTTAGGTCCACGAATCAGAGTAAATTGAAAGTGGTCAAACAGGAGATGGCAAGAGTGAACATCGACATTTTAGGAATCAGTGAATTAAAATGGACTGGAAGGAGTGAATTTAAGTCAAATGACCATTATATCTACTACTGTGGGCAAGAATACCTGGAAGAAATGGAGTAGCCATCGTAGTCAACACAAGAGTCTGAAATGAAGTACTTGGGTGCAATCTCAAAAATGACAGAATGATCTCTGTTCGTTTTCAAGGCAAACCATTCAGTATTGCAGTAATCCAAGTCTATGCCTCAATCAGCAGTGCTGAAGAAGCTGAAGCTGAATGGTTCTATGAAGACCTACAAGACCTTCTAGAACTAACACCCAAAAGAGATGTCCTTTTCATCATAGAGGACTGGAATGCAAAAGTAGGAAGTCTAGAGATACCTGGCATAACAGGCAAATTTGGCCTTAGAGGACAAAATGTTGTTGTTTATTCGCTAAGTTGTGTCTGACTCTTTTGCAACCCCATGGACTGTAGCCCACCAGGCTTCTCTGTCCATGGGATTTTCTAGCTTTGTAAAATGGTTAAAAATCAGGACCTGTGATGTTTCCAGCTTTGTTCTTTCCTGACAGGATTGCCTTGTGTATTTAGAACCTTTCGAGGTTGCATATGAATTTTAGAATGACTTTTTTAAAAATTTGTTTACTTTTTTATTTACATTATTCTGTTGGTTTTGCCATACATTGACATGAATCCGACTTGGGTATACATGTGTTCCCTTTCCAGAACCCCCCCTCCCACCTCCCTCCTGATTCCATCCCTCTGGGTCATCCCAGTTCACCAGCCCTGAGCACCCTGTGTCATGCATGAAACCTGGGCTGGCAATTCATTTCACATATGATAATTTACATGTTTCAATGCCGTTCTCCCATATCATCCCACCCTTGCCCTCTTCCAGAGACCAAAAGACTATTCTATACATCTGCGTCTCTTTTGCTGTCTTGCATACAGGGTTATCATTACCATCTTTCTAAATTCCATATATATGGGGCACAAAATAATATCCATTCTGTTACCATGGTTCTTTTTCCTGGGCCTCGGTATGTTATCACTGCAGTAACTGGTGAGAAAGACTGACTGATATATGTAGAGTTCTCCACAATGAGCTTTCACATGACATGTAATCTCCTCATTCTGTGTCTATTTCAGGAAGTCTAATCACAAAATTTCCTCCTACAGAGGGGCCTCTACTTAAAAAGTTTCTACTTAAATGTTTTTTGGCTTTATAAAAGTCAGCCGCACAATCACAATGGTAAACAACTTATACACTTACAACCATTCTGTACCCATACAATCATTCTGTTTTTTCACTTTCAGTACAGTATTCAGTGAATTACCTGAAGTATTCAACATTTTATTATAAAATTGGCTTTATCTCATCTGTAGGTTAATGTGAGTTTTCTGAGCACATTTGATGCTTTCAAATTGTGGTGCTGGAGAAGACTCTTGAGAGTCCCTTGGACTGCAAGAAGATAAAACCAGTAAATCCTAAAGGAGATCAACCCTGAATATTCATTCGAAGGACTGATGCTGAATTAAAGTTCCAATATTTTTGCCACGTGATGTGAAGACCTGACTCACTGGAAAAGGCCCCGATGCTGGGAAAGCCTGGAGGCAAAAGGAGAAGAGGGTGGTAGAGGAGGAGATGGTTAGATAGCATCACCAACTCTAACGACATGAATTTGAGCAAACTCAGGGAGATAGTAAAGGACAGGGAAGTCAGGTGTGCTGCAGTCCATGATGTCACAAAGAGTCAGATACAACTCAGCAACTGAACAACAAGAGGATAAATTACAATATTCAGTTGGGGCTTCCTTGGTGACTCAGATTCAAACTCAAGTATTGTTTTATGCAAAGGTTAAATTGGCAACTGATAAAATATACCATCGTCTAAATTCAAGAGTCTTATGTGAAGTTGCTCAGTCACGTCTGACTCTGCAGAGTCGGACACCTATGCCACCACTCAGCTTTTGAGAATGACGTGTAGTAAGGTTGCAAATTTACTTGCATTACTACTCAGATATGCAATCCCGTGGACTGTAGCCTACCAGGCTCCTCTGTCCATGGGATTTTCCAGGCAAGAGTACTGGAATGGGCTGCCATTTCCTTCTCCAGGAGATCTTTCCAACCCAGGGATTGAACCCTGGTCTCCTGCATTGTAGGCAGACGCTTTACCATCTGAGCTGCCAGTTAAAAGCAATAGTGAAAGATATGAATGTGATCAAACAATGGTCACAAATGTCCATCCTATCAATCCATTGTTCAGTGATGTGGGCAGTTACAGAAGTACTATTTTTCCATATTGAAAGCTGCTTATGAGTGCAAATTGAAGCACAAGTAAAAAAATACAAACATTTCATCGAGTCTTTTATTCTATTCTAGCAAAATCCATTTTTATTATTTCAAGTAGCTTAAAGCCTCTACCTATTATTACCTGATGTTACAAAATATCATGATTTCTAAAGTTGAAGATACTCAAATTTTATTATAACACTACCTAACCCTGTCATTTAAAGTGAGCGTGGACACACTCAACCTACATCACATGGTAAAAGTGTAATGACAGGTTGATTCTGGAAGAAGTAGCAAAGTTCATATAATCTCCTCAAATCCCATTATCCACAGTCACCCTTAGGCATTTAGGTGTATCATGACAGAAAATACCATATCATGGTTTCCAGGACCACAAAACAGCAATGGTCTATGCATTTTAAGGCACAGGGGGGCCAGGGACTATTTGGGAAGCTAGGTGTTGGGGTTTAAGATATTTGGGGACTAATCAAGGAAAATATACAGTCACGAGCTGATCATAACACACATACTTTAGCTGGGCAATACTTTGACAAGGTTGCATGTGGGGAAAGTCCTTCACAGCATGAGTGTGTCCAGAGGCTATGGTGGGACCACCATCCAGAAGTGGAAGAGGATAAGAGGACTTCTAGGGGTAGAGGGATCAGAGAGGGAGCTTACACGTCTAGGTGGTGCTCTGGTAATACTGCTCAGCAGTACAACTGGGAGTGGCTAGGTAATGGCAGAATTGCTTAGGGACTTAATAGCTCTGGAGTTTGTCTTGTCTACTGCTAGCAGATGCTGGGTTCAGTTGCTTGTAGGGTATGCAAAACCAATAAGCTTTAAATGGCTAAATAAATGCTTATTTGGTCTAAAACAATCATATGTAAAAAAAAAAATTTGAGTTTGGTGTTGATGGGCTTTTGAGCTAATGAATGCCAGCCTGCTGTGAAGAAATTAACAACCTAGGGGTCAATATACAGAGGCCATCTTTGCCTCATATACATGACACTATGGAACAATAGTACTTCTTGGTTAAGAAAATGGCCTTTTTAGCAAGTGCTAACTTCTGGAGTTCCGTGTCCTGTTTCAGTGTGATCTTTAATAGTCCTGCTGCTGCTGCTGCTGCTAAGTCGCTTCAGTCATGGCCGACTCTGTGCGACCCCATGGACTGCAGCCCACCAGGCTCCTTCGTCCATGGGATTTTCCAGGCAAGAGTACTGGAGTGGGTCGCCATAAACTAGCTCTTTGAAGAGACTAAATGAAAGTCTGGAGACAACCAGATTTGACGTTCTAGTGCTTGCTTGCCTAAGAGTTTGACCCTTTTTAAACACAATTCTTTTTTCCTTTGTTAATATACTATTAATTAATTACTAAGAATTGCTAATATACTATTGCTTGAATTGAAAATTCCATCTGAATGTTTCAACAGAAGAAAAGAAACTATTTCAAGCTCTTAATACAATTAAAGAATGTGATAAGACCAAAATTCAATTATTATTTGAATAGATAAAGTAACAGGAGTTTGCTACTATTACTTAAGCTGACCTATTCCACCATTCAGCTTTTGAGAATGACGTGTAGTAAGGTTGCAAATTTACTTACATTACTACTCAGATATACAAAGAAACTAAGATATTTCTTTGTAACTGGTCTAGCTTTCTTTAACTTCCCACTTCTAGGAGAAGAAAAAAATTTCTAAGGGATATCTTAGTCTTTTCCAGTTTGGACAGAATTTTAAAGTTTTAAATCATCTCTATTGGGTAACAGCTTGGTGAGTTTAAAGTCTAGGTCATTTTCAAACATAAATCTCTATGGCCCTTCAAATTCAGTTTGCATGTTCACCAGAGCTTCCAATCCTTGTGCTTTTGGCGAAGAGAATGACTAATCTTGTGTTTTGTTCTGTCATCTTTCTTCTTGAGTTGACATTGCCCAGCACTCTTTGCTGGGTTTTCATAACAAAGATGTACTAACAAGAACAGTTTACCAGTTGAGGAATATGCAAAAATGTTGTTCCTCTTCCATACTCTCAAAAATTTAGCATCTGGCAGGGCAGTGAAAGTTCTTTCTGGTTTCATTTTCAGTCTAAAACTTCAGAAATGCCAGTTAAGATTACTAAAGACTTACTGCCATCCTTGACAATCTGTAATTGTTAAGTTTGATTTTCTAATTTATAAGATGTAATAAGTAAGAAGAGAAACTGCCTCTTTAGAACATATTTCAAATGGATCCGATCCAGAGGGGTTTGGAAATCAGTGGTCTCAAGCCAACACAGTGTTACATTTTTTTAAAGAACAAATATCTGATCTATCTTGGTTTCTTGGATTGGATGGTAATTCCAACCAGAGGTACCATTTTCTTTCTGTATAAATAAGAATGATGTTTAGGATGAGCAGTATAAAATATAAATCAAAATATTCCCTAGGAAAAGGTGGTCTAGAAAAGTTCAACTGTCTAAATTCAAAGCATTCTGAAAAGACACTAAAGAATTTCAAGTAAATGGTATAATTTCAAAGTCCTATAATTTAGGGAATCCCCCAGAAATTAGGGGAAAATAACAGTCTGGATATAGACATACACACACAAACACACACAAAATTGTTTTTCTATAAACCAAATTCATATTTCTGGGATTAATTCTAAGGGTATGAGAAGTTTTGGGATCAGACTTCCAAAAAAGTAGAAATTATCAAATACCTATGCTAATAAGAACACATTACAAAAATGCCTTCATGTGTCTAAAGATGAGAGCTGATTTTTGTAAGAGTGCATATATCCAGTCAGAGTACCCATAACAATTAAATACTGAAAGGATTTCTGCTTTCATCATTTTGTCCTACAGTGATACCATACCGAACACTTTTTAGAGAGTACATGGTTGCTATAAGCAGTTTCTATTTACAAAGGCATAGTCCCAGATTTCTAAGACATTCAGTGACCAATGTTAGGAGCTGGGCGCTGCACGTGAAGTGGAGGAAGTTCAGAGGATACTCATAGTTCAGTGTCCCACCAGCTCCATCCTCTTCAGCTTCTTGAGACGTGCAGGAAGATATGGGGGAAGACCTTCAATCCATTGCTGTTTTGGTGGATTATGTAACTCCTGCCAATCACTGGCTGATTCTACTTTTCATTATCTACAGGACTGCCATCTTTGGCTGCCTAGGGGCAGTAGTCTGTCAAAACATGGAGAGAGAGTGCAGAGTGATATCTGTTGCTGGCTATATTCTGTCTAGGGGTGACATCTAATAGTCTATCCATATCTATCAGTCCTAAAACAGGTTAGGACTGATAAGTTTGGGAACTATGCATATAGAGTGCTTTTAGAAGTGTGTATTGAAAACAATCAATTTACCACATACTCAGCAGAGATAACATAGGAAAAGCTTGGGTGTTTTTGTGAGTCCATGGGGTCCCAAAGAGTAAGAGGTGACTGAGCAACTTTCACTGATAAAGTGCAGCCACAAAGATGTACTTCTCTTCAGGCCCTTTTCTAAGGTCATTGATATTATTTCCAGGGAGCTATTCACAGTCATTTGGGAACTCTCAGGAGGATAGTGTCTCCTCGAAGGGAGGGATGGATGAGAGCTCTGAGATGTTTCCCAAGTTGAGCCTATTATAGCTGTCAATTGTGTCTCCATATGCAATTTGTCACTTTTTCAGTTAGGAGTAGAAATGTAGAGAGAGAGGTATAATGTTCTGACTATTGGTTGAAGGAAATCTTAAAAAGAAAGAAACAAAGGCTCTGGCCTGAAATTCTCAGGATTTTATCCAAGAGCATCCACATGTTGGTATGAAAATAGAATAACGCAAATCATGAATTGGGGTTATTTGCTGAACTGTAGGTTACCGTGTTCTGAGAAAGGTCAGTAGAAACAATTAGGGATGCCCCCATGAGGGTATTGCAAGGTGATGACACTGGCTATATTGGCAGGGAAAGGAGTTTAGAAGAAATCCAGGAAATAATTTTTTTTCCCCTCCAGAATGCTGAGGACATAAATACCAAACTTTAAGATTCTTCAGTGGGTTATGAACACAGTACGACATAGAGGTTCTGTACATTATAAGTGTCATCAATAAGGTGAAAGGACCCATTAGAATAAAATAGGCAGCACCCTATTAGGTATACTATTAGAAAGATCCTGGGTGCCAGATCAGTCCCTAGCCAGTGGTTATCAAATTTTAATGGGCATTAGAATCATCAACCTGAGGGATTCTTAAAACATATTTCTGGGCACCACTCTTAGAGGTTCTGTTTCAGTAGTCAGGGAGGGATCTTGAGAACTTGTGTATTTTACAAGTTCACAGGTGATGCAGCTCCTGACTCTCCATGGACCACAACTTGATAACCCCTAGTCTGGATTCTTGCACCACTAGTTAGCTGAATGGCCTTAAATAAGTCATAAAGTTTCTGTACTTCTTTTTCCAAGCTATTTTTTTAAGAAGAAAAGAAATCAATAAAATCTATTCAATCTCTCAAGTTTTATGTGTTATACAACTATATTCATGTTAAAGATTTTCTTGGTAAGATCATAGGAAATCACCACTGGTGAGCTCTCAGAAAGTTCCTAGTACAGATTTCATCCTCATAGACACTTTCAAGTACTCTTTTACAATGTGTGTATAGAAAGTATAACATAAACAATGTTCAAACTCAGCCTCAGTTCAGTTCAGCTCAGTAGCTCAGGTGTGTCTGACCTACTCAGTGTTGGGTCACTGTTTGTGACCCCATGGATTGCAGACTTCCCTGTCCATTACCAACTCCCGGAGCTTGCTCAAACTCATGTCCGATTCAGCCAATACATCTTAGAGCACTGGTGGCTCAGATGGTAAAAAATCTGTCTGCAAAGCAGGAGACCTCGGTTTGCTCCCTCGATCAGGAAGATCCCCTGGAGAAGGAAATGGCAGCCCACTCCAGGATTCTTCCCTGGACAATCCAATGGACAGAGAGGTCGCAGAGTTGGACATGACTGAGGGACTAACAATTCACTTTTCCTTACACTATGCTACTTCATTTTTTGGATTTAGAATACTATACTTTGAATTGCATATCTGTATTTTTATTAGCTTTCTTGAAATGAGTACTTTAGAAGTCATTTCCACTACTGATTCTTCCTTTTATTAGAAAGAAGTATTTATATTTAAAAAAAGTAACTTGAGTACTCATAGCTCCACCAGATGGAGTAGCCTCATTCTTCCCACATGGTTGCTCTTTCATGTGAGAGCCCTGGAGATAAGACAACAAACAGGAATGAGTTTCTGAAAGGAGGAAAAGAGAAAACAAGCTGCTTAACGAGTTCAAAGTTCAAAGTTCAAAGTTGAGTTCAAAGTTGAGGAGTGGCAGCGTGAGGAATTTCCTGGGTTTCTAGATTGCCTCCCATATATCCTGGACAAGATATTGCAGTATTCCCAAATCTTAACCTCCAACAATTCCAGACAAGAAATGCTCCAAGAACAGAGGCCAACAGCAAGATTATTCAGATGTTGAAATTATCTAAGGATTTTTTAAAAACCTATAATAAAAATGTTTCAATAAGTAATTATAAAATCTCTAAACAAGTGAAAAAATAGAGAATTTGAGTCAATAAATGCAATTTATAAAAAAGAACCAAGTGGAAATTATAGGACAGAAAAACATAATAACAGGAAACAAACAATGGCCCACTGTTTAATTCAATAGTAGAATGGAGATGACACAGGATAGAATGATTGAAATTGAGAATAAAACAATAAATTCACCCAATCTGAAGAACAGAAAATACACTGAAAATGAATAGAATTTCAGGAATCTGCAGTAAAAAAGCAAAAGAGTTAACATTTGTATAATTTTAATCCCAGAAGGAAGTAATAGAGTGGGGTTGAAAAATATTCAAAGAAGTAACGGCTGAAAGTTTCCCTAATTTGGTGGAAGCTACAAAGTTACAGATACAAATAGCTAAGCAAACCCCAAATGTGATAAACATAAAATATCCATGCCAATGCACATCATAATTAAATTTAGGAATGCTAAGGACAAAGAAAATTATGGAATTATCCAATGAGAAGCAATGTAGTAATTATAGGATAACACTGATTATCTGAAACCATGCAAGTGGCACAATATTTGTGAAATACTGAAGGAAAAGAACTGCCAACTCTAAATACTATGTGTGGAAAAAAATGTTCTTCAGAAATTAAAAAGAAATAAAGTTAAAGAAAACCCTATAATCTGTTTTATTTTAAACTGTCCGTAACGGATGGCTAAAGGAAGTTATTGAAACAAAAATGGAATTATAACAAAAGGTCTAGAACTTCAAAAGGAAAGGATAACATCAGAATAAATAAAAATAGAGGTAGACTGTCCAACTTTTGTTCTTTTCCATTATGGTTTATTACAGAATATTGAGTATAGCTCCCTGTGCTATAGAGCAGAACCTCGTTGTTTATCCATCCTATAGAGACTAGCTTGCATCTGCTAACCCCAAACTCCCAATCCAACTCTCCCCTTTACCTCCTCCCTCTTTGCAACCACACGTCTGCTCTCTATATCTGTGAGTCTTTGGTATGGTAATCTCTAGGGCTATCCATGCAAATTGTATTACTTCAGTCTTTTTATGGCTCTCTCTCTATCTATATAGCATTCCTTTTTATCCATTCATTTCTCAATGGACATGCAGGTCATTTCCACATCTTTGCTAATGTAACTAGTACTGCTATGAACATAGGTGTACATGTATCATTTTGAATTGCAGTTTTGTCTGAATATGTGCCAAGGAATGGGATTACTGGCAACTTTATTTTTATTTTTTTGAGGAACGCCCATACTGGGCTAACCAATCTGTAGTGTTGGAGGGTTCCCTTTTCTCCACACCCTCTTCAGCATTTGTTACACGTAGACTTTTTTCATGATGGTCATTATGCCAGTGTGAGGTAGTATCTCACGGTAATTTTGATTGGTATTTCTTTAATGCTGAGGCTTCCCAGGTGGTGCTAGAGGTAAAGAAGCTGCCTGCCAGTGCAGGAGGCAAAAGCTGCCTCTGCCACTAAGTCACTACAGTCGTGTCCGACTCTGTGCAACCCCATGGATGGCAGCCCTCGAGGCTCCACCATCCCTGGGATTTTCCAGGCAAGAGTACTGGAGTGGGTTGCCATTGCCTTCTCCAAGGAGACATAAGAGACTGGTGCTTAATCCCTGTTTCAGGAAGATCCCCTGGAGAAGGAAATGGTAACTAAATTCAGTATTCTTACCTGGAAAATCCCATGGACAGAGGTGCCTGGCAGGCTACAGTCCAAAGGGTTGCAAAGAGTTGGACACAACTGAAATAACTTAGCACACAAGCACAATACTGACAGTGATGCTAAGCATCTTTTCAGGTGCCTGTGCCCATCAGTATGTCTTCTTTGGAGAAATTTAGCTCATTATTTTATTGGATTGTTTGGGTTTTTGTTTGTTTTTTTTTGTATATTTTGAAAATTAAGCCCTTGTATATTTTGAGAATTAAACCCTTGTCTGTTCAACATTTTCTAAGTTTCTTAAATAATACTTGATGGTTGAAACAAAAATTTTCACATCTGATGTGGTGCTCAAGGTATATAGAAGAAATACTTAAATTTAAATGTGAGGAGAATGAAAAACCTAAATGAAAATAAGGTAGCACACTTCACTTAACATGATAAGACATCAATTCCAGTAGATTGGGACATATCTATATTGCAACATCTAGAACAGCCACTGACAAAATCATATAAAGTGATATATTCAAAAGCATTACAAGGAAATTGAGTTAGAATCTTAAAAATATGCTCAAATTATCCATTATAGGGTAAGAAAGAAGAAAGAGTAAACAGAAAAGGAATAACAAGCTAGCAGTTACATCAATAATTATCTTATATCAATATACTATATTAATAATTATCTTATACATATATGGGCTAAGTAAGCAAATTTTTTAAAAAGTCAGAGAATTTTTCTAGAATGGAGCTGCAGGAGTTGCTTGTATATTTTTGAGATTAATTGTTTGTCCGTTGCTTCATTGGCTATTATTTTCTCCCATTCTGAAGACTGTCTTTTCACCTTGCTTATAGTTTCTTTTGTTGTGCAGAAGGTTTTAATTTTAATTAGGTCTCATTTGTTTATTCGTGCTTTTATTTCCGATATTCTGGGAGGCGGGTCATAGAGGATCCTGCTTTGGTTTACGTCGGAGAGTGTTTTTCCTATGTTATCCTCTAGGAGTTTTATAGTTTCTGGTCTTATGATTAGATCTTTGATCCATTTTGAGTTTATTTTTGTGTATGGTGTTAGAAAGTGTTCTAGTTTCATTCTTTTACAAGTGGCTGTCCAGTTTTCCCAGCACCACTTGTTAAAGAGATTGTCTTTTCTCCATTGTATATTCTTGCCTCCTTTGTCAAAGATAAGGTGTCCATAGATGCATGGATTTATCTCTGGGCTTTCTATTTTGTTCCATTGATCTATATTTCTGTCTTTGTGCCAGTACCATACTGTCTTAATGACTGTGGATTTGTAGTATAGCCTAAAGTCAGGTAGGTTGATTCCTCCAGTTCCATTCTTCTTTCTCAAGATTGCTTTGGCTATATGAGGTTTTTTGTATTTCCATACAAATTGTGAAGTTATTTGTTCTAATTCTCTGAAAAAGACCTCTGGTAGCTTGATAGGAATTGCATTGAATCTGTAGATTGCTTTGGGTAGTATACTCATTTTCACTATATTGATTCTTCCAATCCACGAACACAGTATATTTCTCCATCTATTTGTGTCCTCTTTGATTTCTTTCATCAGTGTTTTATAGTTTTCTATATACAAGTCTTTTGTTTCTTTAGGTAGAAATACTCCTAAGTATTTTATTCTTTTTGTTTCGATGGTGAATGGAATTGTTTCCTTAATTTCTCTTTCTGTTTTCTCATTGTTAGTGTATAGGAATGCCAGGGATTTCTGTGTGTTGATTTTGTATCCTGAAACTTTACTATATTCACTGATTACACTGTTGGTGGAAATGCAAACTAGTACAGCCACTATGGAAAACAGTGTGGAGATTCCTTAAAAAACTGCAAATAGACCTGCCATATGACCCAGCAATCCCACTGCTGGACATACACACCGAGGAAACCAGAACTGAAAGAGCCATGTGTACCCCAATGTTCATCGCTGCATTGTTTACAATAGCCAGGACATGGAAGCAACCTAGATGCCCATCAACTGACGAATGGATAAGAAAGCTGTGGTACATATACACAATGGAATATTACTCAGCATTAAAAAAAATTCATTTGAATCAATTCTACTCAGGTGCACGGAACTGGAGCCTATTATCCAGAGTGAAGTAAGCCAGAAGAAAAAACAACAATACAGTATACTAACCCATATATATGGAATTTAGAAAGACGGCAATGAGAACTCTGCATGCTAGACAGCAAAAGAAATGCAAATGTATAGAACAGACTCTTGGACTCTGTGGAAGAGGGCAAGGGTGGGATGATAAGGGAGAATGGCATTGAAACATGTTAATTATCATATGTGAAATCAATT